>JBBMOL010000228.1:15509-615509 GCA_037954665.1 Laguncularia racemosa
AAAAACCTAATTTCTACATTTTCCTATTTATTGAAAATAGAAGTAAATAAATAACTAATAACTAAATAACAAAAAACAACAAAAAAAATAACAATAATAACCAATAATAAATTTAGAATAAATAAACAAACAAAATAAATAAAATAAATAAATAAAATCTGGAAAATCCGACTTACCTGGATCCGGGTCGGTGCGCGGGTTGGGTCGGATCGGTCGGACACGGCGGCGGGGTTGGCTCGTTCACGGCGTTCCGGCGGTCCTTTGCGGCGGGTGAAGTGTCGAATCCTAGCTTCTTGAGGGTGCTGAATCCGATAGTGGTAGCGGTTTACTCCCAGAACGTCTCCTTGCGGTGGCTCAACTCCGATCGGCGGTCGCAACTTTGGGTTTCCTCCGATCTACACTCTTTTCTCTCTCTCTCGCAATTCTGATTGTCCCCTTGCTTCCTCATCTCCTCTTCTATTTATAGGCGCTTGGAACCGAGCTGGATAAGCTCGGATTTCCTCCGATTGAAGCTGATCGGATTTTCGGTTGAAAAACCAACTCCAATTCGTGCCCATCCAACGATTTGTTGCGATTTGATTTTAATTAGATAATGTTTATCTTATTTTTGTTGAAGATCTGTTGGATTTGTGCAAAAAAATCGAATCAAAACGGTCGAAATACGAATTTTTTCTTCGCCGGCGATCTCGGGCTCGAGGTAGGAGACGATCACGCGCCCGGCGCGTGCGTTTCTTCCAGCCAATCAGATGCTGCCATGTGTCCTGGATAAGTCGAAAAATTGCAAAATGCGGAAACTGCTTCCTCCGCGATTCGAACGTCTGACTGAGCCCCCCCGCGCGTGCGCCTAGCCATGGTCTGGACCAGCTGGGCTAGCCCACTTTCGCGATTTTATTTATTTCACAAATTGCATATATGCAATGCAATTTTTCTATTTTTTTTGTATTTTTTGAAATTTCAAAAATTTGTAAAAATTGTTTATTATTCATTATTGCTATTTCCGAAATCATTTTTCAAAATTGAAGTGTTTTCCTATTTATTTTTATTTTTTGAACATTTTTATTATTTTATGCTAAATTAGGAAAAATTGGGAAAAATTGAAAATTGATTATTATTGAAAATTATTGACTCTAGGGCAAAAATGGGGTGTTTACATTAGCTATTCGGTATTGTATGTATTCAATTATTGTAGGTTCTACATTCTTCCCCTTTAAAAATTTTGTCCTCAAAACTTTAGAACATACATGGATCTCTAAATAATTGAGGGTACTTCTCTTTCATCTCATCTTCTCTTTCCTAGGTAGCTTCTCATTCCGAATGTCGGCTCTATTATATTTTGACATATCTAATAGTCTTATTGTGCAATTCTTGAGTTTAAGTGTCAAGAACTCGGATAAGATGTTCCCGATACATCAAATTTGGCTAAATCGTCAGATATCCATCTCGATCACTTTGTTGGGATTTGGGATGTGCTTTCAAAGCAATGACATGTGAAAGACATGAAATCCCGCTAACTAAGGAGATAGAGATAATCATTAGGCCACTTTTTCAACCCTTCCTAGAATCTTGTACGGTCCCACATATCTAAGATTCAATTTTCCTTTCATTCTAAATCTTCTTGTCCCTTTGATTGGCATGACCTTTAGATAGACATGTTTCCTTGGTAGAAACTCAATATCCCTTCTTTTCAAATCAACTTAACTCTGTTGACGATCTTGAGTTTCCTTCATTCTTTGTTTGATGGTGGTAACCTTGTCTATCATTTCTTGTAGCCAGTCTAGCCCAATTGTACTTCATTCAATCCCATCCTAATATAATGGAGATCTACACTTTCTTCTATATAGGGCTTCATAAGGAGCCAGTTTAATTGATAAGTGATATTTATTGTTGTAGGAAAATTCAACTAATGGCAAATGTCGATCCCAACTATCTTTGAAATCTAATGTGTAAGCTCTTAGTATATCTTTCAATATTTTGATGGTTTATTTCGATTACCTGTCTATTTAAGGATGATAGGCTATACTAAATTGCAGTTTAGTCCACATAGCTTGTTGCAAACTTCTCCGAAATCTAATACGAACTATGGATCTCGATTAGATACTATACTTTGTGGCACTCCATTGAGTCTTACAATTTCGTGGAGATAAATTCCAACTAACTTATCCAAGGAATAAGTCATATTAACAGGTAAGAAATGAGCAAATTTGGTTAAACGGTCCACAATTACCCATATAACTTCATATCCAACTCTTGTCCTTAGCAATGCTATAACTAGGGCCAGTAATGTGGGCCAAATGGGCCGGCCCGCCCCGACCCGCACCAACCGCGGGTCGTCGCGGGCTGGCCCGCAGTGGCCCACAAGTCTGGCAGGTTAGGAAAGTCCGCTCACCTCGCCCCGTGGGCTATGCGGGCTGGCCCACGAAGGACCAGCAATAATTTTTTTTTTTTTGTGTATTATGTAAAACAGGCGGCCGACGGTGGTAGTGCGACGTCGAGCTGCGGAGTGCGAAGGAAAAGGTGCAGTGTGCGGGGGTGTGGCTGTGTGGGCTGCTGCCAGCTGCGTGCGGACGAGGTGTCGGCGAGAGTCGAGTTGCGAAGTGGAGTACAAGGGGTGCACGGATGGTCCGGGACAAGGTTGAGCTGCGAAGGAGAAGGTGCGGTCCAGTGGCGTTGGCGTCGTCACGTCGTCAGTCGTCCAGTCGTCCTCGTCCGGTGCACGTACGGTCCGGGATGAGGTCGAGCTGCGAAGGAGAAGGTGCGGTCCGATAGCATCAGCGTCGTCACGTCGTCGGTCATCAAGTCATCCTCATTCGTCACGTGTCGGTCGTCAAGTCGTCCTCGTCCGTCACGTCATCACTCGTCCACATCAATCATCATTTTGCTTCAGTCTACCGTCTCCGTCTGCGCCTGCGTTTTTTCCGGCGGATTGGCCCGCCGCCCGCCGGAATTGCCCGCCCCGCCCCGCTGATCAAGCAAGCGCAGGCCAAAATAGCCCGTACCTTTGCAGGTCAAATTTTTTTTGCCCGCCCCACATATTTTTGCGGGCTGGGCGGGTCAACTCGTGAACCCGCCCCGTAATTACCACCCCTAGCTATAATAAAGTCCATGGTAAACCATTCCCACTTCTATTCTAGAATTGGTAATGGCTATAGTAGTCCCCGGGTTTTTGATGTTCGGCTTTAACTTTTTGGCAAACAGAACATTAAGAGATGAATCATGTTACGTCTCTCTTCATGCTTTCTCACCAATAGCCCTTCTTGAGCTCTTGTTACATATTGGTTCCTCCTAGATGTACTGTGTATTCAGAATTATGGGCTTCATCTAAAATGTCGCCTCTCAACTTTGTATCTTCAGGTATGCACCATCTGCCTTATAACTTTAAAACTCCATCTTGATCCACTTCAAAGTCAATATTAGCTCCTTGCTCTAGTTTGTTTCAAAGATCTATTATCTTTGGATCATTAAGCTGCATCTCCTTTATTCTATCTAGGAGAGTAAGCTGTACTTCCAAAGTTGTTATCTGAGCTTCTTTCTAGTGCCATAAGAATTCAATCCCCAACTTCTCGAATTCTTGTATCAATTGTTGTTGTTCAGTTAATAGTGTTGCTACTTGGCCATGATTCTTTCAATTCAGAGCATCGTCTACGACATTAACTTTTCCTAGGTGATAGTTGATACTAAGATAGTAGTCTTTGATGAGCTTGAGTCATCTTTTCTATCGCATGTTGAGCTCCCTTCGAGTAAATAAATACTTGAAGCTCTTATGATCCGTGTATATTTCACATTTCTACCTGTCGAGTCTAATTTTTGAATTCCCATTCCTAATCCGATCTAAACTAGACCCTATGCTCATCTAATCTAGATCCTCGACTTAGGTTAGGAATTTCGTTTGATTTTTGAGTCGCCACCCAACTGTTGTTGGGAAAAAGTGAATTAAGACTAAAGGAGCGGATTAGTCTTAATTTGGACTACTAGTCGTCGTTATTTCCTCTTCTCGTTTTTGTGAGAAGAGAAAAAGGGAAAACCAGAGTTTCTCAGTCCGGAGGCTAACCTATTAAAACCTGTACGGTTACCACCTAATCTCCTAAAACTGTTCATCTTTAGAAATGTGTTTCATTGTGTTTCTGTTAATTTTTGTTATGTCTTTGAATTTATTTCAGAAAAAAGGATTTTTTTCATTTATTTTATGGGTTGACCCGAATGGGTGCCTACGTACCTGCTACTCAGGATCAAACAAGTCGTAGTTCGCTTTTCTGAAAATCTTTAGTGCATTGGTGAATTTTAATTTTGAAATTTCTTTCGATTTATGTTCTTACCATTTTTTGGATTTTTCCTAAAAAAACCTCTAAGCCTAAGCTTGATTTCATTTTGAAAGTGATTTTTGTAGGGAAAAATCAATTTTGATTTATTTGATGAAAATGATTTCTCTAAGTGCTAAAACTTATTTATTTATCTTTTTATGATTTTTTATATTTTTGTTTTTTATTTTTTATTTCTAAGAATTTTGGGGGATTTTTGTGGTTTTTGGGAATTTTTTTGGTTGATTTTTGGGAATTTTTTGTGATTTTTGTGACTTTTTTGGGAATTTTGTTAATTTTCGTGATTTTTGGGAATTTTGTGATTTTTGTTTTTGATTACACTATTTGACATCTAAAATTTTATGATTTATTTTCCTAATTTTTTTTATTTTTTTTATTATTTTATTATTATTATATTTTTATCTATTTATTATTATTATTTTTTTATTTTTCTACATTATTAAATTCTAGAAAAATCTAATTTCTACATTTTCCTATTTATTAAAAATAACACATAAATAAATAAATAAATAACTAAATAACTAAATAACAAATAATAAATTACTTAATTAATTCAGAATAATAAATAAAAAAAAAAAATCCGGAAAATCCGACTTACCTGGATCCGGGTCGGTGCATGGGTCGGGTCGGTCGGGTCGGATCGTCGGACACGGCAGTGGGGTTAGCTCGTTCACGGCGTTCCGGCGGTCCTTTGCGGCGGGTGAAGTGTCGAATCCTAGCTTTCTGAGGGTGTTGAATCCGATGGTGGTGGCGGTTTACTCCCAGAACGTCTCCTTGCAGTGGCTCAACTCCGATCGGCGGTCGCAACTTTGGGTTTCCCCTGATCTACACTCTTTTCTCTCTCTCTCACGATTCTGATCTGTTTTTTTTTTTTTTGCTTCCTCATCTCCTCCTCTATTTATAGGCGCTTGAAAACGAGCTGGATAAGCTCGGATTTCCTCCGATTGAAGCTGATCGGATTTTCGGTTGAAAAACCAACTCCGATTCGTGCCCATCCAACGATTTGTTGCGATTTGATTTTAATTAGATAATGTTTATTTATCTTTATTGAAGATCTGTTGGATTTGTGCAAAAAAAATCGAATCAAAACGGCCGAAATACGAATTTTTTCCTCGCCGGCGATCTCGGGCTCGAGGTAGGAGACGATCACGCACCCGGTGCGTGCGCTTCCTCTAGCCAATCAGATGTGTGTCCTGAGCAAAATGAGAAAAATCGCAAAACGCGGAAACTGCTTCCCCCGCGTTTCGAACCCGCGACCTCGCACCCCGCACCGCGCCTTAGCCCATGGTTCGGACCAGCTGAGCTAGCCCACTTTCGCGATTTTATTTATTTCGCAAATTACATATATGCAATGCGATTTTTCTATTTTTTTGTATTTTTTGAAATTTCAAAAATTAGTAAAAATTGTTTATTATTCATTATTGCTATTTCCGAAATCATTTTTCAAAATTGATGTGTTTTCCTATTTATTTTTATTTTTTGAACATTTTTATTATTTTATGCTAAATTAGGAAAAAATGGAAAATTTTGGAAAAATTGAAAATTGATTATTATTGAAAATTATTGACTCATAGGGCAAAAATGGGGTGTTTACACTACCTATATAGGTAATCTCTCCATATCTTCAAAGCAAATACAATCACTGCATGTTCCAAATCATGAGGAGGAGAATTCCTCTAGTGCGGTTTCAACTACCTCGAAACATAAGCTACGACTTTCTTGTTTTACATTAGAACGCATCCCAATTCGTTTCATGAGGTATCACTAAATACACAAAAGGATTCTTCTGAGTTGGGTAGCGTTAAGATAGGAGCTGAGATCAACCATTACTTCAACTCCTAAAGCTTCTCTCACAGTTATCATCCCACTTGAACTTTACGTCTTTTTAGGTTAGTCTGGTCAATGACTTTGATATTTGTGAAAAGTTCTTCATGAATCTTCTATAGTATTTGGCTAACCCAAGAAAACTTCTTACTTCTGTATCTGTACTAGGTTGTTTCCAGTCGACTATGGCTTCTATCTTTGTTAGATCTACCGTTAAGCCTTCACCGGATATAATATGCCTTAAAATGCCACTTGACTCATCCAAAACTCGCACTTGGACAATTTCACATATAATTGATGTTCCTTCAATAGTCTTAGGGCAATCCTCAGAAGTTCTTCGTGCTTTAGCTGAGTCTTAAAATAAATTAGGATATCATTGATGAAAACCAATACAAATTTATCCAAGAACGGCTTGAAGATCTCGTTTATGAGGTCCATAAATGCAACTGGAGCATTTGTTAGTCCGAATGGCATTACTAGAAATTTGTAATGACCGTATCTCGTTTGGAAGGCAGTCTTAGGTATGTCCTCAAACTTAATCCTCAACTGATGGTACTTGGATCGTAGATCTATTAGAGAAAAGACACTTGCTCCTCATAGTTGATCGAATAAATCATCAATTCTAGGCAATGGATATCCATTCTTGATGGTAACTTTGTTTAATTCCCGATAATCGATGCATATCTGTATAAATCTATCCTTCTTCTTGACGAATAACACTGGAGCTCTCCAAGGCAAAACACTTAGGCGAATGAATCCATTCTCGATCAATTCTTGCAATTACTTCTTCAATTCCTTCAACTCAATTGAGGCCATTCAATAAGGTGCTTTTGAGATTGGTTCAGTACTAAGCTTCATTTTGATGTTAAAATCCATCTCTCTTGAAGGGGTAATCCTGGTAATTCCTCGGGAAATACTTTAGGGAATTCATTAATGATAGGTATTTCCTCCAATCTCGGCAATTCCTCTTCTATCTCTACTACACTTATTAAACATATACTTCATTTTTTGAGATACTCTCCTCCTTCTTGTAATAAGTTAGCGAAAACTTCCGGATTTCTTCTTGATTGTCCTCGATATACTATAGTCTCCGCTCTTACTTGCTGAACTGCACTTCCTTATTCTTACAGTCTAAATTGGCAAAGTTCTTCGATAACTAATCCATTCCCAAGATCACTTCATAGCCTCTCATGGATAAAAAGATCAAATTCGTTGGCATGTTTCTTCCTTGTATCTCGATTAGGCATTCTTTCACTATCTCCTTAGTGATGGCTTTTTCTCTGTTGGGAATGCTAATCCTTAAGATCTTTAGAGAAGGTTGAACTTCTAACTTTCGTCGTTGAGCTATAGCTAAACTTATGACAGAATGTGTAGCTCCCGTGTCGAAGAGAATCAAAGTCGATTGAGTAGCAATTAAAACGGATCCTATTAATTACGTAGTACTTGATTAATTTATAATTTTTACTTACTTAGATCTTTTAATAGTAAATCTTTTATAATTCTTAATTCTTCCAATTAATCTCCTATTTAAGTTGCATATATGTAATATTATATATAGGCAAGTCCAAACTTAATGTACCTATTACAAAATCTCCTTCATTTGTGTACTCTATAGTTGCCAATTCAATACCCAAGTATTGTTCAGGCTCTTCCCTTGCACAATCTCCTGTGCCAGTGCCTTCAATAGTAAACACTCGAGCATTTATGGTCTGGGTATTAGCTCTTTGCATTCCGTACTCGAATGGTTGATTGGTTGGCCTTCTAATGGCAATTTTAGGTACTGTAACTTCACCCTAGGTCCTTGGTGTCTGTTAGGGTAGACGTTAGCTAACTATCCTTGTTGTTCGCACATAAAACATATTGCGAAGTTCTTTCGCAAGCAATCCAGTACCTTGTGATCACTCGACTCACAACGAAAACATTTCCCCTTAAGTGTGGGCACTCTCGAGGGTAATGTCTTTGGCTACATTTCCAAGAAACTACCATTATAGGCTTTGCTGATGACGAGATAACTAATGGTTTATTGCTTGGTAGCCTTACATTCAACATAGGCCTTTTTCCCTTGTCACTTAAACTCGGATGAAACAATGTTCTCTTTGTTGGAACACACATCCCTGCACTTGGTCAAGCTTAAGCTCTCATTATTTCCACCTTTAGCTTTATCTATTCAAGAGCTCAGGCCTTGTTTACCACTTTTGAGTATATTTACAGGTCAAACTCCATAATTTATCCCTGTGTGTCTATGTCTAATCCATTCATGAATAACTATTGTTTCAGTGCATTTAAATCTTTGTAAATGTCTAGAGAAAACTGTAACAACCGATTAAATTCATTCTCGTATTATCAATAGTCCGTGTGCCTTTCTTTAGTTGGAACAATTGTCCGTTCAGCTATATCTTGACGCTCTCTGGAAAGTATTCTCTAAAAAATTCCCCTTATAATGTTTCCCATGAGATCGACTAGGGTAAAGCCCTTTGTCTGGCATTCCACCACATCCTAGCTCTCATTTTTAAGAAGTATGACACACGTGCTACTTTTTGGTGGTCTGCTACTTTATAAGCCACAAATGATCTTTCCAATTGTGCCATCTATTCTTCTACTTCCTTAGGTTTTCCATATGCCCCATCAAAGTACCTATTTGATTGGATGAAATTTGGAAATATGCTCCTTTAAATATGACTAACTCTCCCTTGGTCATATCTTTGTTGACCTTTCACATGAGGTGAATGAGTAGTTGGAACCATTGGTGGTGGTGGTGATGACACCTACTGTTGTTAAGAAGCAATTACAGGTGGCATCGGCTGCAGTTGAGATAGCAAAGGAACTAGTTGTAATTAAGGTTAAACTCCTGGCATTAGATGTTGGATTAGCAAGGCTTGTTGTTGGGTTGATTGTTGAAGTGTTACTTTCAGCTTTGCCATATGCTCCTCCCCACTTCCTTCTCCACCAGAAGAGGCTTAAGCTGCACTTCTTTATCTTGGCCTAGTTGCCCTACCTAGCATCCTAGGTTGTAACTCTGAATTCTCTTATGATACTGGAGGAGTTCTCACTTGAGAAGTTTAGTTTGTGTCTCTATATCTAGCGAGCATCGTCGCCTTCCTTCTTCTATTAGTATTTCCATTGTAATTTATTAATACAACATACAAAATATGTTAAGACGTTTCCGATGATATATTATTATATATATATATATATATATATATCAATAATAGTCATATAACACATTTGTATCATTACATCAAGATAAAAAAAATATGCAAAGTTACAATATTTCATATATATATTTCCTAACCTATATGTACATTAGCTTGGAAAGGTTTATATTACACTACAAAAATTTTCCCTTCCTAAGTTTTTTCTATTCCTTATATACATTGCTCCTTTCAAAAAATTGTTCTAATTCTATCCTTATATTCCTAAGAAACATTTCCCGATTCTTAACTTGTGTCCTCATCACTTTCTCCTATTTCTTCTTCTTCTTCTTCTTCTCTTAGGGAGTCTAAGGTTATGCTCTCATTTTTTGGAGCGCCCTCTAAATCAGAATTTTTTTCATAATGTGGATTCTCTTCTGGATCTTCCTCTTCCTTATCCTCCCACAATTCAGGTTCTACCATGAACATGTCTCTTTGGTCTATGATTTCAAACTCGCTATGCTCAATATAGTCCATAGCATCCCAAAGTTTTATGATTATAACAACCTTCAATTAACTCTTAACTTCCAGTCATTTCCTCTCTTATACCTCTATGAATTTCTTCTAGACTTGACTGGTGGGGTTAAGACTTCTTGGGGATACCTCATTCCTAGATTAAATTGAGCCACAAATAGTATTTTAGGTGGCTCCTCCTCCATCCCCGTCATTATCACAAATCGAGCTTCTAGAGTAGGTATGGCAATACAATTGCTATACCTATCTCCAAGATCCTCGATTAACTTATCTAGTTGAATTTGCCACTGTTCGGTCAATCTGATTCTCTAATCTTTTATTAATTCATCCACCGTTTTGTAAACCGAGAAGTGCTCATATTTGTCTTGCAGCGTTTGCATCCTCAATATATATTCTACCAAATCATCCTCATGTCTCATACAACATGTATTCCACCTTCGATCCAAATGCCTAAGCATTGCTTACATTTCGTTGAATATGAAATTTTTTATAAGTTATAAGTTATTTATTTTCATCCTCAAGTTCTACCCACTCTCTCCTAGTAAGGTAAGTTTTTCCTATCTATAGAGTTTCCAAGTCAATCTCTTAAGATATTGACTCTCAACCTAACTTATCTCTAATTTATATCTTACCTTAAGCTTAAACTTTTTTCTCTAATACCACCAAAAGCTGTTATGCCCTACAGGGTACTCAATTCGTGACAACCCGCCATAATTGCTCGACCTCTACTAAGTAATCATGAAGCATCTTAAACCAATTCAAATCAACCTATTAAATCATAATAATTAACTAGTTGAATGCCTTTAGCATTCCTTCATCACAAATAAAACTCACTCCATATGTAATAGAAGCAATATACATAAGTCTCAAAGAGGGTCTCATTTAGGTCCCATACAAAATAAATACAACTAAGATCCCTCTAGATTAGATTAAATATTTACAAGCTTCAATTATTTGAAATTTTCCAATTCTACAAGGTACTCTTACTATCTCTCCATCTTGCCCCTTTTTCTCAGAGTTTTTGTGACAATTGTACATATATAGGTGCAATGCCCCGTAAGGTAGTTTAGGTAGTCACGTCCTACATAACAAAGTCTGTATGAAGGTGAGCTAATAGCCTAGTGAGATAGGAGTGCAATCTCTCAATACTATTTACACGCATAAGCGATTTTAAACAAGTTTTCAAATCATATACTATGCATGGGCAACCATATGAATGCAACATCATACGTGGCCTTCCAATAACTAGCTTGAAGTCTAGGGTTTACGCTCTCCTTAACCTGCACAAGTAATTTTAAACAAGTTTTCAAATCATATGCTATGCATGGGCAACCATATGAATGAAATGTCGCACGCAACCTTCTGGTAACCAGCGTGAAATCTAGGGTTTACACCCTCCTTGACCTTGGGTTAGGGATTCACATCACTACCATCAATGCTCAAGTCTCAAACCCAATTAATTTACTCTTATTTCTTAGTTAAAATTTGTGTCTTAGCTTTAGTCCATAAGCTAAAGTGTAGTTGGCACACCAAGAAATAAATACCCTCAAGGACAAACAGGACTCAAAACTGTCAAGGCACAACAATCCCCTAATCACTTAGTTAGCTCTTGGCGAAATAGTAATCTTTCGATTACCTCTGATGTGCCCTATAGTGGTAATAGCCTTCAATATGCAATGTCTTGTGTAATGCACGTCAATTTTTCTTTAAGTTGTAATAATTAAATTATTGTTTTGGGGATGATCACGTAGGACTCAATTACACAGGATTCAGTCACATCAAAGACAAATACGAAACACTATAATTCAATTACGATCACAAAACAACATTCATAATATTAGAAAAGATAATTCACCGAACATCAGATTTTTATCCGATGTCATTTGATCACCATTCATTCCTCCTTCATCCCATCCCTAAAATGTCGCCCAATACATATATACACTCCTTATATCCACTAAATTAGTTATTTTATTCATATACTTTTACATTATATATATATATAATTATATAATTATTTCATATGCCCCCCTTACCCCCACTTGTCACTTCATCTTCTCCTCCCATCCACGTGAATATTATGTTCCTCACCGGATTCAACTCCTCTTCCTTTGCTTTTTTTTTTTTATATATTATTAGTATATATACTTATATATATATATATATGTAGGAGTAGCTGGTCTCATCACGACGATTCCATGCTCGATTCTTCTCGCTGGATTCTTCACATCTCACACTCATGTAAACCTGCTGCACACACACTCTCCTTGCTACACACACACTAAACCAGCCAGCACACACGACTTACACTTAAGGAATCGACGTACACCCACACAGAAAATGAATCACATATGCACACACAGATTCACAAGTTAAATCACCTACGCACGCATTCGCGGACCATCTCATGCACGCACGACTCTCCTACTGCAAACCCTATCCACCGTGAAGCATGCTCACTCGCACATTCATCCACCATGGCAACTAATCCCACTACCCGCAAGTACACCCCCCAGCAAGACCATGTACACGAGTATCCCCTATTAGACACATCGATCCTAAATACTTGCTTTTGCACATAATCCAATATATATGTATATCAGCGGTACACTCGTATACCATACACACAAATTTATTCCCTTGTAAGTTTCCGTTAACGCACACATCCAATATACACACACAATATGTATATATTTACATTTCGAAACATAGCCACATACAAAAATATTCATGCAAATTCCCAACACAGCCAAGATATATATATAAATATATAATACAATACATCACGGAAACAAGTATAATATATTATGGAGTTCCTGCTTATTAAGTCACATCTTCAATTACTCGTAGTAATATTCGAGTAAATATGTGGAAAAGTTTTCCTTTTCTAAAAACACAAAGAAAATCACATTATTACATACTACTTATAACAAATATCATTCTATTTAGTGTATTTCTAGTTATATTAACTATTTTTTAAACTAAATCCTGTTTTTATGCACTTATTAAAATTTTATTTAAATCTTGAAAATAAAATTTTTTCTCCCACAAGATCTCTCTCGCTCACTTTCTCGTGGGACGTGTAAGACTTCTTCCGAAAGACTCGTCCCTTGCCATATATATATATATATATATATATATATGAAAATTTCATTAAATATCTCATGCAATAATTTATGTAATTTAGTAATTTTAATGTTTTAATATAAAATTTTACAATTAACATAATTAAATTATTTCGAATGTGAATGTTTATTTGAAATTTTTGTTTAATAAATTTAATTTATTTTATTGTTTATTTTAAAATTTTTCCTAGAGATTTCTACGTGATTATTTTTTTTTAATTTAAACTTACATGAGATATAATTAAAATTTTTAATGTAATTATTTAGCTATTTTACTATTATAAGTATTCAATTTTCGTGGGTTTTACGGTATAGGAAACACGAAATCTCCGGGAATGGATGGTTTGGACTCATGCCTTTTCAAGAAGTACTGAGTATTGTGGGGCCATCAGTTTGTGATAAGGTGAAAGAGGTGTTTGAAAGAAAGACAGTCCCTGAGAATATAAATGAAACTTTGATTGTCTTAATCCCAAAGACGATGGGAGCCAACAAAATTAGGGATTTTCGGCCTATTAGCGTGTGTACGACCAGTTATAATATTATTACAAAAATTTTGGATGATTGTCAAACTCGATCATAACCCAGGGAAGTCTACCAGAAACAAAACGATCATCATGCAAGAATTATTACATTACTTCCATAAGAAGGAGGGATAGAAGGCTTGGATGATTGTCAAACTCGATCTGGAAAAGGCATATGATCAGATTGAGTGGGACTTTGTCAGGTGTTCCTTGGAAACTTTGAACTTTCCCAATGGGTGGATCAAGATAATTAGTTCATGTTTAGCCACGGTAAGCTTTCGAGTTCTTTTGAATGGGGGAGCTCTTGAAGCTTTTCCGTCCAATCATGGCATCAGACAAGGAGATCCTATTTCTCCTTACATTTTCATCCTAGTTATGGAAATGTTAAGTCATGCCACTCATCATTGTGTAAATCAGGGCTAGTGGAAACTTATTAAATGAAAAGTGCTGGTATTTAACTTTCCCACCTTCTTTTTGTCGATGACATAATATTGATGGGGAAGCAATTATGGAGAACGCGATGACCGTGATGGTTGTAATCAAAATGTTTGAAAATATAGCAGGTCAAAAAGTTAATAAAAGAAAGTCGAGTATCATCTGCAAGAATGTGAACTAAGATTTAAGACAGTATATATGTGAAATGTTTGATATTAATGTCTCAAATGGGCTAGGTAAATACTTGGGGATGCTAGTTAAAGAAGGTGGCTTGTTGACTTCTTCTGACTTTAGCTTCGTTCTAGAAAAAGTCAAGGAGTAAGCATGATTGGGCGAAAAATTGTTATTGCCTCGGTCCTTAAAAGCACAGTATGCTTCTATTCTCAATCGATTCCCTTAACTCAATTGCTAGTGGGGAAAATTGAGAGGATTTATCGGAACTTCCTTTGGGGGGACTAAAAAATGGAGAAAATTACATTGTATTTCATGGGATAATGCTAAACAACAAAAAGATGGAGGTCTAGGTATATTTGACCTTAAATGCAAAAATGAGGCCCAAATGGTTAAAAATATGTGGATGGTCAAGAAGAAGGATCTTCTATGGACCAGGCTGATCAGGAATAAATATAAATTCCAAAATAATGGATTTCACAAAAAAAGGGGTGAAAGCTGTTCCACGCCTTGGCTAAAGCAAATTCTTAGTTAGAGGATAAAATGGTTATAAAAACTAGCACAGGGCATAATGTTAATTTTTGGTTTGATAGGTGGTCTGAGAGGGGACCGATAAGGAAGTGCTTTCAAGGCCTGCTTCCAAGAGGAGGGGTAACCCTTTCTTTACAGGAAGCATGGAAAGGGCTAAGTTCTTGGGATGAAGACATTATATCCTCCCTCTGGATGACTGCTGAAAGGAGATACTGGGCAATTTTATGTTATGTGAAGAGTTTGAAGATTGGTTAGACAAAGTGTGGATTTTGGATCCTTAATCTGCATATAAGGAATTGGGAAGACATGATGCGGATGTCAACAGGAAGAATAATTGGACAAGGGTTTGGAAAAACCAAACATGGCCAAAGATCCATTTTTTTTGTAGAGGATCCTTCAAAACGGGCTCCCAACAAAGGACAATTTAAGCGAAAGAGGGATCCATATCGATTTAAGATGCGCGTTCTGTAATGAAGCTGAAGAATCTGCAAACCATGTCTTCATGCATTGTAAGGTGATAAGATAGAAATGGCTATCGCTGAATAGTTCAGACAGATTTAAGGAATCCTTTCAGATAAAGTTTCATAGCTTGTTAGAATTCAATGAAAAGCTAAGACACAATTCTTCAAGTGCTCCTGGATGCCGATGGCAACTTTATTTCCTTTTTATGTTGTGGGGTATTTGGATGGAATGAAACAGGAAAGTGTTCAATCAAGGGATCAGAGGGAATGATTGGGTTGAAAATGTGAAGATAAATGCAGTTGACTGGTGGAACCACATCTGTAGTAAGAAAGCTAAGGTAGGGAATCCATTTGAAATTTGTGAATGGGTCCCACCACTAAAAGGTTGAGTAAAAGTAAATTGTGACGTGGTGGAAAAGGAAAAGTTATGGGCTTGCCAAATCCAATGGACTGTGAGGAAGTGTAACTATGTGGCTGATCAACTTGCAAAGCGAGGAAGAGAATATGGAATCCTGCTGGTTTTCTAGACATAACCCTCCAGATTTTTTGAATCTTGGCTGCGTTGGCTGGGATTGCTTCTTTTTTTTGCGTATGTTTGCTGGACTTTGTTTAATAGCTTGATTTCACACCTCTGCAGCTCCCCCCTCCCCCACCAAAATAATAATAATAATAATAATAATAAATTGCTAAGATAAAACATGAGTTGTGCCGATAAGTACTATCCTTATGTACTTATTCAGTAATCCCCTATGACCAAGCTTTCTAAATAAATAGAAAGTGAGAATCACTAGAAAAATGACTAAATATGTAAAGATAGTCAGCCAATAAGATTATGCCAAGCATTGAATAATGCTTTTAATTTTGATTTTAATATAATAATTGTTTGTCCTTTATTTTAACATTTATGGAATGTTGAATAAACTTTGACTCAATTTTTAAATTAAAATTTATTATTTTTTAATGGTAATACCTATTATAGAAAAATAAGGAGCAAATAGTTCCACTAAGAGTTATTGGTTCTAGATTAAAATGTTAATGATAGCTCAAGCCCCTCCCTAAAAAAAAAAAATGTTTTAGTTAGCAAGAAATACTAAGTCAAAATAATTCAAATACTCTAAACATGGGATTAAAGGCTTCTAAAATAGTTATTGTATACAACAATGATACATTGCATTAAAATCAAATTTGAAAGCGTATTCAATGCTTGGCATAGTCTAATTAACTAGGTATCTTTACATTTTCTATTGATTCTTGCTTCCTATTTATTTAGAGGACCAATTCTATCTTGAGGGATTACTTATAACACAGCTTAGGTTTTCTCTTAACAATTTCTTTCTTACTATTCTAACAATATTAAGGATTTATGGTACATGCTTCCAATACCACCACTAATGATTCCTATACCACTACAACTAACAATATTCCTAATACAACTCCTACCAACATCAATCTTTCTATCCTTGCTACTATCCATTTGCAAATTCATTTCCTAATATATCAACGATTGAAGTCTTTGATGGTCAAAACTTCAAAATGTGACAAAAAAAGAATATTTTTTCAATTCTTGATATTCATGTTGTTTTTTAGGTTCTTACGAAACCTAAAATTGAAGCCAACTCAAATGCTTAGACTTATGCCAACAAAGTGTGTAGACATACAATCATTAGTACACTATCCAATGATTTGTTTAATGTTTACTTGAACTATAAGGAAGCCAAGAAATATAGAACTCAATTGTTGCAAAATATACTATAGAAGATACTAGAAAATAATATTTGGTTGGAAGTTTCTATAGGCGGGAGATGACTAATGAAATGGGCATTAAGGTGCAATTTAATGAATATTACAAGCTAATTGAGGACCTAAAGGTAGAAAATATTTCCTTGCAAGAAGAGTTTGATGCAAGTTTGCTTATTGAAAAGTTACCAGATTCTAAGAATGACTATAAGAACAAACTGAAGCATAATCATATTCAACTTTTACTACAAGATTTAATCACTAGCATCATAATTGAAGACACCAATTGCAAGGAGTAGCAAGCTATAGAAAATAAAGGAGATGATTGCAAAAGAAAATTTTGTCTAAGCTAAGACTCATAACAAAAGGTACAACAGTAAAACTCGATCTCTTAATTCTAATTACAAACCCAAGGATACTAACTCCAACACCTTCAAGAAAAAAAGAGAATTGTTTTGTTTATGGAAAGTCAAGTCATCATGCACCTTAATGTAGTAAGAGAGTGAGAAATAAAAATCCTCTTAAGCCAAAGGCAAATTTGGTTAAAGGAGATTATACTGTCGTTGCTATTATTTCCTAAGTTGATTTGATGGCAAATGTGAGAGAATTGGTGGTAGACTTTAATGCTACTAGGTATATTTGTGCAAACAAAGATGCTCTTACCTTCTACAAATTAGTAGGGGGTGAAGAACATGTTTATTGTAGTGATTCTTAGACTACAGATGTCCTTGGTAAAGAAAAAGTTCCTCTGAAGCTCACATTTGATGAGATGTTGGCTTTTAATGATGTACTTCATGTACTAAATATTAGAACAAAATTTAATTTCTATAGCTTTCTTCAAAAAGGTTGGAGTTAACATGTCATTTGAATCTAATAAGATTGTAATGATAAAAAAATATATATTTGTAAGCAAGGGTTATCGTAATCAAGGATTATTTGTACTCAATGTTTTTTGATGTTGTTAATGAAAATGCATCTTCTTTTTCTTACTTAATTGATTTTATTGAATTATGGCGTACTAGATTAGGACATGTGAATGCAAGTTAAATAAATAAAATGCAATCACTTGGTTTTATTTCTTGTACTAGTAATGCATGTCCTGGTAAATGCCACATTTGTGTTAAAACTAAATTAACTAAGAAAACTTGTCATTATGTACAAAGAGAAGCCGAGTTATTAAATTTAATTCATATTAATTTGGGTGATTTAAAACAAACTATGACTAGAGTTGGCAAGAACTATTACATGACTTATATTAATGATATTTCTAGATATTGTAAAAAATATTTGCTTATAAATAAAAATAAAGCTTTTGATATGTTTCATTTATATAAATTTGAAGTAGAAAATCAATTAAATACAAAGATTAAAAGATTTTGATCAAATAGAGGTGGTGAGTATGCTCTTTCCAGCGATTTGTGTGAAAAAGAAGAAACAATTCATGAAATTACTCCTCCATATTCTCTTAAATCAAACGATATAGCAAAAAGGAAAAATAGAACTTTAAAAGAAATGATGAATGCTTTGCTCATTAGTTCTTTTGCTCCTATAAATCTTTAAGGTGAAACCATTTCATTTGTGTCACATCTCGTAAGAAAATTGGTAAGACACCTTATTAATTGTGGAAAGGCTATGTGCCTACCCTAAAATATTTGAAAGTACGGGGATGTCTGATTCTAAGAAAAGAAAATTAGGCTCTTAACCATCTAGTTGCATGCTCATTAGGTATGCTAAGTATAGTGCTGCATACAAATTTCTTGTTTTAACAATTGATGTGCTTGATTTAATACAGTTATTGAGACAAAAAATGCAGAATTTTTTGAAAGAATTTTTCCTTTAAATCTAATGTTATTTCTTACACACCAATCAAAATTGATTTTGAAAATTCTTCCAAAGAGTTGAGAAGGAGTAAAAGACAAAGAAAAAAAATCTTTTCGAAACGATTTTTATACTTATCTTGTTCATAATGATTTTTTAACTTACTCCAACGCTATTTCTTCTTCAGATTCCTTACTTTGGAAAGAAGCAATTGAAACTAAAATTGATCATTCTATTAGATAAAATAGAACTTAGATTTTGATTGATTTACCTCTTGGAATTAATCCTATTGCTTGCAAATGAATTTTTAAAAGAAAATACAGTCGTAATGGATCAATTGAAAAATATAAGGTTAGGTTGGTCGTACAAGGTTTTAATAAAAAACAAAATGTTGATTATTTTGGTACCTTTGCTCTTATGAATCAAATTTCTTCTATTGTAGTTTTTATTGCTTTTGCTTCCATTCATAAACTTTTTTTTCAACAACTGGACGTTGAAATTGCTTCTTTAAATGGTGATTTGAAATAGAAGATTACATTGTACAACCTAAGAGTTGCATTGATTCTAGGTACAAAAATAAAGTTTGCAAACTTCTTAAATCTTTATATGGTTTGAAACAATCTTTGATGTTGAGTGTGTAGTTATTTGCTTATATGTAGAGGACATGCTCATTTTCAGCAATAGTCTTGATATAATACATAAAATAAAATATGTTCTTACTTCTAAATTTGATTTGAAAGACATAGGTGAAGCAAGTGTGATATTAGGTATTAAAATCGTATGCAAGGGTAATAGTATAATGATATTACAAGAACATTATGTTGAGAAATTTCTTGAAAATTTATGGATGTTTTAATGTCACATCAATGAGTACTACTTTTGATGCTATCACTCAATTAAAGTAAAATAAATGTGATCTTATTGCATAATCTAAATATACTTGATGAAATCACCTACATGAGAAATGGAGTTAGAGATGCAACTAAGGTGGGTTTGGGATAAGTTTTATGAAACCCTAACCTGCTCCTATAGGATTTTGTGTTTTCCAAAGCCTCATAAAAACCTATAGGGTTTTAACTCCTATTATAAAAAATCAACCCTATAGGGGTAGATTGGGTTTTTATAAAATGCATACATGATAAGGAAAAGGTATTGTAGAAATTAGTTAAATGGGGTCAAGGTTGTACTTATTAACTTACACATAGATGAAATTTGAAAATTAAACACATTGCACAATATAAAACTAGTATAGAGCATGCATATTACATAGATTAAGAACAAATATCATTATTAATATATTATTTTTTTATTGGGTCGAGTTTCCCATTAGATTTTATTGAAGATCGAAAACCCAACACTAAACCCTATAGGGTTTTGAATCATATTTGAAAACCTTATGAAAACCTTATATGGTATTATCTTATCGATTTTTTATTGGGTTAGGCAAATTGAGTACCCTATAACAATCTACTCGATTACATCCTAATGTAGAGTATGGTCACTCTTATGAGATTGTTGCAATCTCCAAAACACCCATGAAATATTAGGCATGCGTGTAGTTTATTAGCACAAAACCATGTTGGACAATAGAAATTATGGGGGTACAATGTGGCTGATAAGATTCTTAATATGTAATAAAGAATTTTGGTTCAAATAAACTAAATATTTCACCAAAATTCTATGTGTTATATGGTATCTTTCTAAATTTTTTTATACTCTAAAAGACACTAGATTTAAATCATTATACACTTATGTATTTTTACATGGCAAATTAGTTTTCAAAAGCCTTTTGAAACATGTGAGGGACTTTTGTATATAATAACTATTTCAAAAGTCTTTAATCTCATGTCTATAGTATTTAGTTATTGTAAAATATTTTGACTTAGTATTTCTTACTAAATAAATCGTCTACCCTTTTTTTCTTTTTTTGGCTATCATTAATGTTTCAATCCAGAACCAATTACTCTTAGTGGCACTATTTTCTCCTCCTTTTTTCTATAACATGTATTACCATTAAAAAAACAATATTTTTAATTTCAAATTTAGATCAAACTTTATTCAACATCTCATAATGTTAGAATAAATGATAGACAATTACTGCATTAGAATTAAAATTAAAAGCATTGTTCAATGCTTAGCATAGTCCAATTGGCTAAGTATCTTTACATATTTGTTGAGTCCAATTTAAAAATTTATATTATTTTCTAATTTGATTTATATTAGATCCTACGCTTATCCAATATAAATCCTCGACTTGAATTAGGAATTTTATCATTTATGTAGAGTCGCCACCCAACTGGAATTAGGAAAAATTATTGAATTAGAATTAATTGAACGGATTAATTCTAATCTAGACAACTAGTTGACAAACTCTCCCTTTTTCTAAAAAGAAGAAGAAAGAAAAACTGAAGATTTTTTACTCGAAGGCTATCTTATTAAAACCATGAAGTTACCACCTTATCCTTTTAAAATTTGAATTATATTATGATATCATTTTTAGCATAAAAAGAAAATACTAGAAAAATTGACATAATGATTATACTAACAATGATTTGAAAATGTTTTTTTTTTATTCTTTTTAGAGTTGCCCCATAAGAGTGCCTACATACTCGCTATTTAGGATCAAATAGGCCGTAGTTTACTTTGTATAAAACTTTAGTGAATTAGTTAATTTTAATTACGAAAACATGACGGGTTTACGTTTATTACCATTTGAATTTATTTAAAGAAATTTCTAAAAACTAAAACTTCTAATTTTGAAAAACATAAATTATTTTCATTCATTTATTTCATGAAAAGAAGTTTTCTAAGTGATAAAAATATTTATTATTTTTTTATTAATTTAATTTTTTTATTAATTATTATTAATTTTTATTAATTATCTATTAATTATAATAGACATGTATATTTATTTTTTTTAGAAAACTCTAAACCTGGTCCTATTAATACATTCCTAAAAAAAACATACATCTTTATATTTTTTTTATTTTCTATTCTATTATTATCATTTTTGTATTTTTATATATTCTTATTAACAAAATAAAATAAATAAATAAATGGAGAGATCCGACTAACCTGGACGCGGGTCGCGGTTCCGATCGAGTTGGGTACACGGCAACTGGAGCTCTTTGACAGTGGCTTTCCGGCGGTCATTTTCATCGATTGGTGGGTGTTTCCAAAGCTTTCGAGGGTGAGGAATCTAATGGTGGTGGTAGTTTTCGTTAAGAACCACCCTAGGCGGTGGTTCAAGTGGCTCTGGTGAAGGTTTTCGAGAGAGAAAGAACTCCAGCGAGGGTGTTTTCTTCTATGTTCTTCGACTTTTTTTTTTCCGTGCTTCCTTCTTTCATCGAGTCCTATTTATAGACTCACGAAAATCCTCCGGATATGCTCAGATTCGACGTGCGGTTGAGACCTATCTTCATCCTCTTTTTTTTCTTTTTGATTTGTGTAAATCTTTGATTTTCTATTAGGAATAATGTTGATTTGATGATGTTTATCCTCTTTTAGTTAAAGATTTGCTGGATTTATGTAAAAATTCAAATCAAAACGGTCGGATTTTGTCCTTCCTACGTCGATGCCAATCTCAGACGAAGGTAGAAGACAAGCACGCGCTAAGTGCATGCACTCATGTCGTCCAATTAGCTGTTGACACGTAGCAACTCGATGAAAAAAAACACAAAGTGCCTTCCCAGGATTCGAACCCTTGACCCCGTCTCCCCGCACGTGTTCTAGGCATGCACATGAGCCAGTTGAGCTAGCCTAAATCTCAGTTTTGTAGTTAACGCAAATTGTATATAAACGTGGCAATTTTTATTAATTGTATATTAGTTTGAAGTTCTAAAATTTTATAAAAATCCTTAAATATCTTTTATTGTTATTTTTACCTTCATTTTCCAATATTGGTGTATTATTCCTATTTATTTTATTTTTTGTCATTATTTTTCCTTCTTATGTGAAAAATAGAAGAAAAGAAAACATTAATCATGATTAGAAGACAAAAATGGAGTGTTTACAGTTGCCCCTCTTTGTAGTAAAGTTTGAAAAACTTAATTGCAAAGATAATAAAGACACCATTTTTGCCTAATAGACCGAGTGGATAACGCCATAATCGGCTAGCTATCTAAACCTGGTTCTACTAGGGAGTTGTTTGACTATTAGTTTGAGTGGGGAAAATGCTCCATGAGCTAACAATCCCATGTTGCAAAAAAGATGATCACTTTATGATGATTAATACTCCTTGGGGAGTAGTCTTAGATAAGAAACATCTCACCAAACTAGCAACTTGGAGGGAGAGATTATCTATAAAAGTGCTCTTATGAGCTGACTAGCTGATAATACAAAGCATCTTATAGGACTAGCAACCTTAAAGAAGAGATTGTTTAAGAAAGCGCTCTTATGAGCTAACTAATTAATAATAGGAAGCGTCTTACAAGACTAGCAACCTTAAAGAAAAGATTGTTTAGGAAAGTGCTCTTATGAGCTAGCTAACTAATAATAAGAGGTGTCTTACAAGACTAGCAACCTTAAAGAAGAAATTTTCTAGAAAAGTGCTCTTATGAGCTGACTAGTCAATGATAGAAGCGTTTCACTAAACTAGCGACCTTAAAAAAGAAATTATCTAGAAAAGTGCTCTTATGAGCTAACTAGTTGATGATAGGAAGTGTCCCACTAGACTAGCAACCTTAAAAAAGAAAATTATCTAGAAAAGTGCTCTTATGAGCTAACTAATCGACGATAGGAAGCATCTCACTAGACTAACAATTATAATAGGAGGATATTTAGGAAAGTGCTCCATTGTGAGCTAACTAATTGATAGTGGGAAGCATCTCTTTGGACTTGCAACCATAAGAGAGGAAATCTAGGAAAGTGCCACATTGTAGGTTAATTGACCGATAGTGGGAAGCATCTCTTTGGACTTACAACCCTAAGAGACAATATTTAGGAAAGTGTCCCATTGTGGGCTAACTAACCGATAGTGGGAAGCGTTTTTTTTTTTTTTATTTTATAAACTTGTAATCCTAAAAGAGAAAGTTTAGGAAAGTACCCATATAGGCTAACTAACTAATAGTGAGAAGTGTCTCTTTGGACTTGTGACCCTAAAAGAAGAGATCTAGGAAAGTGCCCCATTGTGGGCTGACTAACCAACAATGGGAAATATCTTTTGAACGATGTCTGGATGCATCTTAGTAACTTAGCATCTCTAAAAAATGCTTCTTGTGAGATGATCAAATGATAATGAGAGGCGTCTTTTAGACTAGCCAATTTAAATAGAAAATGTGACTCATGATGAATGATTATTTACTTTAAATGCTTACTGGCTCATTGCAGATAACAACCAAACAACCGAACCCTCGCGATAATTTGATCCTTTTCTACTTACCCTTGTTTTAAATAGAGCAGGGAACCTTAATGTATTTTTTTTCTTCTCGCGAGTGTGGCTCTTATGATTATGGTGTTATCTTGTGAATATACCAGATCGAATGCTTAGAATAGGTAGAATCATACAAAATTCCATTAAGTTTTATCATCACTTCATTGTTCATTATTTATTATGAGGTAATGGGTAGTGTGTGTATAAAAATGATATAAGAGTTTGTTTAATGACAATTGGTCAGGATGACTGATCATTCAAAGACATTAACTTTGCTTGTAGAAGGAATGAAAACCAAACTCACGAAATTGTAATAGTTGTTGGCATTTATGAATCTTGGCAAAATTTCAATATTCTTGCCTACGAATAGTACATCTTAACCGCATCTGCATTAATGGGGTCTCTCAACTCTGGAGCGTCCATTTGGGCTAATATTAAGGCCCCTTCTAATAACATTCTTTTTACAACATGTGGACCCTCATAATATGGGGTAAACTTACCCCTTGAATCTTTCACATTTGGGAGAACTTTTCTTAATACCAAATCTCCTTTAAAACATTCAGATCTTATTCTCTTATTAAATGCTCGGGCCATTCTTTGTTAGTAGCATTGACCATGACACAATGCGGTGAGTCTTTTCTCATCGATCAAGTTTAGCCAATCAATCCTTTTCTTTACCCACTCGGATTCATCTAGCTATGCTTCTAATAGAACCTTAAAGGACGGTATTTTGACCTCAATTGGCAATACTGCCTTAGTACCATATACCAAAGAATATGGGGTAACTCCAGTAGATGTTCAAATTGAAGTTTTGTAGGCCATGAGGGTGAATGGTAGCATCTCGTGCTAATCTTTATAAGTGATGGTCATTTTTTCAACAATTCTCTTAATGTTCTTATTGGCTGCTTCTATTGCCCCCATTCATCTGAGGTTGGTACGGAGTTGAATTTCTGTGGTTTATCTTAAATTGTTGACACAACTCCTTCATCAATTTATTGTTGAGGTTGGTGCCATTATCGGTGATGATTGATTCAGGAACTCCATATTTAGCTATTATGTCTCTTTTCATGAATCGGACTATTGCTTCTTTGGTGACACTAGCTGCGACGAGGCTTCCACCCATTTGGTGAAATAGTCAATAGCTACTAGTACAAATCTATGACCATTGGATGCTTTTAGAGTAATTAGCCCGATAATGTCGATTCCCCACATAGAGAACGGCCATGGTGCGGATAATGAATGAAGTTCTTTAGGTGGAGCATTTATTTTGTTATCATAGACTTGACACCAATAACAGTGCTTGACATATTTGATATAGTTTGATTCCATTGTCAACTAATAGTAGTCTATCCTCATGATTTTTCGGGCAAGCATGTGTCCGTTCATGTGAAGTCCACATACTCCTTCATGCACTTCTTTCATCAGTTCACCTGCTTCTCTTTTGTCCACACATCTCAGCAACGTGGTGTCAGATGATCTTCTATAAAGCACAAACCCACTTAATAAGAAATAGCTTGCTAACCTTCTGAGTGTTCTTTGGTCATTTTTTCTAGCCATTTCAGGGTATTTGCTTTATTGGAGGAAAGTTTTGATATCATAGTACTAGAGCTTGTCATCTTGTGCTTTTTCGATTATTAGATAGTAGGCGGGCCTATTTTCAATTTCTATTTTCAATGGTTGGACTTCGGCTCCCCCTATTATTTGAATTATAGATGCTAGTGTGACGAGGGCATCTGCTAACTGATTTTGAGTCCTTAGGATGTATGTGAAGGTGACTTCCTCAAATTCGTCCATCAGCTCTGTCAAATGTTGATGATATGGCACCAATTTAGGGTCCTTAGTTTTGTATTCCCCTCGTGTTTGTAATATGATGAGTGAGTAATCTCCGTATACATCTAATTCATTGATTCCCATATAGCAAGCCATTTTGAGATCGAGGATGCACGCCTCGTACTTTGCAATATTATTGGTATACGAAAATGTGAGTCTCGTTGCCGAGGGGAATTGTGTTCCTTCTAGTGATATCAACACTGCCCCAATCCCACAACCAAATACATTAGTAGCTCTATCAAAGAACATTTTTCATTTAGGGTTTTGCTCTGTCTTGCATTCTTTTGCTAGCTCACCCTCTGCTACTAGTATATTTTCATCAGGGAATTAGGGCTACAATTTTTAGCAATCCCCCTCAATTTGGTGTTCTGCCAACTGATATCCTAATGATTGCCCTTTCATCGAATTTTGATTTATATATGTGATGTCAAATTCTGATAGGAGCATTTTCCATTTGGAGAATTTTCCTAACAAAATAGGCTTCTCTGCTAAGTATTTCAAAGGATCATGTCTCGTTAATAATTCAATATGATAGTAGAGCGTGTACTATTTCAACCAATGCATGACCCAAAATAATGCACAACAAGTCTTATCTATTTCAAAATACCTTTGTTACCCTTCCATGAACTTTTTACTCAGGTAGTATATAGATTGTTCCCTTCCTTCTTCATCATTTTGCCCCAGTACACACCCCATAGATTCAGGGAGCATTGTGAGATGCAAAAATAAGGGTTTTCCTTGTTTTGGGGCTACTAAGACTGGGGGATTCATAAGGTAATCCTTGATCTTTTTGAATGCTTTTTCGCATTCATCATCTCCTTCTATTGTGGCGTTCTTTCTTAGTAGATAGAATAGTGAACGACACTTATCTGTGAGTTGTGAGATGAAACAGGCTATGTAATTCAACATTCCCAATAGACCTCTTACCTCCTTGATAGTGCGTGGAGAGGGCATTTCCAATATGGCATTTACTTTGTTAGAGTCAATTTTAATACCTTCTCGGCTTATGATAAACCCTAACAGTTTGTCGATTGTGACCCAAAAAGTATATTTTTTGGGGTTTAACGTCAGCTGAAACTTTCTCAATCGCTTGAATAATTTTCTTAAGATGATCGCATGGCTTTCTTCTCTTTTAGATTTAGCTATCATATCGTCGACGTATACTTTGACTTCTTGATGCATCATGTCATAAAGTATAGCAACCATGGCTCTTTGGTACGTAGCCCCAACATTCTTCAAACCGAAAAGCATAACTTTCTAACAAAAAGTCCCCCATGTTGTGATAAAGGTTATCTTGGTCTTATCTTCTTCCGCTATTCTAGATAGTCTGATACCTCAATGAACATAGAATAGGGACTATGTTTGCTACCCATTCTGGATAGTCTGATACCTCAATGAACCCAACTTCTAACAGCTTCTTGACTTCCTCTTTAATCTTTAATAAGATGTCAGGCCTAAATCTTCCTCTTTAATCTTTAATAAGATGTCAGGACTAAATCTTCTCAATTTTTGTTTTTTAAGTTTGACGTCTTCTCTTGTAGGTAACTTGTGAACTACTATTGATTGATCGAGTCCTAGCATGTCGCCATACGACCAGGCAAATACATCTGTGTATTCAATCAATAGCTTGGTTACCTCGTGCTTTTGCTTGTTACTCAAGTTAGCCCCAATTTTAAGGTTTCTAGGCTCTTCTTCGGTTCCTAGATTAATTGTCTCCATTGGCTTGTCAATCGAGATTTACCATGTTCATGTTTTTGGAAACTTTTTTGTATCGCTTCATGGTTAATAATATCACTTCCAACGGCTGACCCAGTAGTGTCGGAAATGATATCAATATTTTCGTTACTTACCTGCGCGAAATGTCCTTGACGTTCAAAAGTATTGAATCTATGGGGAAAGTGAAGCAAGAGTTTATAAGTAAAGGAAAGAAATAACCTGCAATTTTTTTGGTATTTATTGAAGAGTTTTATTAAACAATAGTGAAAAAAACACAACGGAGTTCGACCATGATTGTTTCCTATTCTCGAGTTGACATAATGCTATTCAAAGGATAAGAAAACTAGTTATTAAGAGCTGGATGCTGACTAGACACGTGAGAGGCTGAGCCCTCATTGTTGATATCAGCTTGGATTATTCCCGGCTCTTAAGTGCTAGCTAGCCATGAAAAAGTTTGTTGAAGGGGTGGAAAATGCATTTGGTGTCATTCAGCTTCTCTCTCTTTCTGCCTTTGACACATCTTGCTTGAGCTTCTTCTTTTAAGATAGGAACATACCCTAGTCCAAATGTCCCTTACTGCCCCTCTTTGAACTGATGCCCCTCTTTACTCATGACCATGCCTACTTCATCAAACATTTGGAGCCCCAAGTCCTCAGAACCATCTTCCCCGATGTAAGGTATAGCTGTTTACATGTAGATGGCATAGTCTTGTTCACCCAATACGGTGATTATTTGACCATTCGCTATAAAATTTGACCTTTTGGTGGAGACTCCAAGGTATAGCTCCCACAGTATGTATCCATGGCCTTCTAAGTAGTAGATTGAAAGACCTTGGTATGTCGAGGACTTGAAATGAGATATTGAACACTTGCGGGTCAATCTCTATCGATAAGCTAATTTCTACCACTATCTCCCTCTTGGAACCATCAAAAGCCCTAACCACCGTTAAACTTGGCTTGATATTGCTTGTATTGACTCCCAATAGATCAAGGGTGGCTAAAGGGCACACATTGAGGAAAGATCCATTGTCTATAAGGACCTGAGAGACTATTGTGTCGTTACATTTTACCATTATGAAAAGTGGTTTTGTGTGTTGATCTCCGTCTTCTCCTAGTTCTTCAGGGGAGAAAGATATTTCATCCATAATGAAGATGAATTCGTGACATGGTTTAGTCTTTCTGTTGTGATACCTTCTGGTACCTTGACTTATTTAAGTACTTTGAAGAGTGCTTCTCAGTGAGGCTCAGATGTCGTGAGAAGGCCCATAAGTGATATTTAGGCTAGAAATTTATTGAGTAGCTCCATGATCTTGTACTCACTCGATTTGATCATTATGTGGGGAGCCCTTCTTCTTCTTCTTTTTCCAATTTGGTGGTAGGCTCTTCGGCAGAGGTCTTGTTTTTAAGATCATAAACCCTTCCCGAACAGGTGATTCCTCTTATAATAGAAGATTTTTCTTGATTAAGGGCCTAATAGTCAAACGATGCTGCTTTATACTTTTTTAGGGGTATTGGGACATTAAACACATATTTTTTCTTTGGGATCTTCACTTCCATTTCTTACCCTTCATAACACCTTATAACTATCGGCTTTAAGTATGATTTGATCATGTTTACGGACTCATTTTTCTCCCTTGGTGGGTTATCCTCCTTTTCAAATTTAGGTCCCCACCCACTAGGCGGCCCATAAGCTATTGGGGTGAATGAATAATTTACTAGGTATTCAAACCTCCCATATGATTCACCCAGGGTGTCAACTATCGAATCTCCTGCCAACCACCTCTTCTTTATCTATGATCTAGGGGCTTTATTCGAGACTTTGTGTGGGTAACTTGCTGGAAAGATCATTAGGCAGCTTCATACTTTCTATGCAAAAATCTACAAGATCTACTTGCTGAGCTAATGATTTCCTGACCATGTTTAACCCGAAGCACTTAAGATGGCTCACGAACTAGATTAAGATGAGGTTGATGTTCGAGCGAAGAATTCCATCACCCTTCTTCTTTACAAAACTTAGATTCTAAATCTACTCAACTAATAGGGCCAGGATATAAGATTTCCCTTCCAAAAACTGAAACACCAATTCCGCAACCCTGTAATGGATGTGAAAGATCCCAATAGGAAAAAGGATAGTTGCAAATGCTGTTAAGATGAAAGCATAAACCCGTCTTTGTTTGTAACTCTTGGGATCTCAACATAAGATGTCTTTCTTGCTCCCATCATCACACCAAGCTACAAACCAAGCCTTCAATTCATCCATTTGAAGGCAATACCCGTTGTTGTTTTCCAATGCTCGGTTAATCACTGCCTTGTGAACTCTTAGAAGTTTACTAAAAATACCTGCTAGCCCAACTTCTAGGTCTGGCACATATACCCCATTGGCAAGTGAAGGGGCCTGCAGAAGTTAAGTATATTCCTCTAGGGTTAGCGTGATCTCGTGTGGCCCAATAAAGAAAGTCGCGGGCTCAATTTCCCAAAGGTATGAGACAACCCGAATCAAAGGCAAGTTGACTTCCATTTTCATCGATGAGAGGATAGGCCCTATCTTGCCTTGTATGAAGGCCTGTTCCTTAAGGCTATACAAGGTGAACCAATGGTCCGGTACCAGTTTTGGATCCAAAGGCTTACAAACTCAGATTTCCTTACGAAGGAGACGATCAATTATAACACTGGCCATCTATTAGGATTACAATAAAAACTTCCAATTACAAACAAATTTGTTACAAAATATTATTAATTCTTTTACAAGTTAATGCATCTGAACTCAAAAAGAAAGGAAATTATATCATTAGTCATTTGCCAACCCATTACTTCATGTATGCAAAGAAGGTAGGTTCTAAAGGTTCCCAAGCTTTATAGCCTCCTACATTATCGAAGAAATGGATCTCAGGCCATATCGAAGCATTGAGTGGGGTAGCCTAATCGGCCCCTAGCAATAATTATTTCACTTCACCCAGAACCTATATAATGGCTCCCCGTCTTAGGGTCCTAAGACAGCCTGGGTCTGACCGTATCTGATCACACAATTGTATGAATGAAAACTTAATAAAAATAATAAGATACAATAAAAAAACTAAACTTTGCTAAATCCATGGATCAAGAATGGATACGAACATTAGTGCAAACAATATTTCACAATGTAAAAAGCTAATTAAAGATATCTAGAAATGATGATTTTAGAGGGTTTAGGTGGCTAGCCCACTAACTAATCCCCAGTGGAGTCATCATCCTGTCGAGTCTAATTTAAAAATTTATATTATTTCCTAATTTGATTCATATTAGATCCTACACTCATCCAATATAAATCCTCGACTTAAACTAAGAATTTATCATTTATGTGGAGTCGCCACCCAATTGGAATTAGGAAAAATTATTGAATTAGAATTAATTGAGTGGATTAATTCTAATCTAGACAACTAGTCGAAGAAATCTCCCTTTTTTTAAAAAAAAAAAAGAAGAAAAAAAAACCAGAAATTCTCGACTCGGGGGCTATCTTATTAAAACCCTAAAGTTACCACCTTATCCTTCTAAAATTTGAATTATATTATGATATCTTTTTAGCATAAAAAGAGAATACTAGAAAAATTGACATAATGATTATACTAACAATGATTTGAAAAAAAAAATTATTCTTTTTAGAGTTGCCCTATAAGGGTGTCTACGTACCCACTATTTGGGATCAAACAGGCTATAGTTCACTTTTTATAAAACTTTAGTAGATTAGTTAATTTTAATTATGAAAACATGATAGGTTTACGTTTATTACCATTTAAATTTATTTAAAGAAATTTCTAAAAACTAAAACTTCTAATTTTGAAAAACATCAATTATTTTCATTCATTTATTTCATGAAAAGAAGTTTTCTAAGTGATAAAAATATTTATTATTTTTTTATTAATTTAAAAATTTTTATTAATTTTTATTAATTATAATAGACATATATATTTATTTTTTTAGAAAACTCTAAACCTAGTCCTATTAATACATTCCTAAAAAAATACATCTTTATATTTTTTTATTTTCTATTCTATTAGTATCATTTTTGTATTTTTATATATTCTTACTAATAAAATAAAATAAATAAAAAATGGAGAGATTCGACTAACCTAAACGCGAGTCACAATTCGAGTCGAGTTAGGTTGGATTGGGTACACGGTAACTGGAGCTCTTCGACGATGGCTTTCCAGCGATCATTTTCGTCGATTGGTGGGTGTTTCCAAAGCTTTTGAGGATGAGGAATCCAATGGTGGTGGTGGTTTTTGTTAAGAACCACCCTAGGCGGCGATTCGAGTGGCTCCGGTGAGGGTTTTCAAGAGAGAGAGGAAGAACTCCGACAAAGGTGTTTTCTTCTTTGTCCTTCGACTTTTTTTTCCTTCTGATTCCTCGTGCTTCCTCCTTTCATCGAGTCCTATTTATAGACTTACGGAAATCCTCTAGATATGCTCAAATTCGATGTACGATTGAGACCTATCTTCATCCTCTCTTTTTTTCTTTTTGATTCGTGTAAATCTTTGATTTTCTGTTAGGATTAATGTTAATTTGATGATGTTTATCCTCTTTTAGTTAAAGATCTGCTGGATTTGTGTAAAAATTCAAATCAAAATGGCCGAATTCGTTCTTCCTACGTTGATGCCGATCTTGGACGAAGGTAGAAGATGAGCACATGCTAGGCGCGTGCACTCGTGCCGTCCAAGCAACTGTTAACACATGGCAGCTCAGTGGAAAAAAACGCAAAACAGCACAAAGTGCCTTCCTAGGATTCGAACCCTCAACCTCGCCTCCCCACACGTGTCCCAGGCATGCACACGAGCCAGCCAAGCTAGCCCAAATCTCAATTTTGTATTTAACACAAATTGTATATAAACGTGGCAATTTTTATTAATTTTATATTATTTTGATGTTCTAAAATTTTATATAAATCCCTAAATATCTTTTATTGTTATTTTTACCATCATTTTCCAATATTGGTGTATTATTCCTATTTATTTTATTTTTTGTCATTATTTTTTCTTCCTATTTGAAAAATATAAGAAAAATGAAAAAAAAAATTATGATTAGAGGACAAAAATGGGGTGTTTACAATATTTATTCATTTTCTACTTATTATTTCTTCCTATTTATTTAGAAGACCCATTCCATCATAGGAATACTGAATAAATCGTTAATGACAATGTTTATAGGCACAACTCAATATTGTTATAAATGTTTTTTTAACATTTATAACAATATAAAAGAATAACTATTTCTCTTTTATAAACCTATTCCTACTTTAGCTGGGAAAATAGCTATTCAATGGAATTGCCAATTCAATGAAATGAAGAATTGCAATTTCTTTATAAAAAAAAATAAATGAATCACTATTTTTTATTTTTTTTAAGCATATTTCTATATCTACCCATGCGACCCTATCCCGACAAGTCAAGTTGTGGACTAGGGCAAGGGGATGTTGATATTTTTAGAGATATTTTATATCTATCACCAATGTTATTTTAAGCACAACAAAATAAAGCAATGACTATTACTTGCTTATTCTATTCCTTTGAAATTACAATTCTCTCCTATCTTATTTTATTTCACAAACCAAACATATCACAAATACTTTATGGTGTAACTAGTTTAAATCATTTGATTGCTATCAATATTATGTGCAAAATAACAAATATCCAAATTGGATAAGTCATTCATGGAATGATAAATCATTATAAGTGATGCCGATAGTAGAAAACCAAAATAACTAGTTATAGTAAGCATAGAGATGAAGAAGCTAAATAAAATATGTTCATCTAATTATTATTATTTATGTTTAATGATTGTCTCTATTAAAAAATAAAAATAAAAAACAAATAAAAAAAAGAGAATGTACATTTGCTTAAAAGAGCTTCCAAGTAGGAAAAATGATTTCGGATCTGCAAGAATTCAAAGTCAGGAAGATTTTAAGACGAGAAATATTTATTAAAGTGAAAAGGTAAAAAAAAAAAAATACAAAAATTAGTTTTAAAAATGATTATAGTTAAGAATAGTTAGTTTTTTATTTTTTTTCTGTGGATCCCTCTATTATTTAAGCCAAATAATGAGGTAAAGTGAGAAGCACGACATATGCTAAGAATGGAAAACCCTCAGCCTTGGCGGTGGAAAAGTGCAGAATTTCAGTTCCACATGAAATAGAAAGAAAAGCGGGAGAGAATGAATCGAAAGTTTATTAGTGACTTATTGATTTGTCTATTCAATGCTATCGATTTAGAACAGTACCTCAGAAAATATAAGTTGTTTGCAAGAAGTACTTGGTGCTCATATTTAAGAAATATGTTGATTTAATTTTGCAATAAATCATCTGAAATTCTCTACTAAATGTTGAGGAAATCTGAGCAAACACCTTGCGGGGAAACACTATGCATGACATTATTCAAACATGAAAGCTACAGATACGAGGCGACCCCAACTTCATCACATCATAATTTTTTGTAATAGAATACATATGCAATCTTCCACTTTCGTTGTACCCCGCCCGTAGGCTTGTTGGACTAATAATGAAAGATTAACGTCGGTACAACATACTACATATCGTATATTAAATCTTAATCGTTTTGTTAGACGTGGTCCATATAGGTACTGCAATGCCAAGTAAACCCTAGACGACACCAATCTTAACTGAGAAAGAAACTGATTCAATGTTTTTATCATTGTATTGTTTACCAACTCCCCTTTCCCATATTATGTGTTTACTTGCTTATATCTGTAAAGCTTTTGCTTGTTAGCAACTCCAACTCGTATGTCCCCACAACCACATTTTTATATCCATCATTAAATTTGAACTTCTCTATACAACCTTCACTATAAATAACCCTAACCCAGTTAGCCTCATCACAACATGAACACCAACAAAATCTATTTCACGTATTTCAAGTCTTCTCACTAAGTTTTGTCAAAGTTTGGACATAGGAAGGTACAAGATGAGACAGGGTGTGAGTGTGATCTCTCTCATCATTTTTGCAATCCTTGCCTTTGCTCCTCTTTCCTTTGGTAGCAAGAAGAACAGGGGTGGTTACCTTTACCCGCAATTCTATGACTGTTCCTGCCCCAGAGCTCAAGAGATTGTCAAGTCCGTCGTTGCCAAGGCTGTCGCGAAAGATGCTCGTATGGCAGCTTCATTGCTTAGGCTGCATTTTCATGATTGCTTTGTCAAGGTCTGTATCTGAAATCTACATCGTTTATGATTCATCTACACAAAAGTTTACATTTATTCATTACGTGGAACATTAACTTTTAGTTAAAATATCCAATTACAGTAAAAAATGCATACTAAGATTTGAAATTATTGTGAGGCCGACATCAAAAAAATGTATCATTATACTAATTAGGCTAAGTTTTAAACCAGTTACAAAGAATGACACGTTTGAAATGATGATCAATTTTTCTTTATTATTATGTCCGTGTTTTGGAATTCGATGAAAGTCCTCTAAGTTGTCTGGATTCATAACTCAGTATCATTAAAATGTTGGGAAAATGCGAACAGGGTTGTGATGCATCCTTATTGTTGGATAGCACCGGAAGCCTTATCAGTGAGAAGAGGTCTAATCCCAACAGGAACTCAGCCCGAGGATTTGAAGTCATTGATGAGATAAAATCTGCCCTGGAGAAGGAATGTCCTGAAACAGTTTCTTGTGCAGATATCCTGGCTCTGGCTGCTAGAGATTCCACTGTCCTTGTAAGTGGCAACATTAATGTCAAATTCCAATTGTTTTTTCACGAGTAGCACTAACAAATCACCCTACACATATTTGAGATTTAAAGATCAAAATATGATTTGAAGAACAGAATTATTATCCTCTGATCTCAAGCAATTTTTGTTAAATTTTGCTTTTATGCATAGACCGGTGGACCAAGCTGGGAGGTACCTCTAGGAAGGAGGGACTCCAGGGATGCGAGCTTGAGTGGCTCCAACTATAACATCCCTGCTCCTAACAACACTTTCCAGACCATCCTCACCAAGTTCAAGCTTAAGGGCCTTCATATTGTTGATCTTGTGGCACTGTCTGGTAAACTCACACTAATAAATTTAAACAAACAGGTCCTTGTGAAATTTGTACCTTTATCAATTTCAGTCCAAATTGTTGAATCGATATTACACATAGTATAAGAAAAATGATCCATCAAACGCATACTATCACGCAATTCCTAAAAATCTTTCACATTTGTTAAAACAGGAAGCCACACCATTGGAAATGCCAGGTGCACCAGCTTTAGGCAGAGATTGTACAACCAGACAGGAAATGGCCTGCCAGACTACACCCTTGACCAATCTTATGCTGCTCAACTCCGTGCCCGCTGCCCTGGATCCGGGGGTGATCAGAACCTCTTCTTCCTGGACAATGTTAGCCCAACCAAATTTGACAACAGCTACTTCAAGAACTTGTTGGCTTACAAGGGCCTGTTGAGCTCTGATGAAGTTCTGGTAACCAAAAACATGAAGTCATTAGCATTGGTGAAGCAATATGCACATAACAAAGAGCTTTTCTTTGAGCAATTTGCCAAGTCCATGATCAGGATGGGCAATATCTCTCCAATGACTGGCCGTAGGGGAGAAATCAGGAGGAACTGCAGGAAGATGAATAAATACTAGAAATACTCCTAGGTTGTGTAGAATACTACATTATGATGTGAGTGTGAGCATTTGGATATGTTTCATTATCCTACTATCGTGTTCTTAAGTTTGTTCTGTGGAGACAGTTTCCTGTTTTTCATAGTTTCATAGGTTTCATTTGTTGAAATTTTCGGACAAAATCTTTGCTCCCACGAGTCTGAAGCTGAATATAAAGTCATCCAATAATTTCTTTCTTTTTTTCCTCTTTTTCCTAACCTCCTAGAAATTTTATCTTTTCCAATACATTGAAATTATAGCCATCCAAAACTTCCTAGTTTCACTAATACAAATCGAAACTACTAATATCGCAAAGTTTTCCTATAGTAGGGTAATAAGTCAGGTTTTCGTATTTGATAATATTATAATTGTTTATTTATGCTAACTCATGACCTAGTCAAGGATTTTTCTTGATTGTCAAGTATTTTGTATATTAAATCCAAGTAATTATGCTGTTGTGCACGAGTTTGATGAGCCGATATAGAAAAATACATGAAAGTCCTTAAATATCAAAAACTTAACTTTTCTTTGGATTTTAGGATGATGATATGTTTCAATTCCATCATTCTTCTAGAAGGTACAAGTACATAGTATTCAAAAGGTTAAGTTGCAACTAAAATTATGGTGCATTCCTAGAGATAGTGGCCATAATAATCCATTTCTATATTTTTTTTTTCATTCTCTCCCTTCTCCACCAAGCAACTAGTTTGTTTGTAGTTAGGAGTGTAAACGAGTCAAATTATATGCAAACTACTTAAGTTCGACTCAATATTTACTCGAGATCAATTTGAGAAAAATTAAATTGAGCCTAAGCTCGAGCTATTCAAGTAGTTTATCGTGTCAAGCAAGAGTTTCATAATATTTAACTCAATTGACTCACAAATCTAATCGATCTTCAGTAGAGTATAAATATTAATTATGTTTAAACTAAGTTTATATATCAATATTACTATAATTACAAGAAAAAAAATATTTTTAGATAAATCAAGTTTATACAACCTTAATTGAGTCAAGCTCAAATTTTAAAATTCTAATTGAGCTCAAACTCAAGCTCAAAATTATAGACTTAATCAAGTTGAAGCCAAGTTCAAGCTCAATACTATATTATCTTGACTTAACTCACCTACACCTTTATTTATGGAGTACCAAAGCCTTTATGTGTAATTAGGAATTGATGAAAAAAAAAGTATAAATAATAAAGGATGATAAATAAAGATATTACAGGCCTAAAGAGTGGAGGAAGTGGTGTTTCTCTATTTAATAAGTGAATAAAAATCACTCTTGGATTGGAAAAAAATTGTAGATAGGTCTAGCTGCATTAGAAATAAATGCAATTTTCATATATTTTATGAAACATAATTAAAAGAAGAAGAAGAAGAAAGAAAGAAAGAAAGAAATTCTTAATTCAATTTTTTGTGTTTGAGCCTAAATAATTTAGCCTAAGCATTAATCAAGTTGGACTTTTAAACCTATCTGACTCTACATCGAAGGGTCAATTCTATGATCTGAAAACAGATTTAATTGGATCCACCTACCTATTTCTCCTCTTTATAATATTGAAAACCTAATCCATTATCGCATTACGACTTAATTTATTTGGTAAAGAACAATTCTAGAATCCTATAATGTTTTTTTTTTCTTTTCCAATGATTATAAAGAAAGAGAGAGATTTGACCATGCTCATCCAACTTGAAGACTAATATTTCATGCCATTAAACTAGAAAGATCTTAACAATCCTACAATGAGATAAACTTTATGAATTATGGACTTCTCAACTAAAAATTAAAGTTATACAATCAGGTTAAAGGTATTGGGGGAAAAAAAATCCACTAAAAGATAGATTGAGGTTAAATTTTTATAGGCCATTAAATAGAAAGGCTTTTTTCGACTTAACGTATTTAATCAAAGGGTGAAAGTTGGCCCAATTATTAGTCAATTCACTTAACCCACTAATCCTCATTTTTTAAAAGGGATAGAGCACACAGGTTTACAATTCAATCCACTCAGTTCACTTAACTCACTATATACATTAAGCACACTTAAGCCACCCACACTAATTCCCTAGAATTGTCTAAAGAAACAGTTGGAGATAGTTTATAGATAAAGGAGCTTATTTGAGGTCTTAATTTTGTAGTTTAAGAGAAATTGAGTTTATTTTTCATCTGATAAAATCAAATTGCCTCATAGAGTAGCTAAAACATGTCCTAATTTTGAAGATTCATGTAAAAGATAGGATCGTTGGTAGCATAAAGCAAAACTAGGGTATTTGTGTACTCATGAGCAATATTATCCAAAAATCCAAAGCAATAGTAGAGAACCCTCTAGAATCATCAACCTCAAATTGGAAGCCTTATAAGATCAACCAAAAGTTACCTTACATGATGCGACACAAGGTCTTAAAAGTAATGGCCATATGATTAGCTAGCAACACAAAAAAAGTATCCGCCAATATTTATGCAACCGATTTTCCCACTAACCAATGGTATGTAAACTCATTATATTTATTTTTTGCTTATTGAGTTTGTATGATATCATAGCGGTTCTCCTTAGGGATATCATATTTAGTTTGGTATCAGAGCACAGGTTACAAAGATGGGAGTTGTTGTTGTGTTGCGTTAGTTTTGTATGGTGCTTTGTACATGTGGCATGTAGTTGCAATTAATTATAGAGGTTGATTAACAAGTTACGTTGCAATTATGATTGATTTACATTGTGAGGATTATTGTGGTGTAGTTAGGGTGCTTCATTGTGTGAATTATGAAGGAGGCATTAAGTTATCCACCAAGTGTTCAATAAAATTCCCCAATCAAACACCTAAGCTTAAACACTTTCCTAGACTAGCCTATAACTTAAAACACCTTCTTAAACACATTGCCTTCATTCACTTAAACCCTAAAACCAATCAAATACGTCCTTAACCATGTTAAATGAGAGTGTTCATGGCAATGTATGCAACCATGATAGTAACGGTCAAGGAGGTCGAGTAACCCTACACCAACCTACCCAAACCACTGATGAGGGTGTACAAGAGCTTATTGAACTTATCAATAACTTGAATATTACTATCCAACGACTACCTTCGGCTCAACCCATTAATGCCTTGCCTATGAAGGATATAGTGTTTTTGCCTAGACAACACGGTGTAAGGAGGAAGAGTTAAGCCTAGGGGGGATTATTGTGCTCAAGAATTAAAGGCTCCATTAACTAAAGGAAGAGGAGAAAATTATGGGGAAAATTATGGTGTTAAAGGTGCATAGCAACCTAGGGGTTTAGAAAATGTGAAGCTTAAGATGCCATCATTTATAGGGAGTGGATTTGCAAACACCTATCTTGACTAGAAAGATAAGGTTGAGAAACTTTTTGAATTTCATCGAATATGATGACATGACGAAGGTTCGATTAGTAGCCTTAGAATTTACTAGTTATTTGTTAGCTCATTGCAAGAGAAATGGTGAAGGAGAAGTCAAGACATGGAGAAAGATGAAAGCTATTCTAAGGAAATGGCTTGTTCTAGAGTACTATCTCCAAGAAACTATAGACCCCTTAGCAAGAAGGAATGAGTGTGGATAAATATGTTCGAGAGTTTCAAATGCTTATGATACATAATGAAGTTCGAGAGCCGGGATACTAAACTATTGAGTACTCCATGATGGTTATCGTAATACCTGTGCCTTTTAGAAGGATGGGAAGAAGGTGACATTGTATCCTCTTACCCTAGAGCAAGTGCAAGAAATGCAAGCCAAAATGAACCAAAGCTAAAAGAAAAAGGCTATGTTTATGAACAAAATTGAGTTAGTCTTTGCCATTACCTTAGGGGACCCTATATTAGTGTTGTAAATTAGAAAGTTCCTTAAGGTGATTGCTTAGAGAGGTTACGCAATTACTTAAGGAATTTGTTGATGTATTTATTGAGGTGTTGCCTAAGGGATTGCCACCTATCCAAGGCATAGAACATAATATTAACCTTTTACCTAGGATAGCTTTACCCAATTGCCCTGCATACATGATGAGTCTAAAGCAGCAAAAGAACTAAAGAGACAAGTTGATGAACTAATGGATAAGGGTTACATAAGAGAAAGCATGAGCCTATACACAGTGCTCACTCTCCTTGTGCTAAAAAAAGATGGCTCTTGGCTCTTGCCAAATGTGCATTACAGCTAAGCCATAAATAAAATAAGTATTGGTACCCCATTCCAAGACTAAATGATATGCTTGATGAGCTTAATGGTGCTCAAAATTTCTCTAAAGTGGATCTCAAAAGCAGGTATCATCATATTAGGATGCAATTGAGAGATGAATTGAAAATGACATTTAAGACCCACCATAGACTATATAAATGGCTAGTCATGCCATTTGGTTTAATGAACACTCCTAGCACCTTTATGCAATTAATGCATTACATTCTAAGAGACTTCTTAGGTAAGTTTGTCATTGTATAATTTGATGATATATTTGTGTAAAGTAAGAGCTTAGTTGAACACGTCACTCATCTGAGAGCCGTGTTTATTGTGTTGTAAGAAGAGAAATTGTATGGAAACTTGAAGAAATGTTCTTTTTGTCAAAAGGAAGTCATTTTCGTTAGGTTTATAGTGTTAGATGAAGGCATGTGAATTGATGAGGAGAAGTTGAGGGCAATATTAGAGTGGCCTATGCCTAGAATTTAGTAGAGATGAGGAGTTTCCATGGACTCACTTCCTTCTATAGGTGATTTATGCAAAACTTTAGCAGTATGGTAGTTTCACCTATAGAGTTAATAAAAAAGGAATACAAAATTTAAGTGGACTGAAAGGATCTAATGTAGCTTTGACGAGATCCGAGAAAAAATTACTTTAGCACCCGCTCTTGCACTACCTAATTTTGAAAAGGTGTTCGAACTATAATGTGATGCTTCTAGAGTAAGGATTGGGATTGTACTATTGTAAGAGAGGAAACCCATAGCATACTTCAATGAGAAGCTAAGTAATACTATGCTTATTTTATTTATGACAAGAAGTTTTATTCCCTAATTTGGGCTTTAATAGTGTGGCAACACTATCTTTTGCCACAGGAGTTATTATTCACATCAATCATGAGTCTCTTAAGTACCTAAAGGGACAATAGAAGTTTTCAAGGCAATAACCTAAATGGGTAGAGTTCCTCGAGGGGTTCACATATGTGATAAAATATAAGTACGGTAACTTAAACATAATAGCAAATGCTCTTTCTCACAAGTACACATTGATCTCTACCTTACAAACTAAATTGTTGGGTTTTCATCTAATCATTAAACAATATGTGGGTGTTGAGTATTTCGGCCCCACAATGACCAAGTGTAAAGAAGGGAGGATGGTTGATGGATTCTATCTTATGGATGGGTTTTTGTTTAAAGGGGAAAGTTATGTGTTCCTCGGTGTTTTATTAGATCCTTGTTGGTTAGAGAGGCACTTTAAGTGGTATGTCAGGTCATTTTGGTGAAAAACATACATTGAAACTATTGAAGAAACATTACTTCTGGCTAGGTATGGCTAAAGATGTACACTACGCAATAGAAAGGTGTGCAACATGTAAGTACGCTAAGGGTAGGCAAGAGGATCATGGGGAATACATGCCTTTGCCAATACCATTACAACTATAGAGAGATGAGAGTACGGATTTTGTTTTTAGTTTACCCAAAACAAAGAAAGGAAAAGACTCAATAATGGTAGTTATCAACCACTTTAGTAAGATTTCACATTTCATTCCCTATTCCAAAACCAATGATGCTATTTTTGTTGGTAACCTCTACTTGCAAGAAATAGTTTAATTGCATGGCATTCCCAATAGTATAGTGTTTGACAAAGATGTTAAGTTTCTTAACTTCTTCTAGAAGACGTTGTGGAGAAGGCTATGCACTAAAACTAACGTTCAACATTACCTCTCACTTGAAGAAGGATAGCCAAACTGAGGCCGTCAATCATACTCTTAATGCCTTACTTAGAGCTACAATTAGAAACAATTTTACATATTAGGATTTGTGTCTCCTTATTATTGAGTTCACTTATAATAGATCGGCTCATGATTCTACTAGTAAGTATGTTTTTAAAGGTGTGTGTAGATATAATCCCATTAGTCCCTTAGATCTAATAGCTATTCCAATAGTGAAAGAAGAGAGCATTAGTGGGGTCGAGAGGGCTAAAGAAATTCAGAAAATCCATCAAAAGGTCATTGAGTAGCTATCTAAAACCATTAAGAAACAGAAACAATTAGGCAACTGAGGAAGAAGACCTTTGAACTTTCAACTTGGAAATTTATTTTGGATTCATCTACAGAAGGATAGGTTTCCAAAGAAAATCCCAAAAGTTATCCCTTAAAGTTGATGGACCTTTCAAGATTCTTCAAAAGATTAATGAGAATGCCTACAAAGTTGACTTACTAGGAGATTATGGAGTTATTGCGACTTTCAATATTGCTAACCTTTCACCATACACCCTAAAAGATGAAGATTGTCATGAAGACCCATCTAATTTGAGGGGAAATCAATGAGTTTTCAACTAAAATAATGTTTTAAAAAAATCACAAAAATAGCATACAAGGAAAAATTATTCCAAAAATAGGTTTTAAAGTCATGGACTCAGAACGCGCCTTCAAGCATTTTACTTGAAGGTGCAAACCACGCCCACACTTTAGTACACACTACCCTTTGCCATACAATTAATCTCACCATCGAATTTTGTTTGTTAAACATCTACCATCCACATGTACACTACAAAACTACAACCTGCAAACCTTAAAAAAAAAAATGCCTATAAGCTTGCTTTAACAAAGTCATAGATGCTATAGTATTGAAAATTAATAATACAAATGCAGAAACATAACACTTTTATTTACATTTTACATTCTACAAACTCCATCTCTTTTTTTTTTTCTCTCTCATTCATAGAAATAAGAAAAAGTTCTTGTGCAGATACAAAACAATGAGATTTGAACGAGTTTTCTAAGATCTACCATTTTCTCAACGGAAAAACTCAACTAATCTATATTTTGGTTTGTATTTTGATAAAAAAGTTGATATATATATATATATATATCGGTTACTGTGTTAGTTTTCGGTATTTGAGAAAATTGTTGCCATAGTGTTATGTTTTTTAAAAATTATTACTGGCTATCGTTAGCTTATAGTGTGTTAGACATGGCTTATGTAGATCTTATAATACGTAACATGTGGTAGTTAATTTTTCCTTTAGTATGGGAACAAGAACGGCATTATGCTAACGAAAAATTTTATGTTATTTTTTTATGTCCAATTTAAGTTTATGATTTGTATTATTATAAGAAAAATATTTGTAATTGAATGATCCTTAAAATAAAAAAAAAAACTATAAACTTTTTTTTGTAATATAATTTTTATTGTGTTATTTAAATTTTCCATTTTTTTATGAAAAATTGAAATGAAAATTAAAATTAAAATGTAAATTTCTTTTTTTTTTTGTTACATGACAAGAAAAAAATTGATGTTGTGCATTGTCAATTTAAAAAAAAAACAATATTATTTATTTTTTGTCAAATAGCTAATAATTTATATATAATGTGGATAGGATAACAATCGATAACTATGTGAAATTAATTATCTATGCATTTGGAAATATTATAGGTAATAATTGGGGGTCAAAATATGATAAGGATCCGATCAAGAAGTTGAAAAATGAAGAATAATGTGAAATACACTAAATTTTTGTATAGAATATTATGTCGAAGTTATGGAATCAATCTAACTAAAGTAAGGGTTGAGATAATTCGTAGGCATCCTATTTTTCACAGAGGCAATACATCTTATGCTTTGATGGCAATTAGAGATGATAATGATGTCGAAAATCTGATTAAAATGGCTAAATCCTTTGGAGATCATGGCATACAACAGTTGTATGTTAAAATTTCTAAAGATTTAGGGGATCCCTCCGAGCGGCTAACATTCCATGAAAGTAGGCACTTGCATTCCTCATCTAACATGGAAGAAATAACTCTTGAGACATCTTCATTTGAAGCATATGCTGGAACCCCTATGGAAAAGTCATCGATGAATGAAGACAATGAAGTAGGTAGAGTAGTTACTTCGATGTTATAACAACTGGACACATGTGACCCCTATATTATGCATTTAGGTGTGGAAACTGCAATAGAAACCGATGTGAGAATGGGTGTTGAGGATGAAAGTTCCGAATATGAGGAAAGCTTTGAGGAGGAAGACAAGGAAAGTGATTCCGATGGAGATCATATACCTAAAGAGGATCCTCTAATCGTACTTGCATACTCAACATAGGCAATATATTAATCAAGGTAGGTTAAACCACCTAGTATGGCAATTAGAGATCATGTTCCCTACTACAACATTGGTGGTAATGGCGGTTACATCTATTTTAAGCATGAGCAAAATGAAATGTAGAGTAGTTCGAGCAGTAGTGACGAGTTTTATAAAGCTATGAGATTTAAGACAAAGGTAGATGTGGATCAAGCAATTAAAGTTTATCATGTGAAAAACCATTATAACTTTACTTTTGTAGAATCAAATTCGATGCTTTAGTTTGTTTATTATTCAAAAAGAGAAGATAGTTGTAAGTGGAGGCTTCAGACTCGAAAAAAGAAGCTAGAGGGGTTGTTCATAGTTACTAGATTTAAGGATCCACACACCTACATCAACCCAATGATAAGTTAAGATCACTCATAGTTGGATTCCAATCTTCTTACAAGCCAATTTGTAAATCTTATCAGGGATAATCCTAATATAAAGGTTACAAAGCTTGCTTTTTTTTTTTGTTGAATAGGAGTTTTGCTACAAGATAAGCAGGAGATAGGTTTGGGAAGGCAAGAAATGGGTTGTTGAGCAAGTGTACAAGAATTGGGAGATACCTTACAATGAACTCCCTAAACTTCTAAATGCCATAAAAAATACAAATCCTAGTATACGTGTTAATTAGGGGTGAAGATCGAATACCCCCAGTGTCCACTCTTAAGTGGGTTTTCTGGACATTCGAGTCGTGCATTGTAGCATGAAAATTGCTTAGACCAGTTATTACTATTGATGAAACTTTTTTGTATGGGAAGTACATACACAAGTTGCTGATTGCTTATGGTATTAATGGTAATAATCATATAGTTTCGTTGGCATTCGCTCTTGTAGATGAAGAGTCAGTTGAAACATGGGGTTGGTTTTTAAGAAAATTGAAAGAACATGTGGTTGGCAACCACACAAGTCGTGATTCAAGGTTTCATTATCATTTTTTAGTGTCTTGATTTCATTATCAAGCCTAACAAACTTTTCCTTAGCTTTTAAAAGAGCATTCAATAATACAATATACATATCATTAGGTATGGATTTATAATTAGAATTAAAATGCACCCCTGGCCATTAAACATAAGTTGACTTCATTTCCATCTTTTTCAAAATTCTCTTCTTCATCCTCTAACCCTTCCAAGCTACTCTAAGTGGCCATCAAAGATTTATGTTTTTTCATTTTATGCTTTTCAAGCTTCATGGCAAACATGAGACATCCATATTTAATGGGTCTTAACTTTTTGCACTCATGGCACATGTCATTCTTGTTTTCCTTGTAATTTTTACCTAAGACATTTTTACTTCCATTAGTATTATACTTTTTCTTACTTTGTTTTTTAAGAATCTTATTAAGACATTGAGCCAATGAATTGAGATCCTCCTCCTTGACATTGGATGATTTATCATCAGTTTTCTCTTCAACTTCTTTTGCTTTGAAAGTAGTTAACTTATTCTTATTTTCATTATCTTTAGCTCAAAGTATATTTGCCTCAAAGGCCATTTTTTTTGCTTCATGTCACAAGTCTATTCATTGGCTATCTTCTTTAGAGTCAAGACTCTTAGTAGTACCTCAACATGTTACGTACTAAATCTACATCACTCATCTTTTTACCAAGAGATGTTAATTCATTAATTATTGCAGTAAGACAACTAAAAGTATCCTTAAGTTCTTCACTAGGTAAAATCCGAAAGAGCTCATATTGTTGCATTAAGGAATTAATCATTGTCTCGTAGATAATGTCTATGCCTTCATGAGTTTCATGAAGTGTGTCTCATAACTCTTTTATTGTATTACATGAAGAGATTAGATAAAATTTGGAAGGAGCAATAGTAATAAGTAAAAGATTCTTAGCAATAAAATTCTTTTTTGCTTTCTTCTTGTTAGTGTAACTTGTAGGTCCTAAATTTAGCAATCAAAAGAGGGGTGAATTTAATTGCTTCCAAAAATAAAAAATAAAAAAATCCCCTTAGTGATTGCTAAGGTGGCAAAAACTAACCATTGTAGTGGTGTATAATAGTTATAAGTGTATCAAGGAAATACATATTGCAATAAATTAAAGAGACGAGTAAAAACAGTTAGGCAAATAATTTATAGAGGTTCCTCCTTGTGAGTCAATCTTTTCTTCCAGCTCACAGTCGAAAATCCGATTTTCCACACCAGCTTATTCCACTAGTTGAGAGAATCAATTAATGATATAAGTATCAATTTGCCCTACCTCACAATCCTTATCCCAAATTTATACATATTTACACATTACAACAATTCTACCCTACCTCACGTTCTTCACTTAAGAACACTCAAGTGAACAAAACCACCTTTACTATCTTTCCTAAATGGCTACACAATCCACTCAAGAAAGAGCAATTCACTTTGAGGATTACAATAAAAATCTCTTCACAATTTTAGCAAAATACTATGTTAAAATAAAATAGACACTTTTGCACCATGTTGCTTAGTATTTTTCTCTCCCTTTTTTTTTTCTTTTTCTTTTTTCCCTTCTTTTTTGTATGTCCTTTGCTTTGTGTAACTCCTTATATAGTCACTTTTAAAGCTTCAATATGGACAAAGCCATTGGTTGTATATTCAACAATATTGCATTTTTATATTAGCTTTCATAAATGGTTATTGTAAATAATTTGTCCATTACAAGCTATAATTGTAATTGCAATTATATATCTTTTTTTTTGTTACTCATAACAATTGACTTGTTATTCTTTCCAAGTTTATTTTCCTAAATCTTTAAAAATAATTTTTCTCAGCAATACTACTATTAGTTAATGCTTCCAAAATTGCATCGCATGTGGTTTTTGATCTGGTTGCAAATTTCAATATTGTTAATTCCTATGCTTATTGCATGTTTTGTTTCCAATGTTCGTGTTTCAACAATTATTCAATGTTTTGACTCTTTTGTTCAAAAAATCTTTTAATATTACTCCTCTTTTAAGTTATGATCATACCTTCTTCTTTTTTTCTGACTATATATTGTAACTTTAGTACTTGTTCCAAACCATTCCTTTGATTCCAAACCTTGCTTGTGACTTTCAATCCTTGTCTTCATCCTATCAACTTCTCTTATGTATAATTCAATGTTTAATCTTTTTTACCTCATTTCCAAAACTTTCTTTGAATACTTCTACAAAACTCGAGAAAATAATGTAAATTAAAAATAAAAAGGATATGGAAAATAAAGTAAAAAGGATTTATTTTGGGGCAAGTTAATCATTTAGTGAGAAGGGTATAAAAAAGACCATTCAATGGTCATTGTAATCTTTTCTTACTTTTTTGCACACTTGCCTCAAGAGTAGAGGAGAAACCCTATAAGAAGAGAACAACTGTTAGGTTCCGTACATTGGTGAAATCCTACACAGTAAGTGTACAAATTAACTTTCCCTTTCATCATCTTCATGCATGTGATGTGATTTAAGATTCATTTCTTTCATTGTAGTGCAGAATGACTCGATGTGAGTAACGATTTTGAAGAGAGACTTCAATTCTTGGAACAATCCAAATAAGTAAGTTTTCAAATTTAATCAAATTTAATATTTTTATGTTGTGAATACCATGAAATTAGACAAAGAAATACTAGAATTGAATCTAGAGTTGAAGGAGACTAAAATTGGTGAATTTAGGAAGAGATTTTGAAAAGGAACAGGATGGTAAACAGTCAGGCACACACCTGTGTACTTGCTCATACTATGTAAAGGAGGAAATTTGAGTTAGAAAGTTCACGGTCAGTTACACACTTGTGTACCTATACATGGCCAAGTACATAGCTCATGTACTTGAGTATATAGTGGAACAAAATTGTACATAATGGTATATAGCCAAAGTACTTGGTCCTATTCTATACCTATGATCCTATACATGGCTTAATACATGGTTGCGTTCTCTATAAACCTCCTTTAAATGTTTTCCTTTCTTATTTCTTCTTTTTCATTAATCCTAAACCATTAGTACAACTCTAGTAACTTTACCAAAATAGGGGAAATGATCTCACAACATCTAGTTAACAAGATCAAATAACTTAGACACTACTTTAGGATAATACTAAGGCTAGTTTGTCCTACACATTGACAAGTTCTATTGTAATCACTAGTCAATGACAAGTTGAGTTTGAGACTGCACTTGTAAGTATGAGTAACCTTCATGTGTTGCTTGTGCTTGTTAATTAAGTTAAAGAAATGGGATTAATGGTATATTGGATTTGGTTAAGTCGTTTTGATTGTGCTTGGCTTGACCTAAAGACTCGTAGTGGTAGAATCTTAAGGGGTACCCATTGAGTGGTATGTGGTGATGTCCTTGATGGAGTTACATACTAAGATGATTTAGAAGATTTAAGGACTCATGAGGCTCGTAATGGTAATTTCCAACATCGTATTATATATATATGGTGTGGTGATGTCATAAGTACCCCTTTGTTGTTTGAGGACTAACTAATAATAAGCAATTATTTGATTGTTTGGTTGTTGCATTGATGCTTCTAATTTAAGTTATGCTTGATCAAGCATTTGTGCTTGTAGATTATACATGTTGGGCAATGGCTTACGATTCAAGGACTTTTTTTTTCAGTTGTAGGTATGAACTAGTACACTGCATATGATGATGATCTAAGGTCTTATATAGAGGATGGGAATGATATAGATTATTACTATTATGATACTTAGGTGAGATGTCACTTAAAGTCCTGAAACAATGTTAGAAGACTATTTTACTTATGGAGGATGATAGTATTGTAGATGGTTTAGCACTTATGTTGTTACTAGTTATTAAATGTTGATGTGTTAAGATAATCTAAGTAGCAATTTGTGGATTGTAAATGAGACTCAATTGAACCATTCATTGATGATGTCAATTGGTTTACTTTAATTGAGGTAAACAATTATTGTAGGTTATGTGAATTTAAAAGGTTTAAGAACCTTAATGTGTCTTTACCTTATAAAGACGCATGGCGGGTTGAAGCATCATGGGTTCTAGGGCATTACAACTTCCTTTCTCAAAAATTATTATAAATATTTTCTATTACTTATATCTACACACTAATTGAACTTGTTAGTAGATACTTAACATGTGTTTTGTTATTATCAAAACCAAATTAGGAGACTTTCTTTTTTTCTTTGGTGGCCAAAAGGATATATATTGCATTACTCTTTACCCATTATCTAAATGGGCAATCGAAGGAATTACAAAGTTTTAAATAGTATAGCAAGAAACGTAAAAAAGGACAAGCTTCTAGAGGTAGGATGGAGGGTTTAACCACCAATCCATTAGATTCATCCCTCTTCTTGTGTTTGAAGCTACCCAATCAATAACATTATTTGCTTTTCTACTGATAAAAACAAAGGAGAAATTTGTATTATTTTCATGGGCCAATCTTTTAATTTCTTACACAATAGGAATAGAAGCTTAGTGAATTAACTCCATCAACCCACTCATAGTTTGAATTAAGTTTAAGCGGTCTAATTCAAACTCGACCAATTGCCAACTTTTTTCCATTGCAAGTTGTGCTCCTAGTAAGAGAGCCTACAACTTTGCCTCCTCTACCATAGAATAGCTAGTAATGCTAGCCCTTCCACTAATTACCCAACCCCTCCAATCTCTTACCACTATACCTATAGCTACCCGATTGCTACCTTCTTCCCATGATGCATCTAAATTGATCTTGAGATTCGAACTCACTAAATAGTTCCACTTCATCTCTACAAGTCGAGTCTCTCTTAAAGGTGTAACCTTTTCTTCTTTTGCCTTTCCTTTACACCACTCCCACCAAAAAACCCCAAATCTCACAATAATAGAGATAAAGGACACCTATTGTTCGTTATAAATCGTACTGCATCTAACCTTCTAGATGTTCCAAGCTAAGGCACTAGCTTTCCTTTTAAACTAAAACTTCGAGCCCTTCAATACGACTACCTCATCACTCATCTCCTCCCACCATTCAATAAATCGTCCCAATTACTCCTTTACAATCCTTAACCCACTCCTCTAAACCAAACATCTTCCGTCCATTTACATGTGAGTAGTGCATGTTTCACAATCTCGACTTCCCCACAAAAAAAGGCATAATGGTGAGGAAAAAATCATTCTTCTATGTTGCCTTCTAAATGTAGGAAGGGTATTGGACAAAGGTCTCCACAAAAAAATGTTTGATCTTAGATAAGGTATCAACACTCCACACCGTTTTCCATTGTTGCTTCGATGTACTCATTGAGGAAGATGGAGAATGTTGATTTACTTTATGTAGGCTTTCCTTAATATGATAATAGGTTGATTTAACAGCAAGTGCTATGTTGTGTAAAGAGCCATATGATAAAGTCACTTTGTGTATTGTCATGTAAAGGTATAGCTCTAACACACCTAATTTCTTTTGAACTAAAGTAGCATTATAGTAGGCTAATGTTCCATGATCTTGTATCTTGATTAATCAAATCCCGCATCTAGATCTCCTCCCTAACTGGCTAAGTCAAAATTTTGTATACATCCATTAAAGGAATCTAATTGTCCCTCTAAATATCTACTTGATCCCTTCCTCACCCTCTGTAGTGCATTTTCAAATAAAATCTTCTTCCCCTCTAACAAACTACTCCAAGCCCCGTGTCAAGCAAATAGATGCCTTTCAACATCCTTGCCCATAGTACATTCAAATTAGATTATAACCTCTAAGCCAACTTGGTAAGCAAGGCTACTTCTCTCCTTAGGACCAATTAAGTTTTCATAACTACTCCAGTATATCATGTTTTATCCCTCCTTATGACCCTACTAAAACCATGCTATTAATGAATTCACCTCATTACACCATTTAACAGAGAATAGAAAAAATGTCACAAAGTATGTTGGAATAGCCAACACAATAGACTTGATAAGAACTTCACACCTCGCTTCACTCAACAAGCATTATTTCCAACCCTTAAACTTTTTTATAATTTTGTCCTTAACAAAAGATAGAGCTTTATATTTCGATCTTCCCTAGAGAGTAGGGAGACTTAAATACATATCAAGCTCACCAATAGTAGGATTATTAAAATCTCTAGCAACATCTAACTTTACTTCCCTTCTAGTGTTAGCACTAAAGTAGAGACTTGATTTGCAAACATTAACCTTTTATCTTGATGCCTTGCAATAGTGCCTGAGGATCAACATAAGTGTCTAAACCTCTTTGGTTATGGCATCCATAAAAATATAAGGAATCATTTGTAAAAAAATATGTGAGAAAGTCTAGGGCATGAAATCTTAATAAATAAACCCAACAACTACCGTTCTCTAAGAAATTTCCCCATTCCTTTAGACAACACATCAGCCACCACAGTAAATAGATAAGGAGACAAGGGATCTCCTTGTTTCAAGCCTCTTTAGGACACATATGATTGATCTTCTTTCCATTCAAACCAATATTAAATTCAATAGAACACACACATTGTATAACCCAACTTACCCATCTATGAGCAAAACCTTATCTAAGTATCATTTTCTTTAAAAAAGTTCATTCAATTTGATCATATACCTTACTTATATCCATTTTTAGTGTACAACGAAATATCTCATGTGCAATCAACACATTGTCATAAATCATCATTCTTGATATAAATGCACTCTAATTTTTAATAACAAGCTCACTTAAGAATGGTTTCAATCTATTGACCATTATTTTGGAGATAATTTTATATAAGAAATTGCATAGGCTTGTAGGACGATAATGAGACATATTGCAAGGGTAAGGGACTTAAGAACTTGTATAAAAGAAAGCTTTCACTACATTAGTAACTAAGGTACCCACAACTATCCAAAATCTTTGATAAAAAATCCTCAAAAAAACTTTTAGGCCAAGTGCTTTAAGACCCCCAAGTTGGAAAGCAACCCATTTAATCACCTCATCATCTACATCATTGCATAAACTAGCATTTATACCATCATTGACCACATAATCCACCCACTACAAACATTAATTACCATTTCTTCCTCTTCTTGAACCAAGAAGAGATTCAAAATGATTTTTGAATTCAATTGTGATGTCTTGCTCACTATCAATCCATTCGCCATTCCTATTCTAAATCCGTAGGGTTTTATTTTTATTCCTACGACATATGGTAGTATAATGAAAGAAAGAAGTGTTCATATCCCCATACTTTATCCAATTGGCTCTAGCTCTTTAGTGCCAAAAGGTTTCTTCATTTTTCAAGAGCACATTGAGCTAGGTAAATAACTTCTCCTCCTCTTTGATGTGCCTAAAACCAAGATTAAGTACATACAAAACCAATTTGAAAGATAATCAAACAATGTCAATCAAACTAGTCTCAATCACATGAACAATGGCGTTAATTTCCAATGAATGTAACCAATTCTTCAATTAGGATGTGTTCAATCTTAAATCCAAATATGATATAGCTCTGATACTAAAAGATGATGTGCCTAAAACCAAGGTCTATGCACATGCAAATGAACCAAAGAAACAACTTCAATTCATAAGATCAAACCGATTCAAAGGGCATTAAAATTGCATGAACCCTAGATGAATTAAGTGAACCAATTGCTATAATTCATCAAATGAATATCACAATGATGTTTTCCCCAATGAAGATCATAAAATATACTTGACAAACACGTGAATAATTCACAAGATCAACAAGAACAAATCCAAAATCAACCTTTCAAACAAAAGCTAATTCACGCCACAAGATGGAGTAAAATTTGATGGTGATAACAAATGCTAAGATCCAATCAATTAAGTAATAATAATTTGATTACAATTGCAATCAAATCTGACCAAGAAACTTCCAATTCAACCCTAGATATTACACACTAGATAAGAAAAGAAATCACGACAAAATGAAATTGATATTACTCACAATTTCAAGTGTTGCACTCACCACAATCTCAACTCTTAGGATTAAAATTGATAAGAGTCCAATGACAATTAGGAAGAGCCCTAATCCTCACGAAAAAAGTGTATGTTCAAATCTGAAAAATGGCCTCCTCAAACCCTACTTTAAGCAAGTATTTATACTTGCTCCCTTTAGGGTTAGAAAATGCACAAAATTACAACTATGCTACTTTTAAGTTGGCCGATCCTAAATGATAATTACAATCAAAATGAAAGTATCCCAAAAGAAAATTACAACATAAAATGGTCCAAATAACAATTACAAAATAAAAGAAAATAGTCTTCATCATGCGAGCTCTTCTATAGGATTCGTCGGCCCAACTCATCGCCAGTTCAAATCGATCTATGGATAACGCACAAGCTGAGTTTGAGTGAGTTTGTCCATCGCCCTATAAAATATGATAAGTGTACCTGTTGGAATATACAATGCATGAATAAGATAAACGAGGTTAGTAAACGAATAATTCCATGGTCGATTTGCTCAAAATGGGCCCTCATCGCCAATATTCGAAATCCTTTGGTTTTTGCCCTAATGATAGGTCTTGTCGAATTTTGATTCCTATCACTCTTCCCTATCAAGACCCCTCGAGTCACTTTGGTGTCTTGCCAATTCTTTCATAATTCAATCAGCTTCTTTCTTGTTGTTGGGAAAAGATTTTCTACTCCATCAGACCAATCCATTCTTGCAATGTTCCAGTCCTATTAAGATTTTATTCCAAGCTGATAATGATTGATGCTTACTTTAACATTCTTCCACCACTTTCTAACATTCTAGTGTGGAAAGCCACATATATTCAAATTTAAATGGTCTTGCTCCCTTCATATCTTATGCATTTAAGTGCACAATGAGAGCAACATGATCTAATCTAGTAGTTGGCACATGTTAAATCTTGCAATTTGGAAACTTCCCAATCTAATCTAATGATCCAAGTGCCCAATCAATGAGTGCTAGAATCAAGTACCCCTCTCTTTTGTTTGTCCAAGTAAATTTAGGACCAATGAACCTTAGGTCTTGTAGATTCATATCATCAACCATAGATCTAAAACCATCTAATACTTTTCGCTCCATACCATTGCCCCCTTCTTTCTCATGATCATGAAGCATAGTGTTAAAATCACCAATACACAACCAAGCCTCTCTATCCCCCACAACTATCTCCCATAAGCAATTCCATAATTTCTTCTTAAGATTAAAATCTATTGAAGAATGCATCCATGAGATCCTACCTATAAAACTTCCATCCTCCTTCCTAATGGTGGTGTCAATCATGAAATCGTTAGCATAAGAAACCTCCACTACATAGCTCCCATTCCACCACAATGCCAACCCTCCTACGATACCTCTTCTTACTACATAAAAGCTTCCTACCTCAAACGATTCATTAACCTTTCCAACTTATTTTCATTATTCTTTGTCTCCATTAAAAACACTACACTAGGATTATATTTATTAATTAGGCCACATAAGTTCTAAATTGCCTCGGGAGGCCTAATCCCTTAATAGTTCTAGCTTAAGAGCATAGTGGCTGACGTGTAGCTATTGGAGGCTAGCCAGCATCGTGTATGATCTCATAGCTAGATAATGGTGCATCCACCTAATTGTCTAGATCACAAAACTCTTCAACTATATCACGCATAATTTCTACCTCTCTACTTACTTTTCCACCATATTTTTAACTTCAGCACTAATTTTTTTTTTTTTCTTTTATAATTTTTTTTACTTTTTTTTTTTGCCTTTTATTAGACTTTTCTTTCTTCTAACAATCAGATTAGCTACTTCCAAAAGCATCCTTACCTCTTTTCCACCACCACCAATTAGGAAAACATCATTGATCTTACTTCTCTTTATCACTTCCCACTCTTCATCATCCTCTCTCCCTCTTTTAATGTGTAGCTTCTTAAGTGCATGTGAAAGCCTTCCAGGAGATGTAACATCACTCACCACCGATCTTGCCAACTGTCCTACTGTGGAGGAAATGTTAAATTCCATGTCAAACTCCTTACTCCTATCACCAAAGGACGCTCCTTTAACCAAACCCATGCTATGGTCAAAGGATTGTGAATCACTTAGAGGGTAATTCATAAGGTATAGCATAAAATTTAAGAGGTTAGGGATATAAGAGTTAAGTGTATCAAGGTTGATTTCTTTAGTCTGTGTAGATGATTGAACATAGGTACATTCAATTGGTGTGTTCAAGGAAACTAGGTAGCCGATAGGTTTTAGAGGTACAGAGCTCTTACAAGTAATGTTCTTAGGGTCATAGGTAAGAATCTTTGGGAAAGTGTTTTGTAAAGGTTTAGTTTGTAGCTTGATAAAGTGCTGGTGACATTTTGATTCACATTTTCTTCTCCTTAGACTTATTATTCATCATTCCCCCCTTCCTTCCATTTCTATAAGTTGGGACCCATATAATCATCCACTAACCCCCATACTCACAATTCTTATAAAAATGGCCAAATTAACCACAATTAAAGCGTCAATCATTTAAACGTTCATATTTAAACAAAGCCCTATGTCTCATGCCCTAATTGTTCATGATCCATATATGAGACTAACTAGGCTTACCCACACATAACTTCACCCTAACCTTAAGGAACGCCCTTCTTCCCCACTTTTCTGATACTATTGGCTCAATTTCAATGAGAACCCTAATCTTACTTCCAATCACCTAAGCAGCGGGCATCGTCATACTTTCTAATTTTAGGCCGTGAATCTGCACTCATATATTGGTGCATTCAAAGAGATTTCCTCCAATTACAATGGTTTTGTCCATTCTTCCATCATAATATAGTGGCCCATAACAGATAGTGATGTAGGAAATAGATTGAACACCATATACCTTCCATGTGTTTTTCAGGATGTTCATGATGGTTGAGTGATCCTGATAAAATGCTCTTTGGTTTCAACATGATCTTCTTGAAGGTATCGGAGTTAGTACAATTAGGTTTGTAATTAGAATTGTAAGATTGAGTTTTATCATTGTACCTTTCGCTATGAGTCTTAGCTTGGACCAAATCTGCTTTCACAGTCGTCTCCTTTGTTTTCTGCAGCTTGCAACTCCTTGCAATTGGGGTATTCAATTGGTTATTGACAACTTTTAACGTAAACACTATTTCATTGTATGAAATTTTTGCAATGTCAATATGTTTAGAATGTATAAGTAAAACTTGGAAGGTTTGGATTGCTGTAACTTGTATTGAAAAGAGTGTGTTTACAAGGAGAGGGGAAAAAGGGAAAAAACAGAGAAATCATTAGATGACTTTGTTATATTCAACTTGAAACCCTCATAACAATGATTTTGTTGAACAATTTCAATAAATGAAACTTATAAAAAAAAACAGGGAACTTTCTCCACAGAACAAACTACAAAGCACAATACTAAGATATGAAACCTATCTAAATGCTTCACTCACATCATAATGTAGTTATTCATCTTCCTACAGTTCCTCCAGATTACTCCCCTATGGCCAGTCAAAGGAGAAATATTGCCCATCCTAATCATGGACTTGGCGAATTGCTTAAAGAAAGCCTCATTGTTGAATGCATATTGCTTCACCAATGCCAATGATTCCGCATTCTTGGTTACCAAAACTTCATCAAAGCTCAACAGACCCTTGTAACCCAACAAGTTCTTGAAGTAGCTAGTGTCAAATTTGATTGGGCTAACATGGTCCAGGAAGAAGAGTTTCTGGTCACCTCCAGATCTAGGGCAGCGGGTGTGGAGTTTAGCAACATAAGATTGGTCAAGGGTGTAGTCTGGCTAGCCATTTCCTGTCTAGTTGTACAACCTCTGCCTGAAGCTGGTGCACCTACCTTTTCCAATGGTGTGGCTTCCTGTTTTAACAAATGCAAAAGAGATTGTTACAAATCGCATGATAGTATGCATTTGATGGATCATCTTTCTTATGTTATGTGTGAGGTCAATTCAACAAGGACTTGTTTGTTCAAATTTATCAAGAAAATAGTGTAAGTTTACCGAATAGAGCCACAAGATCAACAATATTAAGTCCCTGAAGCTTAAACTTGGTGAGGATGGTTTTCATTATTTGTCCAAGCAACCTATGGATATTTTATTACAAAAATTATGATGGGATGAAGTTTGTGTCGTCTTCTAACTTTCTAGAAATAAGCTTCTCCTTAATATATACCAAATGATATTTTATTAATATAAAATAGATACCAATTGAATTTATTTAAAAAATATGGAGAACAAATAAATAAAAAGGATTAGAACAAAAATATCAAATTTACAATAAAATCATGTTCTTTTACTTTCTACTAAGGCTCTTACTCATCAAGAATTATCTCCAATTAATTTTTGCCACAAATAAATGCAAAGACTAATGGTACATTTGATTGATTTCATAAGGTTTGAATAGAATAGTAATTCCTTCCTTGTAAATCTATTCTTGCATTTAGTTAGCGAAATAACTATTTCATGAAATTATTATTACTACAAAATAAAAAATTAGAATTTCTTTACAAGATCAAGGAAATAGTTATTCTTTAAATTTTTTCCAATATATTGCCAAATTTATCTATGAGATTTCAAATAAATCATAAAGAATAAGTATTCTTCTCTATTCAAATCTTTAGGAATTGTAAGTCTATTCCTATCTTATTGCATTCCACAAACCAAACATGCTACAAAAGAGATTTTTTGTTCCTTGAAACCCATTCAAGCTTAGGTCCTTCAATATTCAAGCTCATAATCTTATTATGGTTGACTTAATTCTTGTTGAGTTTGTGATTTTTGTAAAAATAATATTTTTTTTAGATGTCTTATTTTGTTACAAAAGAAACACCTAGAGGGGAATTATGAGACATGCTATGGCTAATCTGATTAACATACCTTTTCATGTAAGTAGGGTACTTTTGAATTCTTTTAGAATTGCTTCCATTATTTCTCTTGTTTTAAACTAGGTACATTATAGTTGGTTCTATATATCAATATCTTCCAAATTGATTTGATTGCCTTTTGAAGTTGTGTTTAGAATTTGTTTTTACTCAAAATTTCAACATTACTCTTTTCTAATTTAGTTATTTTATTCAACAGATATATTTTCCTTAGGCTCCTTAGTTTTAACAAATATAGTTTTATCATATGTAAACTTTCACCTCTTTCAAAACATAAGCCAATTTTTGAAGAATCAAGACATTGACTTGATAAAAGTACTTAAAGATTTTTGTCACTTTCATGAAATTTTTTAAATGTGTTCATAAGAGATAGAGAAATATTTTCTACACAAACCTTTAGGCTATTCATTTCCTCTTTCAAAGTTAGATTTTGATTAGATAAAGCTTCCTTGTCAAGATTCAAGGTTTCATTATCATTTTTTAGTATCTTGGTTTCATCATCAAGCCTAGCAATCTTTGCCTTGGCTTTTAAAAGAGAATTCAATAATATAGTATACATATCATTGGGTACAATTTATAATTAGAATTAGAATGTACCCTGGATTTGGCCATTAAACACATGTTGACTTCATCTCCATCCTTTTAAGAATTCTCTTCTTTATCCTCTAACTCATCTAAGTTGCTCCAAGTCGCCATAAAAGACTTATGTTTTTTCATTTTATGCTTTTCAAGCCTCATGACAAGCATGAGACATCTGTATTTGATGTGTCTTAACTGACATCAAGCCAATGAATTGAAATCCTCCTCCTTGTCATTAGATGATTCATCATCAATTTTCGCTTCAACTTATTTTGCTTCAAAAGTAGTTAACTTGTTCTTATTTTCATTATCTTCAGCTCAAAGCATATTTGCCTCAAAGGCCATGAATTTGCTTTTTAGTTAACTGAGTGTAAGCTTTTTCATGTCACAAGTCTCTTCATTAGCTATCTTCTTCAGAGTCAAGACTCTTGGTAGTACCTTAATATTTTACATACTAAATTTGCATCATTCATCCTTTTACCAAGAGATGTTAATTCATTAGTTATTGTAGTAAGACGATTAAAAGTATACTTAATTTCTTCAGTATGTAAATTTAGAAAGAGTTCATATTGTTGCATTAGGAAATTAATCATTGTCTCGTAGATAATATCTATGCCTTCATGAGTTTCACAAAGTGTGCCTCATAACTCTTTTATTGCATTACATGAAGAGATTAGATAAAATTTGGAATGACCAATAGTAATAAGCAAAAGATTCTTAGCAGTAAAATTCTTTTTTGCTTTCTTCTTGTTAGTGTAACTTATAGGTCCTAAGTTTAGCAATCAAGAGAGAGGTGAATTTAATTGTTTCCAAAAAAAAAAAAATCAAAAAAACCCCTCAACAATTACTAAGGTGGAAAAAACTAATCATTGTAGTAATGGAAAATGGTAATAAGTATATCAAAGAAATACAAATTGCAACAAATTAAAGAGATAAGAGTAAAAAAGATTAAGAAAATAATTTATAGAGGATCCTCTTTGTGAGTCAATTTTCTATTCTAACTCATGATCGAGGATTCAGTTTTCCACACTAGCTTATTCCACTATTTGAGAAAATCAATTAAAGATATAAGTATCAATCTGCCCTGCCTCATAATCCTTATCCGAAATTTATGCATATCTACACATTATAACAATTCTACCCTATCGCACACTCTTCACTTAAGAATGCTCAAGTTTATAGAATCACCTTTACTATCTTTCCCAAATGGTTACACAATCCACTCAAGAAAGAGCAATTTCACTTTGAGGATTACAATAAAAATCTCTTCACAATTTTAGCACAACATTATGTTAAAATAAAATAACTACCTTTGCACCATATTGTTTAGTATTTTTCTCTCCCTTTTTTTCTTTTTTTTTTCCCTTCTTTTTCATATGTCCTTGTGCTTTATGCAACTCCTTATGTAGTCACTTCTAAAGCTTCAATATGGAAAGAGTCGTTAGCTGTATATTCAAAAATATTGCATATTTATATTAGCTTTCATAAATAGTTATTGTAAATAATTTGTCCATTGCAAGCTATAATTGTAATTGTAACTATATATCGTTTTTTTTTTTACTCATAACAATTGTCCTATTATTCTTTCCAAGTTTATTTCCCTAAATCTTTAAAAATAAGTTTTCTTAGCAATCTATTATTAGTTTATGCTTCCAAAACTATATCCCATGTGATTTATAATCTAACCGCAAATTTCAATATTGTTAATCCCTATGCTTATTGCATGTTTTGATTCCAATGTTCATGTTTCAACATTTATTCAATGTTCCGACTCTTTCATCCAAAAAAATCTTTTAATATTACTCCTCTTTTCAGTTATAATCATATCTTCTTCTTTTTTCTCTAACTATATATTGTAACTTCAATACTTATTCTAAACCATTCCTTTGATTTTGAATCTTGCTTGTGCCTTTCGATCCTTTCCTTAATTCTATCAACTTTCTTATATATTACTTCGTGTTTAATATTTTTAACCTTATTTACAAAACTTTCTTTGAATACTTTTGCGAAACCCGAGAAAATAATGTGAAATAAAAATAAAGAGGTGATGGCAAATAAAGTAAAAAGGGTTTATTTTGGGGAAAATTAGTGAGAAGGGTATAAAAAGGACTATTCGATGGTCATTCTAACCTTTTCTCACTTTTCTACACACCTACCCCAAGAGAAGAGGAGAAACCCTAGAAGAAGAGAATAACCGTTAAGTTCTGCATATTAGCAAAATCCTACATAGTGAGTGTACAAATTAACTTTCCCTTTCATCATCTTCATGCATGTGATTTAGGATTCATTCCTTTGATTGTAGTGCAGAATGACTCGATGTGAGTAAGGGTTTTGGAGAGAGACTTCAATCATTGAAATGATCCAAACAAGTAAGTTGTCAAATTCAATCAAATTTAATATTTTCATGCTGTGAATACCATGAAATTAGACATAGAAGTATTGGAATTGCATCTAAAGTTAGAGGAGACTGAAATTGGTGAATTTAGGAAGAGATTTTGAAAAGGAATAGGAAGGCAAATAGTCAAGTATATGCCTGTGTACCTGATCATGTAATGTAGAGGAGGAAATTTGAGTTAGAAAGTTCATGGTCAAGTATATGCCCATATACTTGTACATAGCCAAGTACACGACCCATGTACTTGAGCGTATAGTGGAACAAAAGTATATAGAAGGGTACATGGCCAAAGTACCTAGCTTGGCCTAAGGACTCATAGCAGTAGAACCTTAGAGAGTACCCATTAATCGGTATGTGGCAATGTCTTTGGTGGAATTGCATACTGAGATGATTTGGAAGATTTCGAAAGTCATGGGTGTTAAGGCCTATAGTAGTAGTTCCTAACATTGTATTACATATATACATATGGTGTGGTGATGTCATGAGTACCCCTTTGTTATTTGAGGACTAACTAAGATGATAATCAATTGTTTGATTATTTGGTTGTTGCATTGATGCTTCTAATTTAAGTTATGCTTAATCATGCATATGTGCTTGTAGATTATACATGCTAGGTAATGGCTCACCATTTGAGGACTTTCTTTTTCAATTATAGGTATGAACAAGTACACAACATATGATGATGATCTAAGGTCTTATATGGAGGATGGGAATGATATAGATTATTACTATAATGATGATTAGGCGAGGATGTCACTTGAAGTCCCAAAACAATGTTGATAGACTATTTTACTTATGGAGGATGATAGTTTTGTAGATGGTTTAGCACTTATGTTGTTACTAGTTATTAAATGTCAAAGTGTTAAGATAATCTAAGTAGTGATTTGTGAATTGTAAATGAGACTCGATTGAACCATTCATTGATGATGTCAATTGGTTTACTTTAATTGTGGCAAACAATTATGTAGGTTATCTGAATTTAGAAGGTTTAAGAACCTTAATGCGTTTTTACTTTATAAAGACACGTGATGAGTTATAGTTTCCTAGGTTTTAGGGCGTTACACCTTCCCTTTTCGAAAATTATTATAAGTATTTTCTATTGCTTATAGCTACACACTAATTGAACTTGTTAATAGATACTTAACATGTGTTTTGTTATTATCAAAACCAAACTAGGAGACTAGTGGCCAAAAGGATATATATTGCATTACTCTTTACCCATTATCCAAATGGGTAATCAAAGGGATTACAAAGTTTTGAATAGTACAACAATAAACATAAAAAAGAGTAAGCTTTTGGACGTGGGATGGAGGGTTTAACCACCAATCCATTAGACACATCCCTCTCCTTGTGTTTGAAGTTACCCAATCAACAACACTATTTGCATTTCTATTGATAAAAACAAAGGAGAAATTCCTATTACTATCATAGGCCAATCTTTTAATTTCTTGCACAATAGGAATAAAAGCCTAGTGAACTAACTACATTAGCCCATTCATAATTTGAATTAACTTTAAGTAGTTTAATTCAAACTTGATTGACTGCCAGTTGTTTTCCATTGCAAGCTATACTCCTTGTAAGAGAGCTTACACCTTTAACTCCTCTGCTACAAAATAGCTAGCAATACTAGCCTTTCCACTAATTACCTGACTCGTCTAATCTCTTACCACCACACCTATAGTCATTCGATTGCTACCTTCTTCCCATAATACATCCACATTGATCTTGAGATTCAAACTCATTAAATAGTTCCACTTTGTCTCTATAGGTTGTGTCTCTCTTAAAGGTGCAACCTTTTCTTCTTTTGCCTTTCCTTTACACCACTCCCACCAAAAAACCCCTAAATCTCATAATAACAAACATAATGCACACCTTTTGTTCATCATAAATCACACTGCATCTAACCTTCTAAATGTTCCAAGCCAAGGCATTAACTTTCCTTTTAAACTAAAACTTCGAGCCCCTCAATAAGACTACTTCATCACTCATCACCTCCCACCATTTGATAAATCGTCCCACATACTCCTTTACAATCCTTAACCCCACTCCTCTAAACCAAACATCTTCTATCCATTCACAAGTGATTAGTGCATGTTTCACAGTCTTGTCTTCCCCACAAAAAAGGCATAATGGCGAGGAACAAATCATTCTTCTATGTAGCCTTTTAAATGTAGGAAGGGTATTGGCCAAAGATCTCTACATAAAATGTTTGATATTAGATAAGGTATCGACACTCCACACCTTTTTCCATTGTTGCTTTGATGTACTCATTGAGGAAGATGGAGAATGTTGATTTACTTTATGTAGGCTTTCCTTAATATGATAATAGGCTAATTTAATAGTGTAGGTACTATGTTGAGTAAAGAGCCATATGATAAAGTCACTCTATTGATCATCATGTAGAGGTATGGCTTTAGCACACTCAATTTCTTTTGAACTAAAGTAGTGTTTTAGTATGCTAATATTCCATGATCTTGTATCTTAATTAATCAAATCTTGCATCTGGATCTCCTCCCCAACTGGCCGAGTTAAAATTTTGTATCCATCCATTAAAGGAATCTAGTTGTCCCTCTAAATACCTACTCGATCCCTCTCCTCACCCTCCATAGTGCATTTTCAAATAAAATCTTCTCCCCTTCCAATAGATTACTTTAAGCTCCATGTCAAGGAAGTAGATGCCTTTCAACATCCTTACCTAGAGTGCATTAAAGCTAGATTATAACCTCCTAGCCAACTTAGTAAGCAAAGCTAGGTTAAATAGATGTAGATCCTTGAAAGCTATCCTTCCTCTCTCTTTAGGACTAATTAAGTTTTCCCAACTACTCTAATATATCACATTTTATCCCACCTTATGTCCCCACCAAAACCGTGCTATTAATGAATTCACCTCATTACACCAATCAACAAAGAATAGAAAACATGTCATAGAGTACATTGGAATAGTTGGCACAACAGACTTGATAAGAACTTCACACCTTACTTCACTCAACAAGCGCTACTTCCAATGCTTGAACTTTTTGATAATTTTGTCCTTAACAAAAGATAAAGCCTCATATTTTGATCTTCCTTAGAGAGTAGGAAGACCTAAATACATATCAAGCTCACCAATAACAAGATTATTAAAAGCTCTGGTAGCATCTAACTTTACTTCCCTTCTAGTGTTAACACTAAAGTAAAGACTTGATTTGTTAACATTAACCTCCTATCTTGATGCCTTGCAATGGTGCCTTAGGATCAGCATAAGTGTCTAAACTTCCTTGGTTTTGGCTTCCATAAAAATATAAAGAATCATTTGCAAAAAAAATAATATATATATATATATGTGAGAAAGTTTAAGGCATGAATTCTTAATAGATAAACCCGACAACTGCCCTTCTCTAAGAAATTTTCCTGATTCCTTTAGACAACACATTAGCCACCAAAATAAATAGATAAGGAGACAAGGGATCTCCTTATCTCAAGCCTCTTTTAGGACATACATGACTGATCTTCTTCCCATTTAGAACAATATTAAATTCAATAGAACATACACAATGTATAACCCAATTTACCCATATATGAGCAAAACCATATCTAAGTATCACTTTCTTTAAAAAAAGTCCATTCAATTTGATCATATGCTTTACTTATATCCATTTTTAGTGCACATAAATTTTGATTTCAACACCCCATTTCTTCCCCCTTCTCGAATAAAAAAGAGATTTGAAATGATTTTTGAACTCAACTACGATGTCCTTCTCATTGTCAATCCATTCTCCATTCCTATTCTAAACCCATAGGATTTTATTCTTATTGCTATGACATATGGTAGTATAATGAAAGAAAAAAGTGTCCATGTCCCCACACTTTATCTAATTAGCTCTAACTCTTTAGCGCTAAAACGTTTCTTGATTTTCCAATGGCATATTGAGCTAACCAAGTAACTTCTCCTCCTCTTCCATATCAAGGCCCCTTAGGTAACTTTGGAGTCTCGCTAATTCTTGCATAATTTGATCAGCTTCTTTCTTGTTGTTGGGAAAAGGTTTTCTACTCCATCGAACCAATCCATTCTTACAATGTTCCAATCCTACTAAGATTTTATCCGAAGCTGATAACGACTGATGCTTACTCCAACATTCTTCCACCACTTTCTAACATTCTAGTGTGGAAAGCCACATATGTTCAAATTTAAATGGTCTTGCTCCCTTCATATCTCATGCATTTGAGTTCACAATGACAGCAACATGATCTAATCCAACAGTTGGCACATGTTCAATCTTGTAATTTGGAAACCTCACAATCCAATCTAATGATCTAAGTGCCCTATCAATGCATTCTCAAATCAAGCAGCCATCTCTTTTATTTGTCCAAGTAAATTTAAGACCAATGAACCTTAGGTCCTATAGATTCCTATCATCAACCATGGATCTAAAACCATCCAACACTCTTCACTCCATACCATTGCGCCCTTCTTTCTCATGATCATGAAGCATGGCAATAAAATCACCCATTCACAACCATGCCTCTCTATCCCCCACAACCATCTCTCATAAGTGATTCCATAATTTCTTCTTAAGATTAAAATCTGTTGAAGAATGTATCCATGAGATACTACCCATATAACTTCCTTCCTCCTTCCTAATGGTGGTGTCAATCATTAAATCATTAGCACAAGAAACCTCCACTTCATAGCTCCCACTCCACACAGTAGGATTATATTTATTAATTAAGCCACTTAAGTTCTGAATTGTCTCAAGGGGGCCAATTCGTTGACAGTTCCAACTTAAGAGCATAACGGTTGATGTGTGGCTGCTGGAAGCTAGCTACCACCACCTATGATCTCATAGCTAGATAATGGTACACCCACCCAATTATCTAGATCACAAAACTCTTCAACTATATGACACATAATTTCCACCTCTTTTCTTACTTTTCCACCATAGTTTTTCAACTTAGCACTAATTTTTTTTGCTTTTCTCATTTTTTTTTTACTTTTCTTTGCCTTTTACTAGACTTTTCTTTCTTCTAATAATCGAATTAGCTACTTTCAAAAGAATCCTTACCTCTTTTCCACCACCACCAATTCAAAAAACATCATCAATCTTACTTCTCTTTATCACTTCCCACTCTTCATCATCTTCTCTATCTCTCTTAATGTGTAGCTTCTTAAGTGCATGTGAAGGCTTGCCAGGAGACGTAACATCACACACCACCGATCTTTCCAACTGTCCCACTATGGAGGAAATGTTAAATTCTATGTCAAACTCCCTTGCCTTACTCCTATTACCAAAGGACACTCCCTTAACCAAACCCATGCTATGGTCAAAGGATTGTGAATCATTTAGAAGGTAATTCATAGGGTATGGCATAGAAGGTAAGAGGTCAAGGACAGAAGAGTCAAGAGTATCAAGGTTGATTTCTTTGGTTTGTGCAAATGATTGAACATAGGTACATTCAATTGGTGTGTTCAAGCAAACTAGGTAGCTGATGGGTTTTAGAGGTATAGAGCTCTTACAAGTAGTGTTCTTAAGATCAAGGGTAGGAATCCTTTGGGAAAGTGTTTTGTAAGGGTTTAGTTTATGGCTTGATAGAGTCTTGGTTCTTAAGTGTTTTGGAACAATTTTTTCAAGTACGCTATTTTGTGATTTAAAAAAAAACATTATTTTAGTTGATCTACAAATCAACAATAGACTAAGGAAGATGATGGGAATCAAATTACAAGACCCATCACTAGAGCATATACGAGAGGACTTTAAAGACTTGAACTTAGGATTATGCATGATTAGTCACTATCAAACAAGTTTTCTTTTATTAGATTTTATTCTTTGCATGATTTTAATGTTTGTAAGACTTTAATTGTGATTCGAGTGGAGTCCTAAAGTTATGTCACCAGTTGTAATGAAGGCACAAAAGAAGAATAATCACAAGTCAGAGAGATATAAGACCACTTAACATGATCATGCTAAGGTCATGTTGGACTTGAGGGAACACGACCACCCAACATAACCATGTTGAGGTCATGTCGCTCATCACATGTGAATAGAAAGATACATGATCTCTCGACATGACCATGTTGCGGTCATGTCATTTATAAAAGAACATAACTGCTTGACTTAACCATGTTATAGTCATGTCGCTCATAAAAAAGAACATGATCACTCAGCACTGATCGTGTTGAGGTTGTGTCCACTAATCACGTCTTTTCTTTCTTTTTAATTAATTATAACTTTGCCATTGTTGTATTCAAACCCTAATGACAATTCATTAGTGAAATATCATTATTATTGAGTCTTTTTCGCTCATCTCCAACTCTTATCGATCCTATTGATCGTGGTAAGTAATCCAAGTGAATTGTCTTGTGAGTTATATCAAGGTAATCCATTCAGCGTTTGTTTTATCATTGGTGAGTTACATCTATTAGTGGACCGAACAATTTATCATTTTATTGTGTTTATTTCGTATTGAGTTTGTATGACATCCTAATGGTCATCTCTCTAGGCAATCACTTGTTCAATCCAATCTCTCTCACCATTCTTGTCCATGAATAATCTTATTTCTCTTATGTAATATTTGCCATAACATATACACAAACGTACATGCCATGGTCTTGTTCTCTTGTTGTTCTTTCTTCTTTTCTACCTACTATTTCCTTCAACCCATTCCTTTAAATTCTTTGCTCATCCATTCTAAAAGGTTTCTTAATTATTTAGCTTTTGCCATTAATCCCTTATGATTCTACAGTTTTTGAACAGGTCTCTATAGTCACCTCCTTTTCTCCACAGGTCACACAATTTATAACATGGATAATTCCTCTCTATGATAGTTTCTATTTAGTCAGCAACCTATTGTATAGTATCTGCTAAGTAGAATCTAAACCTTTAGCATTGCCAACATCTTCCAAATCTAATCCCACTCTTCATCACCTTCTTCTTTCATCTCCTTCATTAACTCCTCATATACCTCCTTTGTTTTAAGTTCTTTTCCTCCTAAGCTAGGCCATGTCCTTTTGTTCTCCTCATTGCTTTCTTTTTCTAATAGGATATGTCCTATCACATCATGATGCTTGTCTAGTGCATCATAAACGTATATTTAGAGGAATTCTACAATATAATTATTAAAAAATGATTATATAGAATGCCGTTTTTTTTTCTTTTTTATTGTTAATAAATCTTATTACTATAATTTTAGGTAGTTCAATATTAAAAATGAGTCGTTAATAGCTCTCATGAAAAGGCTGTTAATAGCTTCCTTGAAAGTTGTCGACATGTTCTTTTACTATAATGAACTTTATTTTTACTTATAATTTAAGAGATATTACTATAATAAAAAAAATGGTTATACTTGAGTGATTATACTATAAAATTATCTTTATATTTAAATGTATTAAAACAAATTAATAAATATTTTATTGGAGATTCTTATTGAAATTTAACCAAAAGATGAGTATTAATGTATATGATTCATTCTCTTGTATATAAGGCAACACTGTTAAGGTTCATTCCATGATTACAAATGCCAATATTGTTTTAAGACAACACATAAAAGGGTATACATATCTATATCTATATAATCTATATTTATATCTATATCAATACCATTATTATCATTTATATCTATATCTATATCTATATTATTGAAGAATACTTACTCATTCACATCCACATCTTATACTATGAGTCTAACGCTAAAATATAGGGATATGGTTGGAAATAAAATTAGTGGAGGATAATGGTAGGTTTTTTTTTCTTAACCAAAAAAAGTTAAATTCATATTATATCATAATTATTTTATATTTAAATAACTTATTTAATCATTTCACATTTAAAATTAAATAGTTACAATCTCTTTATTTTGAAACACACACATTATGAATGCATACTTGTTTAGTACATCATAAATAATCAACTTAAATCACATTAGACTGTATAGGGTTAGTTATTTTATGTAATAACCATGTTGAGTTTTTGTCTTTGTAAATAAATTATTATTATTATTATTTTCACATCATAACCTAAAACTTTTCTTAACTAAAAAAGGTGTTACTTATTATAACTTATCTCTATTTTGTCCGTGTTAGAAGTAAATAATTTATATAAAGAGGTAAATTAAATCGAATCATGTCCACACCGCCTAAATGCAATGTGTTACCAAATATTATCATATTGTCCCTAAATACAATATATGCTTTTGTTTTAAAACCTAAATGATTTGAGGAAGAATAAAAAGTTTATTTTATAAAGATAAACATTCCCCTTATATTTGAGCTTTTGATTTAGGAACGAGGATGATAATTCGAATTTGTAGATTAAGTTAGGCATCTTATTAAGTTAAAATATAAGAAATTGGATAGAATGAATAAATAGTTAATTTATATTATAATCTCTTTTATTTATACATAATTATATATTTTATATTTCACATTATATAAATTTTGTGTTTTATCTTTATAATTGTAGCTTAGGTTTGTGCTTCATGTTCAAAATTGCGGGAAATGCCTGCATTTCTTCCTTCTCGTTTTATTTTTCTATCCCTAATCATAATTAACCAAACAAAAATTAAATATAATGGAGAAATATTTTATGAAAGTCTTCAGGGGTAAAAACGTAAAAACATGCCAAACCCCTCTTCTTCCTCGCCAGCTAGGGTTTATGCCCCTTTGGTAACCTCCCTCTTACTGCAACTCGCTCGGTAACTCAGAACACTCAAAACACACAAAACTTTATTTTTCCAAAACTTAACGCAGTCCACGTTTCAGAAGTCTCGATGCCATACCAAACCATCTGAACCTCATACCTCCTTTCCCAACAAAATGAGACACCTTCGCTCCATTTCTCGACATCTCTCTCACGTCCCTAAATCAAACCCTAATTATCCCAGTCGGACTATCAAATCCCATCAATTCGACGCAAGTCCTTCAAGCATTTTCAACACTAACTATTTCGCATACTCGACGCAGCAACAAGAACTAAAATCCTCGCAGCACTCCGATCGCGTGACGTCGATCGTCGATGAAATCTCAACCCTAACCCTGCTCGAAGTATCGGACCTAACCGAAGTCCTAAGAAAGAAGCTTAACATCGAGGAGATGCCGATAATGGCAGTGATGATGCCGGGGATGGGATTCGGTGTCAGAGGTGCAGGGAAAGGACCTGGTGGTGGTGGAGGTGCAAAAGGAGAGGATGTTAAGAAGGAAAAGACGGCCTTTGATTTGAAGCTCGAAGGTTTCGATGCCGCCAGTAAGATTAAAGTGATTAAGGAAGTTAGGGCTTTCACGGATTTGGGGTTGAAGGAAGCTAAGGATTTGGTGGAGAAGACACCGACATTGTTGAAGAAAGGCGTTACAAAGGAAGAGGCTGAGAAGATTATCGAGAAGATGAAGGAAGTCGGGGCCAAAGTTTCAATGGAGTGAGGTAAGTAGAAATTTGGTTTGTTAATGTTGTGTTTGTTGATGTTTTTGATGAACTTAATTATGTGTTAGTATGCGGGATTTGTGCTTTGTATTATAGATTAATGCATATTGACCTAGAGTTATTGCGGGATGATTTGCTTACTGAATGGTGACTTTGTGATGATTTCTGAAAATTAGCTTCTATGTTCGCTTGATAAGATGGAAATTTTCAATCATGAACTTGTGGATTGAAAAACTATGTCCAGTTTTGATGTGAACCGGGTAAAATTGGATTACGGATAAAAAGTGCAAATTGCAATTACTCTCCAAATGTCAGTACGATATTATGCCCCAAACTGCTTCTGGAGGAGTGCACTTGCCTTCCTGAACCACAGCTAAATGCTCCTGAGCATCTCTACCTTTGGGAGCCATTAGAGACACTTTGGGAGCCTGGTGGAGATGAAACCATGTTTTGGGAGGGCAGGGGTGGGGTTGGGAGAAAGCGGACATTATTTAAGACGATTGTCTATCTAGATCATTGACATTCTAACTTATATAACTGCTATTTTGATGTTTTGCTATTCTTTAAGAGAATAAGATGTATGAGCTTTAAATAGGATACACCAGTGAGAATGGAGCTGATGAATAAGATGTAGCAGTTTGTCAATGAAGCTATCTTACCTGATTGAAGAAGATTTCTATTAGGTTTCCTTAGATGGCAGAAAATCTATCATGGGCACTCTAGATTCTATTCTACACAAAGAGGTGACATGGTTAAATATTAACATTTAGATAGTTGTGTCTGTTCATATCTTTAAGATATCTTCCTAGAATTGAACTGAGACTTACTGTCCATTTACTTTTTTGAATGTAATACTTACATAATGTCATTGCTATTTATTAGGAATTGAATAGATATGTAATGGGTTATTACATTGTTTAGTTGAACAGAAAACATCAAGAGTAGACTAGTAACATAATGTAAATTACTATATTGCTCTCTCATCTTCTTCACGTTCTTCTGTATCTTTACAGCACCATCTCTCTCTCCCCACTTGTTCTCATATCCAGTCCCTGTCTCTCTCTCCACTCTCTCTCTCATGGTGGTGTGTGTTCAATGGTGCGTGGGTTGTGTGGTTCATGGGTTTGTGGTGGTGCATGGGTCATGGTGGTAGCATGTGTTTGCAGTGATCAGTGTGGCATGGGTTTGGTTCTGGTTTAGTGTGGGCATGGGTGAGTATGAAGGGGAAGAAGAAGAAAATAGATTGAAGAAGATGAAGGGTAGTTAGGGGGATGAGCAATGAATAGCTATTCATTGGTTTGGGCTATGAATAACTATTCATCAAAATCCAACGAGCACTTTAATAGAAATTTCACAAGGAATGGAGTGAATGGAAGTGCTATTACAGTGAAATGAATGGGTCAGGCTCATCCCTCTTTCTTCAAAGATTCAACCTTAAAAAATTCTCACGACAAAAGTAAAATTTCACATTGCATCGGATTTTAGATGTGAGCCATATTTTTCATGATAAAAACAAACTCAGGAATCCTTGTCCTTATTGGATCTTCACACCTAAGTCAGGTAACAAAGATGTTCTTTAACTGTGATGCCTGGCAAGAAGTTGTCTTGATTTTAATCTTTATGAGGATCTTTATTACTGGGTGTCATGCTCAATGGTACCGGTTCTGCATATTAAGAAAAAGAGCAAAAGATCCAAACACTCTCTCCTCCCTAGTCTCTTTCCAAATAAATCTTTGGGGATCTTTCGTGGACCTCATGATGCAAAAAAAATGTAATCAAAGAAAAGTAGGGACTTGTTGAGGCATTAAAGCAGTTTGTTGGTATGCTACTTCTTAGCTTCATCTTAGCTTTTGGATTAGTTGAATTATGTCAAGTTAAATGAACATGAGATTGGCTGCATGCAGGAAATTTATGGATAGCTCTAAGTAAACATCCAGTTTAATTTTGTGAGATTGCAAGCATGTCATCCTGTTCCAGTATTCATAATGATGGATGCTAGCATGATGCTGGGACAAGCACTCTAATAACGATCTTACTATTGTAAACAGTAGTTGTATTCGCAAGACACTTGTAGAAGATTACGAGAGACTAAGTCTTTACAAAATTGACCAAATTATGGTTTCATAACATTGGGTAAACGATGGAGAAAATGTTTAATTGGCCAGTGTTTTCCTTTTTCTGCATCGTATAAATGCATCAAGCAAGTGCAGGTGAAAACATTTTTGACGGATCCTTAAAAAGAAAAAGGACATTTTTGGTGGACGGTTAATCTTCTTTTGTGATATTGGCTTACTTTGAAATTTTATGGGCTTCTTGTTAAGAAGAATCTTGCTTTAATTGAATTTCCTTACTCGTGGAAGAAGTTGTATTGGAAGGAAATGCAGTTGAGACATTCTGGACCCACCTGGACTGGACATAGCACATAGGTTCTCATGCGTCCTTATTGGGTGGGTTCCTCTGCCCCCTTCCAAGTCCTGGTCTATGTGCTGAACTTGCTTTTCTGGACTTTTGTCTCTAGTGGGTCAATCTGATGTGGTGCCTTGTTAAGACACTACCTAATTATTTGAACTTGCATATAATTATCTCTTCTTTTTTAATGCAGAAGTAAGTAATTCACCATAACAACCTAAGAAGATTAAGACGCTCATATTTAAGTTCATGGACTGCTGGGGGATTCGATTCAATCGCTGCATGGGTATATTCTCCACCGTCCAAAGAAGATTAGTGTCGGCTTCTTCATAACGCAGGGTCTTCTCGTTCATGGATCCTTCTTTTTCCTTAGATAAAACATTATTCTGACTTTCAAAAGCAGGTGGAAAGCACAAATTTTTTTCATGGGCCTTGCCTTGACTCTGTGTCTTTATAGTGCTTCAGAAACATTGTTGTAAAATCAGCTGCCACATCCTCGAATCTACCGTGTATTCCTGAAAATGTTATTTAGCAGGAAGAGAATCATCGTTCCTGCGAGCACTTTTTTTTGGGCCAATAATAAAAGAATCTAGCCCAACATTCTTTTACGGAGAGGTGCTAAGAGCACCACAAAAGTAATATATTTATTGTCAAGACTATATTGTGCTTAGTATCCTCATTTGTTGAGGCACGTTTGAAGAAATATCGGGACCTTCCGTAGCATAGCCATAGCGGAAAATGAAGGGCGAAGCATGTTTCTAATGTACTTAATAGGACGCTCCCTAATTTAACATAGAATCACGTGAAGCACTAGGACGTTCCCTGATTCAACATAGAATCACGTGAAATAATCTAGCCAGTGCTATCGTAATGGTATGCTTATGCTCTATGCGACTCTATGACCTTTTCGTAGCGAAAAGCACACGAGATAATTCAAAAGCCATTAGATAACCAGATTGGTATCTCTCTTACGCGAAATAATCTAACCCCACTCAATCTTGCAAGAAATATTGATACTCTTTAAAACCTAGAAGAGCACTGGGCCTGGTACCTATGATCATAAAAGTAAAAACGAGCAGGAAAGCAAAGCCTGCTGCATTAAGGCTAGCTATTCCTGAGCTAAGCCTGACTAATTCAATGAAAAAAAGTACTTAGTGAACGATTCATGACGGCATCTGCATGATAAACGTGCAAAGGTAGGATAATTGAACTTTCTCATCCCAAAGAGTAAGCCTAAGCCATGATGCAAGAAGATTGAATCGGCTGCCATGTGTGTCCAATTTCCAGACTCAGCACATGAGTAAGCAAAGAGAAACATAATCCAGTACATCCTACCCGGCTAGGTCATGCAGATCCATATGAAAAGTAAATCAGCGATCTCAAAAGCCTGAGATGAAACATATCAATACGGAAGCTGGGAACTTAGATAAAATTACCAATTATCAAGGGAGATATGCAAAGGTTCAAATACGAGTAAACAATGTGCAAAGCATCCCATTGGAGCAACCATCAGGACCTCAGCTCGTTTCTACAGAGTCAAAATACCCAATCTTCCTCTTCCTTTACAAATGCCAGACATTGCCACTTTACAAGAGAGTTATTAACTTGCTTTTATAGTATTCCAGACTGCTTCTCCTTTCTTAATTCAATCCTAAGAGGAAGCCTTCTATCCTAACCCTTAGCACCTAATAAAGGAGGAAGAAGCTTTGACTGTTAAACTTTGTCATCATGAAACCACCACCTAGTCTCCTTTGGAGATCTTCCATTCCTACAATTCTTCACATACCGATCATTATCTTCGGGGCGTTGCTGCAACCAACAACAGAGTCAATGTATTAAGACATCAGACAGTTAGATTTTCTACTCTTCATCTTTGCTTTCAACTATACAAGGAACTGAACGTGCAAGTTTGTCTAATCGTCCTAGATCGTATGATAGAACTAGTGAAAGAGGCATTCCTTGGAAATTGCAAAATTCAATTTGAAAGGAAAACAAGGCAAACCTTAACAGTGGAGCTCGACAGCATGGAGAGAATGCTGATGCATATAGAACTTACTGTCATGGCTGGTGACCAAGAATCATATAAAATATCTGACAACATAAAAGAATTAGTAAGCAAAAATCATCACGAGCCTGATGAATCAAGAACCCAGATATGACTGGCACAATGTGACCAGCAAGCAATCAGCATAAGTGTAGGCTACAATAAACTTTTACAACTACGAAGCATAGCATACTAACTGAAGGCATTTTTCTCACTAATAGGGTGAAGTATATTTACATTTTGTTTTGGCAGGCAGTATAATACAGATTTTGCACATCATAAAATCATGTCCTTTCTGAGATTCAAGATTTTGATTCTCTGGGATGATATGATGATTTGAACAAGGGCCCATATTCATGTACTTTATACCAAAGGAAAAATTATTATTGGAAAAATTATTCAATAAAATACGTGACTAGTAGGGAGATAAATCCAGAAGCAGATCAATAAAAAATGAGCAAGAAAATGCAGTTGAAGCTATCTTTAATAATTTGTCACAGCAATTTCGTTGTAATTTAGATGTACAAAGTCAATCAGATAAAACCATTAAATATATCAACACACATTGGAAACAATCATGTTCACTTCCACTAAAAAATACAAAGACTTGAGGACCTTGCACAGTCAGAGCAATAAGTTATTAAACAAAAATATTGCCAGTGCTTCTTTCTTGTCCTTTTTAGTGGGTAAAATATCTCTCATAAGAAATACTTATAGCAGACTTCTTAGCTAGAACTTGACACTAAAACGATATAACATAGGGATTCAGATGAAAATATACCATAAGATTCCTACTGCCAGCAAATGGATCATGTAGTTTCAAGTGCAGGTTATTTAAATGGGTTAAATAATATATTTTGTGATTAAAACCTAAACAGTTTAATGAAAGAAAATGTTCTAAGTTGCAACTTTGTGAATGGCTTGGTCCAAGTTTGGAATGTAGATGTATATAAAGATCATGATTAACTTTTTATGACAGAATATAACTACTGGGAGGGTGTTTGTGAAACAGAAAACTCGTAAAAAGATGCAGGCAAAGCGATTACTTCACAACAAATTTCTTCCAAACAGCATTTCCAAGTTCATAACTGATGGCAAAGGACTATCTCAGTTTAGGCAAAAGAAACACGGTTACATAACTTGTTTCTGTTTACGCACCCAAAAAAAAAAACACAGTTACATAATTTTATGGTGTGCACAGTGCATCCTAAAAAATTGAGGACAAGAAAAATAACAAAAAAAAACAGCAAAAGACAATGTCTAGAGTAATTTTAAGGTAAGGTACCAAAATGTAAGCAACTTTATTTTCTTCTCTTTTTTTTAAATGCAAAACGAATCGAAAATATCCAGCAAAGACCATAAGTAAAAGCCTACAAGGAAAACTAGGAGCTGTCACTGTTAGATCAAGAGATATTAAGAAAGTTACCTAAACAAATGTGGCCATTGCTATAAATATGAGGATGGAGAGGGGCAGGGTGCAGGAAAATAACCTGATATACCAAAGCACAATAAAAAGAACAGGAGACACCATTAGGTAAATTCAAACATTCAAGAAAACTACAAATATATATGTATATTTTATATGCAGCTACATGCTTGATTCACAAAAAATGTTCAAACCCAGTTGTAATAATTGCTCTCTTCCACAAATTCTCTATGTCAAACAAATGAAGTAAGAACACTGAGGGGTTATGAGGAGAAGTAGCAAAGCCAGCAATCACCGTCTATAACAAAATTTTCACTGCAAATAGAGGAGGAGAAACTAGTTGAAACATGTTTCTCACCATGGATTAGAAGATGAGAGATGGTTGCAACCTTTCAACCAACTCTCCTCTCCCCTTATTTATATATATATATAATAACAACAAATATTAGATTGTTATAAGAGTAACTGTCTAGTCTATTGATACTTAATATTTAAAGACTACAAAAACAATTTGGAAGCAGAATGCTCATGAAACTTTTTAAAGAAAAAACACATGTTAGGCATCAAGAAGAAGTACTTGAAACAATCCCAAGTTGCCCTTTCTGGGACTTTCCTATATGTTTTTTACTAGAAAGACCATTTCAAATGAGAAACAGAACTGACACAGTTTGGGAAGGTTGAAGAACACATCTTCAAAAAGAATACAAGAGAGTGTCCCTTAAAAGACAAACTTAAGGTCGATAGTGCCCAGGATTCTTCATCTGGTCACATCACCCACGAGGAAAAATCACCAGCACTTCTGAATGTGTTGAACTAGCGGGACTGATTAACCTACATGAATTTCGTTCTAAACTTCTCCAGCACAACTGAAGCCTTCCCAAGAAATCAGTCTTCCAACGATAGGAAGCCCCATAATTTCAGATAGCTCACATCTTCACAAGAAAACTTCACAAATAAAGAAAACTTAAATTGGATAAAACCCAATTTAAAAACAAGGGTTTTGCATTACCTGAGGAGCTTCCATGGGATAATGCTCCGGAAAATCAACCTGAAGCTGGTAAGTCTCATTGGCATATAAAGTTCCCGAAGCTCCATTCACTTCAATAACCCACCTTTTTCATTCACAAAACGAAGAAATACAACAATCCAAATAAATAAATCAATCCTCCACAAAGGATAAATTGAATCCGGACCACTTAACTTTTCGTTTTATGCACTTAATTTTGTTTAACTTATCGGTTTGAGGAGATAAATGCAATTTTTCAGACACTATAATGGCTAATTCTTCGTAAATACAAAAGTAAAGGGGATCAAAATGCAATATACGGAAAGAAAGGAGTGGAAAAGAAGAGACCTTTGGAGATTATCGGTGACTTTGTGCTTGAAACCTGAAGGAGGATTGAGCTGCCACTCCACAAGCTCCTTTTGGAGTCGATTCGAAGCTATCTTACTCAAAGCCTATTTCCACATCCAATCAAAACCTTATTTTTCTTTCAATATATTAATCAAAACCCTATTATAATACAATCGATTCATCTTCTTCTTCTATGCAGAGAGAGAAAAAAGAAGAAAGAGAAAGTAAGTAATTACCTTGCGGGAGGCGGCGGAGGAGCTAGTCATGCTTTCTTCTTTCGTCGGAAGGTTGCGAGGAGAGAGAGAGAGGGAGAGGGAGAGAGGAGGGAGGGGATTAGGAGAAAGATTTTAGAGAGAAAAAAAAAATAGGGGTTTTAGAGAGAGAAAGGTAAAGGATGTTGAGCTGTGATGGCGTTGACAAAGAGGTGCAAAGGAGATGGAGACTACAGAGATGTATAGTTATAAGTATACATCTTTATTCTTTTTCCTTCTTTTAAAAAAAAAATTTTTGCCAAGATATTATCAGTATATAACTATTTATTTATTTTGAAGATGTAAAGTAAATTTGTTGAAAAATTAATGTCAACTATTATTATTGATTTTTTGTAATTATTGAAGGATACTTTTTTTTTCTAAATGAATAAATGTTTTTATTCACATAAGTGGATTTTTGTTCTCATTAAAGAGGCAATTCTTTTTACTCTAAAAAATGGTGTATGTAAAACCTTTGTTTATGTATTAGAAGATAAAATGGTAATTGAGAAAAAAAAAAATGAATTAAAATAAATAATAAGAAAATATCTAATCATGGACGAACACAAGATGGGATAAGGGGGATAGGAAATTAGTCTTTCGTCCATGCTCGAATTACATTTCTTGTGATCATAGTCTCATCACGAGACATTAAATGATGATATTTATTATAATATACAATTTTAGATATTTTTATCACTTTAATCTCTTTATTATTAATAATATTTTATAATATTTATAGTTAGTCATTTCTAATTAGGCCTTAAGCCTACTAAAATGCTCCCTTGGCCTTAGGTAGGTCACCAAAGAATTACATGCTTGATAAGATGATTTATAGAGCCATGATTGGTTCAAATGCTCAAAGAGCATACCAAATGTCGAGTTTGACTACTTATGGACTCAAGAGTATGGATGAAGTCAATCAATTACTCATTCCCTAAGAACCTATACAAGCCAAGGATTTCTCAAGAGGATGAGGAGGACACCTTTGGGATAACTAAGGCCTAGATAAGTCTCACTTGAACACATACTATCTTTCTCTTTTGAACATTGTCGCCGTAATCTCTCAATGCCCTTACATATCTCTAATTTAAACATTAAAGTGGCCATATTGGAGTCCCCTCCAATGCTCCCTTGATAGCTCACATGTTTTTGTTCTTATATGTCCATTAACCCCTTGAGGTTCGATTACCATGAGAGAGCTAGATTAGACACACATGGAGTAAGGATTGTGTATCAACATTTTAACACCCACCATGGAGCCTAACGCCCATGTACCTCTACACACAATGCCTTATAGTACAAGAACTAACCCTCAACTTTCCACTAGCGAACCCTCGAAAATTAACCAGTCAATGCCTTAACCTACAAATAATGTGCAACTTTTAGAGTGGTTTAACCACTTGGAACAACACATAAACACACTCTAGGTAAATAGTAATAATCTTAGCACCAAGGTTTAGCAACTTCGGTTGACACGGATGTGCATAAGCAATAGGGAAGAGGTCAAGGATTGAGAGTAGCTCTTTCACAACAAGAGCTCTCAACCCCTACCTAGGAGGGAATGCTCCCTCATTTGGACCCAACACTCTCCTTCTTAAGAGCACGTGCCGGTCGACAAGGTGCCTAGCCCTCTAAAGCAAATTCATAGTAGGAATTAAAAAACACACCCATCAAGGAGATAAAAAACCACATTAAGAAGCTTGCTGACATCAAGGAAAGTAAGTAGAATGATCCTTAAGGTTGGTTCAACTTGGAACAATCCCCCTTTACTAAGGAAATATGTAAAAAGATTCTACCTTATGGCATCAATATACCACATTTGGAGTTTTATGATGGCACCACTAACTCGAACAAACATCTTAGCTATTATAGCTCCCAAATGAGCTTACTTAGTGTTTCCGAGACCATTGCCTACAAAGCCTTTGTAGATAGCCTCAAGAAAATAGCCCAACTGTGGTATCGAAGTTTGAAACCTAATAGCATCTATAACTTTAAAGAGCTTGGAAGATCTTTCTACCAACATTTTGCCACCAGTAAACGGTCGAAGAAGCATATCTCCTCTTTCAACTTGGTCAAGCGGGGCTATAAATACACATATATAAATGTATATAAATCTATTATGCTTTAGCCTAAATGTAAATAAATAAATACGGGCAATTTAGTCTTTTCCTGGATAAGGTATATAAGTTGCACTAGCCTAAGATTTCTCCTTTTTCCCTCATTTGCACAATTGTAACTATAGAAACCTAAGAGAGACTCTAGAGACCTACAGGCAACCTAAAGGATCACAATGAAAATGATCCCTTTCTAATAGGTAAGGATGATAATCATCAACGTGTTTATTTTTTGTGATGATTTAAGAATCTAAGTGAATTAGTGGTATGTTAATAGAGACTAGAATAAGTGACGTGTTAGAATTAGCATAGGATCAAACACTTAGAGGATTCCAATCACAATTCTGAACCAAGTGTATAAGACTCAAATTATGCATTAAAATTAGTAAATACATTGATCAATTAGGCTTAGAATCATAGCAATTAGGCCTACGAACAAATTTGGAGAAAGGGAATAAGGGTTTATGATGAACAATGTGTATACGGTCAAATATACGCCTATATACCTACCTATGTAGAAACACAAGTGTGTACAAAAAGGTACATGTACTTGGGTGAAGGACACGCCCATGTACTTAGGTGAAGGACACACCCATGTACTTAGGCATATCAAATTACAAAAATCCACCAAAAATTTACATGGCTAAATACACGACCGTGTACCTGAGCGTGCTGAAATGGCAATTTTACATAAAAAGGTACACGATCAAATACACAACCGTATACTTAGGCATGTTGAAATGATGAAATCACATAGAAAGATACACGACCACTATACGACCGTGCTTTAGCCCCGTGTTCCTTTGCACGACCTCTCACATGACCGTGTTGTCTTGAAACACTCATACTTCAATCCTATTTTGTATTGCCTTGATTCTAAACTAAGATAGATGCACAATAAAACATCGTGGAAGGGAATTATACAATTAGAATATACCTAATCAATTAGTAAACATAGATTAATTGTAGAATAGAATTAAGTTTAGTTCTTTATACTTAAATAGGTCTATATCCTTTTCTTAGAGACGTAGGAGACGATAGTGAGAACACTCTTCTAGGTACTTATTTATCTTATTTGTTGCTTGTGATTGTTAGCGTAGTTGTTTAATGATTTTAAATGCTATATAAACTTAATTGTGTATGTTTCTTATGCTTGGTTTGGTCTAGGGGCTTGTAGTGATAGATCCTTAAGAGGCACCCAATGATCAGTATACCTCATTATTCTTAATAGAGTCGTGTATCAAAATAATCTAGGGTAGATTAGGGTTAGACGAGGCCTTGTAGTGGCAATTCCCATTTATGATTATATATATATGTGAATACTATTTGTGTATTGGAGTCATAAGTACTCCTATGTTGTATGTTAATTAATTAAAGAATAATAATTTCATGATTTGATGTATTAAGTATTACTGCTACACACATATATGTGATAATGTGTGTCATGCGCATGCCTGTGTGGTACTCACATACTGGCTCATCCTTTTTTATTTTTTAGTTGTAGGTGAGAATGATAAGCATAATGATTATGATGGGAATGGAAACTTAATGGGTCACTATTAAGATGAATATGAAGAAAACAATACTACTAGATGGATGAGGAATAATATGAAAGTCATTGATAAATCTTTTGTAGAACTTTAGGTTATTGATTTGGGGATTAGGAGATAATCATTAGACTTGTTATTATGTTAATTGTTATATGTTGATAGACGTTATTTTAGGATTTTGGATTAAGGTTTCATGTAATTGAATTAAGTAATGATGATTGGAATGACTCATTTGAGAGTCATTCATTTCTTTTATTGAAGTTATAATGGTGTTAATATATAATAGAGACAAATAGGATTGAAGTTGTATTGAAAATTAGAGTCTTAGCGTGTTGCTATGCAGTAATGATACGTGGCGAGTTGTGATGTCCTGGGTTTTGGGACATTACAGAAGCCTGCTGAAACCTTATACACATACATGGTAAGATTCATGAAGGCAATGATCAAGGTCCCTAACCTTGACATGAGCATTGCACTTGATGCTATCATTTAAGGGGTTTACCATCAATCTCCTTTCATCCTATCCATCATGAAGATCCATCCCTTAACTTTCCAACAATTTCATAAGAAGGTAGCCAAGTACATTAATCAAGAAAACACCATTATTGTAGTCGACCTTCAAACCAAACCCTTAGCTCTAGTAAAAAGTTACCACACGATAGGCCATTTGTAAGGGACAAGCTCAGTCCCTATTGTAGGGAAAGCTGGTTTGATTGAATAGATGACCACAAATCCCTTTACACAAACAGCCCATTCATTTCTTCAAATGGCACACCCACTCATCAAACCTTACAGTAAGGTGCTTATGGAGGTCAAGGATAAAGAAATCCTCCCTCTATTGGAAAAGATGTGAAGGAGCTCAACAAGGAGGGATCTTAACAAATATTGCTCTTTCCACAAAGAAAAGGGGCATTATACTAATGACTGCTTCTAGTTGAAAACACTTTAGAAGAGTTGATTCGATAGGGATACTTGAAGGAGTACATTGTCAAAGGGGATAGAAAAAAAAAAACAAGCATGGTTATCTAAGCAACTAACACACTAAGCCTTCGAATGCAGATGAACACACAACCTATAAGACCATCTATACCATAGTAAGAGGACCAGCTGCTAGTAGATGCCAAGCTTCTCAACATAAAGTCTATGCTAGATCTCGTCACTTTTAGAAAATCTTTAGCCTCCACGGTAAGAGGCCTAAACCAACACCTCCATCTCTTTATCCAATGAAGACCATGATGGGGTAATTACGCCTTAAGATGACACTTTGGTGATTTGAGCTCGGATCGTAGACTATGAAGTACACAAGGTCTTAGTCCGCAACGAAAGCTCCACAAATATTATCTTCAAAAGGGCTTTTGATTAGATGTAGACCTTATCAACAAAGCTGATCCTTATAGATTCAATAACCAACCCTTGAAAGCTATAGGCCTGATAACGCTCCCTTTGGAGCTTAAAGACAATGGGCAAACCAAGGGAGTGTTGGTCAACTTCCTAGTAGTCAATCAGCGATCACCTTATAATGTTATCCTAGGACGCTTGTCCCAAAACATGTTGGATATGGTTTGTTTGACTAGACACTTGAAAGTAAAGTTTTTGACAACATAAGTAATTGGTGTAATAAAGGGAAACCAGCAAATGGCCCGCTATTGCTAACTATGAGCCTTATTACAAAAAGAAGTCTTGGCTATAGAAATGACGATTGATAATCAACCAATCAGTAAAAGCAAGCCACTAAAGCTACCAAGACCATATAACTCGGAGAGAGCCCCGATTGAGTCCCCTATATTACCTCTTCACTTTCTCTTAATCTAAAGGGATGTCTAAAAGGCTTCCTCCATGCTATCACTGACATCTTGGCTCTATCCATCATCAACATGCTTGGAATCTCTCTAAAAGTGATCGCCCACTTCCTCAACATCAACCTATTGTAAGGGTTGTCAAACAAAAGAAACGCCATATCATTGCCAAGCGAGTAGCAGTGGTCGAGGAAGAGGTTCATAAATCGCTAGTGGCTAACTTTATATGCTTAAAGGCATACCCTACCTAGCTTGCTATCATGGTCTTTGTGAAAAAAGCCAATGACAAATGGTGAATGTACATAGACTTCATGGACTTAAATAAGGCATGCTCGAAGGATTATTTCCCCCCTACCAAGAATAAACTAGCTAGTCGATTCTATGGTTGGCTATGCATTGCTCAGCTTCATGAATGCCTTTTGAAGTTATAATTAGATCTAAATACATGAGCCTGATCAAGTGCATATAAGCTTTGTCACTACTTTAGCACTTATTATTAAAAAGTCATGCCAATTGGTTTAAAGAATGCTGAGGTTGCCTAGTAAAGGTTGATAACCCACATGTTTTGACCACAAATTGGAAGGAATGTCAAAGTTATGTTATTGACATGATCATCAATTCCAAAGTTCCTATAAATCACTTAACAAACTCAAGTGAGACATTCTAGACCCTAGGAGAATATAACATAAAGCTCAACCTTTTAAAGTGTGTCTTTAGCACCTTTATAGAGAAGTTCCTATGCTATACAGTCATGGATAGGGTTATCAAAGCAAACTCTAATAAGATTTGAGTGACTTTGGATATGCAACCCCCAAGGTAATCAATGATGTCCAACGATTAGTTGGGTGGATAGCTTTGCTCAATAAATTTATGCTAAAATCCAATGATGGATGCATCGAGTTATTTAAAATGTAGAAAAACTTTACCAGTTTTTTTGTGAACCAACCAGCATTAGGCAACCTTTAAAGAGCTTAAAAGATTCTTTACCAGCCCTCTAATGTTATCTACACCCAAACTAGGTGAGTACCTTTACCTTTACCTTTCTATTAACAATTGGACCCTCTCCTTCATATTAATCAAAGCTGAAGGATGCAAATATAGGCATGTATACTATGTTAGCTATATACTCTAGTACCTAAAGATTCAATACTCTAAGGTAGAGAAGTTTGCGCTTGCCATTGAGATTTCCTCCCATTGCAATCGTACTTCAAAGCTCACTAAGTGATCATGCTAACCGATTAGCCACTATGGCAAATATTGCATTGCCTTGATGTCTCCAAACAAATGGTTCGCTATGCCTTAAAGCTCAACACTTATGACATATAGTTTAAACCTAGAGAGTCTATAAGGCTCAAATCCTCGCTAGCTTTGTTGTTGAATGCACAATACCGAATGATCACATCATACCTATGGAAACCCTTATTTGGACCTTACATGTTGATAGGTCCTCTACTAAAGGTGGTAGTGGCACTAGGCTAGTTCTCTAAAGACCTTGCAACATCAAAATCTAGTATGCCATTAAGTTCAACTTTTCAACCAATAATAACGAAGTAGAATATGAGGCCTTAATTGTAGGCCTCAAGTTAACCAAAGAAATCAAAGCTAAAAAGGTTGACATCTTCGACCCCCAACTCGTCATCTAATAGGTCAAAGGCAACTACTCCATAAAAGATGAGGCCATGACTCAGTACCTTAAATATGTTTAGACCTGTTACTCTAAATTCTTACATTGGAACATCCACAAATCCCATGCATAGAGAACTTAAAGGCTGATTGTATGTCAAAGCTGGTCTCCACTTCACTTATTAACCTAAACTAATGAATGTTCATTGAATACCTTCTCAATTGGTCCATAGATAGCTCCTTCAAGCAATGTTTAACCACCAGCACATAACCTTCATAAAGTAGTTCCTGCTAGATGGACCCCATCATTAGTTATCTACAAGAAGGCACCATGTCAACCAATTGGCAAGTTGCTTGAAAGTTGATGTACTAAGTAACCTAGTCAACATTGATTGATGGATAAATCTACAAGCGGGCACATAACCTTCCTTTTCTCAAATGATTGCTGCCAAAAGAAGCCCAACATGCGTTTAGAGAACTTTACACTAAAATCTGCAGCAACCATGTTATGACCAAACAATTAAAACAAAGGCACTATAACTAGGCTTTTCTTTGCTAACCATGAAAAGGATGCTAAGGAGCTTATACGGAAATGCACAAATTGCCAGAACCATATACCCGTAAGCAAGCGCCCTAGCTCACCATTCTTTCCTCTCTCCGCTTTATGGCCATTCACTCAATGGGGCCTTGATACATTGGGGCCATTCCCTAAGACAATATGATAAAGGCAATACATTATTATTAGTCAATTATTTCACCAAATGGGTTGAAGTGGAAGTAATTGCAAAAATCAATGAGAAGAACATCAAATATTTTGTCAAATAATTTATCCTATGTCAATTCAAAGTCCCACATATCATCATCAACAATGACACACAATTCAATAATGACACATTTAGAGATTTTTTCTCTAAAAAAGGCATTCAACTCCACTACACATCAATGGTTCACCCTTAATCTAATGGACAACTAGAGGCAACCAACAGGGTTATCCTCAACAGTATAAAGAAAAGGGTCAACCAAACCAAAAGTGCCTAAGTAGATGAATTACCAAACATGCTTTAGGGGTACATAACAACAACCCATACGGTGATTAACGAAGCACGCTTCCGCCTTACCATTGGCATTAAAACCATTCTACCCATCGAATTAGAATTTCCCAATGCTCAAACCCATAACTCTAGCTTGGAGGTGAATGAGATTAGTTTCTAAGCTAACCTAGATTTCTTAGAAGAGCTACAAAACCAAGCTAACTTTTGCTCGCTGCCTATCAATAATGAGCAAAACGCTATTATCATAAGAAGACAAAGTACAAGCGCTTTTTACTTGGAGACTTAGTTTGCTGAAGGCTCAAAGCCATTAGGTCTCGAGGAGGCCAAGGCAAGCTCGCTCTAAACTAGGAAGACCTTATGCAAATCAAGGAAGAAGTTAGACATGGGGCCTATAGCCTTGAGCGACTCGATGGCTAACCTATCTCACAAACTTGGAATGCTAACAACTTACTTAAAATCTTCAATAAAGAAGCTATGCCCATTTAAAAACAAGTTTTGGCTTATATCGCATTACCCATTTTCTTTAGGATGCTATCGCCCTAACTACAAGTGAACATGGCCTATTTTCCATTGCTCTCTTGATAAGCATTGTCTGTTGCCAAGTGATGAGCGCACATGAGCCACTTCCATCACCTTGGCCACAAGCATACAATGACACATTGTTGTGCCTTAACCATGAGCAAAAGCAACCTATTTCTCATTACCTTGTGACAAGCATTATCGATTGCCAAGCAGCGAGTGTACATAAGCCACTTCTGTCACCTCAGCTATAGGCATATATGGACACATTGCTACCACCATAACCATGGGTAAACATGACCTCCTATCGCCCTAGTGATGAGTGCTTCATGCTGCCAAGTGATGAGCATACATGGGAAGCCTCCACTGCCTTAACCGGTTGCACAGGCCACCCTCCAACGCCCAAGTGATAAACGCTTTCTACTACCAAGCAACAAGCATATACCAAGGATTTTTATCAACTTAACCACAAGTGTACATAGACATTAGCTATTATCCTAGCGATGGATGAACACGACCCCATCTTTACTATTTAAACCATGGACAAATGTGGTTCCTAACTATTGCCTAACTAATGGGCAAAAATTGTCCTCTCAAAGACCTAGGGACCATAAGATTAGGCAACGCAAGACGCTACACAGCTTGCAAGCTTGCACTCACCATTAAGTAAACACTATCAAAATAATCTTAGGCATAGTGAACATCTAAATCTATATGCTTCAATAACAATGTTATAAAACAATTCTCATTTATGAACTTTTACGAGTGTTCGATGTTAAAGCTAGATAAAGATTAAAAAAAGGGGGAAACACAAAGAACATTAGCAACAGGGCAAAAATATGCAAAGAAAGAAAATTCTCTTTTCATTTATTATCAATTGCCATTTAGCACTTATAACCATTGACATTGACATTGCAACTAAGCTACTATAAGATTGCTTCTTGGCATTGATTTCTTGTTAAAGTCAGTAGCACCAATGTACATTGCTTTTATCGATAGAAGGCTTGATGAAAGTAGGTTAGCATGTCTCTAAGGTGCACAATTCGTTGCAAATCTGGTTGAGCATTATTCTTCCACTGTGACCACAACCACTAGATCGCCACTAATACACTCCACCTGGACTAGCTTACATTTGCTAAAGAGAGGAGACCAATCGACAAAGGCTTGCTATGGGACCTACGTCTCAACTTCACTAAATGTCTAAGACATCCCTAGAAGTAGTTAACCTAGCTATCATGTTGATAGTAGTAAGAGTACCCTACCTTTGCCCACTCGCCCGTACTCCAACTTCGATTATTCTTAGCAAAGCCGACCGTTAGAGCCAATGCACAAAGGAAATCAGAGGAGCTAAGCAATGGGCTGCTTCCACTCTTGGGGGATTAGCCCTCATCACAAATGGCCTATTGTAGTAAATTCCCTTCCTACAACAACCTGATGAGTTATCCCCCAACCCTGTAACAACCTAATTGGTTGTTAAACTCCATAATCACCTACACAAAACAAATAATACATCAGTCACCATACGGCAATGAATGGAAGAACATATAACCATAGCAATAAGGTAGTACCTTCACTAAATGACTCTTCTTGGCAAAGCCATTGGTGGAGTTCATCATCCATCGCCAACAATGATAACATGATCATAGACTTCTCACACAAAGCTATAGTCATCTTACTTAACGTAGCAAAGAATGCAATGACGATGGTCTTTGGTAAATGCCCCATCTTTATTTATACTATTATAAAAAGGTGGATTCCCTAAACTCTATAAATGTCAATGTATAAAATTGTGGGAATGCATGCCCTTGACAAGACCACTTTGCATCTCTACTCTATGAGTCCCAAGGCACATGCATGTCCTAATTGTATACATAGCTCATCTTGCTACACTATGGCTACGATTACATGTGTAACTAGTAGCATGTATAGAACATTTACACCTCTACATGCAACAAAGAAGATAAGCCACTAAAAGCACTTTGTAACATGCATTCTACCTTTAATCTCTTGGTAGCACCAACTAATAAGCATTAACCACTCACACATCCTAAGGAATAAAGGATACAACTATCGAGAAAACACATGAAGACTCAACGAAGAATTTTGGCAAAGGAATTTTTCATTTGTTCAAGAAGCCCAATGGCACTTACAACATTTTTGGGTTAGTATACTAACCCATGAACACATCTAATACAAATGAACAAATGAAGAAAGAAAATGGATAATTAACAGTCAATCAAAAGCTTTAACATTAGGCTACGGGATTAGCAAGATCTCTAACTAGCATGAATATCCTAGATTCCTTAGGAAGCTTAGCATCATAGGTAGTATTATCATAGGGAGGTGATACAAATGAACAAATGAAGAAAGAAAATGGATAATTAACAGTCAATCAAAAGCTCTAACATTAGGCTACGGGATTAGCAAGATCTCTAACTAGCATGAATATCCTAGATTCCTTAGGAAGCTTAGCATCATAGGTAGTATTATCATAGGGAGGTGGGGGTATATCTTCATCAACACCTTCTGGAACTTCACTTGAACCAATGAACCACTCAAGAGTGCTTAGCATCTCCACTATTGGTACACCCACTCCAAATTACTTTACAGATGGTGCTCCTTAGCAATTTTCAGTAGCGCACTTTACCCTTATGAGGCTAAACATATTTGCAAATCCTTGCACTTAGAGCTCTTAAAGAACTTATCTAATACCTCCCTTCAAACATATTCCACAACATTCACCTTTGAGGCTTCCAACTCCTATAACCATGTCTAACTCTCCTTTACACTCAGCTTGGGTCGCTCCAACTTCTCTCTCAACTCACTAGCTTTTATGATGGCAACCTTTAAGATTAGGCCCTTATTTGCCAACTCTTGCTAGGTCTAGACCAGCACTTCCTCTAGCTCCACTACCTTCTTTTCAATAGCCTCCTTGCCCCATTGAGCATCTGATAGCTGCATAGAGAGGTCTAAAGCCTTTGCATTGGCAAACTCCAAGTTACCCTCTATACAGTTAACCTCAATAGCTAATCGCCTAGCTTTTTCTTTTGCTACCAACATTAGCTCTTACTATATAGCAAGGTCATTAGTTGCCAACTTTGCTTGCCTTTAAAGCTTTGCCTAGCAAGCCTCCAACTCCTTGCCCACTTTCTTAGATGTATCCTTTGTAGCTAATGCACTCTGCATGAAACAACCATAATTATAGCAAAGGAAGCAACACATGCAATGCTTAAAGATCATATGGCCACAAGCATACCTTTAATGTCGCTACCCTTTAGCCCCTATGGCATCCTTCATTTCACTCCCTGCTATGAGCCTCACATCCAACCCGCCTTAAACAACAACCCTTCCATAGAAAAAGCCTTCTTGAAAGTCATGTTTCCTACACAATGGAAACACAAAATTAGTCCCAAAAGCACTAGAAAGAAGCTTAATGCACTAAACTCGGACCCACTGGGGGCTACCTCATATAGAGAGACTCTGCCCATGCCATGTCCCCCTTTTTCAATCCCCGCCCTACAACCCCCCCACCTCAATGTAACTATGTTAAGATACAATCAAACCGGCCCTTACTTAAGACACAAATCAGGTCCTTTAAGCACTCTCCCCTTATAATGTTGAGTTAACCTTGCAATAGCCTCTTACTCCCCAAGAGCAAGGCTTTTGATGTTCGACATAAAGGGTAGTAGAGGCCACGACCAAGTTATCCACATGCTGGGCTCATCCCCACACTCTACTACTAGGAACTTGTCCTTCCATCCCTTAATGGATGTCTTTAGCTTACCTGCTAACTTTTTCTTAGCCTAAGCTTAGATATGATGCCATCCGTCGCTCCTTTAGAGGGCAACAAAGTGTTTGAACATGTTAAGGGTGGGAACCTATCCCAACTCCTTGCACTACACTTCAAGCACATTCAAAAGAAGACATACGTTCGAAGTCACTTGGGTGGGATTCAGATAGTACCAACTGAAGTACATCGCGATGAACTTTAGTAATGATAGTGTCATGCCAAACACAACATGCTAATTGCATATGTAGAACCATCCAATTTCCATTTGAGTAACATGTTATTTGAGGCATAGCAACCTGCACCTCTAACCTACTAGCAGCTTTAAAAAAGCCCTCATCCATTTCGCCTCATCCTAGGATAGGCCACTGGCCACCTCATCCAAGTCATCTAAACCACCCTCCACTACTAGCACAGTATCATCTAAAGCCTTACCCAATGATGCTTTGACTTCTTTGCATATCTCCTCCAGTTTCTCTTCCTACTTTGACGCTAACACCATCGCCTTAAAACTAACAAACTCAGGTATCAATGTTTCCATTATTGTCTCTAAGGAGGGAGTGAGGATAGGGACAGATGAAGAGGCACCCCTAAAAATGCCCTCGTAAGACTGACAGAGCCTCTCTAAAGCTTTAAAGTTAGCCATGACTCACCTAGTAAAAATAAAAGAAGCTCAAAGTTTGAATTGGAAAAATTTAAAGGGTTAATCTTCTAGGATTGACTTTTTTTGTCTAAGAAAGGAAAACATAGAAAAGCTTTTTTCAAAAATCCTTAGCGAGCTTTATATAAAAAAGGTGCACACAATAAAGTGTAACTAACACACTTCCTTAAACCTTGCGCCCATGCTCTCTAATAGATCACACCATATGTTTGCAACCACACAATCAATAGTGGATCATGCTTGACAAAACTACCAAAATCACATCCATGCATGTCTTTCCTACCCTTGAGCAACATACGAACTCTAACATTTAATGAAAAATGGTGCATATGAAATAAGAAAAGACCTATCTTTTTTATGAGGCAAATTTGAAAATTTAAAATGGGTACGACAATTAAGCCCATAGCAATTCTAGCTCAAAAGTGAGGGAAAATGCAAATGCCTTGCTTGGCATAAGAATTAAATCCTAGGTTTGCTTTTTAGCAGCTCAAAAATCTACTCTATAGCAAACTGAAAACTTGCTTCTCAATAGGTTGGAAATTTGCTCTTCAGCAACTTGAAAATCTACTCCTTAGAAGCTTGAAAATTTTCTCTTTAGTAGCTTAGAAATCATTTCCATTGTTCACATTTAAATTTCTTGCTTCTATTTCTATCAACCTTCTTGCTCTCAGTCGTTTGTGATAATCTCAGTCAATTTCGAGATCAAATAGCTCCTTAAATTTAGCTACAACTCTTCTTTTCATAAACCAATCACTTCTTTAATCTTAAACTACATTGGTGAACATAGAGGGCTAAATCCATAATGGTTTAGAAGTCCCAATCCTAACACAACTCTAATGGCAAGAAGTCTCAACTCAACAAACTGCTCTCACAACTTTCCTTTCAATAGTCTTCAAAATCCTACAAGCAAATAAAAGCAATACCACAATATCCATCTAAAAATTTCTCAAGCAAAAAGGTCGTCACACTTCCAACTACAACATGCACAACCACTAAAATAACAATGTTTTTAAGCAAATAAAAAGGAATGCTTGAAACTTTATTAAAAAATAAGCTCAAATAAGTAAATAGGATCACTAATTACCATAGAAATGCAAAAACAAGCACAAAGATGATGCAACACTACGCTAAATTATTCTAAGCTTAATCTCAGCAAGTATAAAAAATCTAATATTAGTTTAATCTATCTTCTTACTTGTTTTCTTGTTTCCCCAACAATAACATCAGAAAACTTGGTGGCCACACCCCACTTCCACATGTCATGCATTAATGAAAACAATTAGCTCCTTTTTAAAGTGGAAACAATACACACTAGTTGATTAGGCTTGCAATTTTATAAAATATAGAGGAATTGATGGCAAAAAGAAAAAAGTGCACTGGTTAGAATAGTAGTGTAGGATGAGTAAACGAAAGTTGTATTTTTCACATGGAAACGATGAAGGGGGGGGAAAGGGTAAACTAAGTACTAAAGTACGATGCTACTAAACTAAGCTAAGCAAACCAAAATCAAGATTGTCAAGCATCAATTTAAAACTAGATTTCAAAGAGGAATTAATAGTTGTAACTCAATGTGGATCTTAGCAAATTCTTATCGATTAGGGTTAGATTATTCCAAGTTATAATTGATAGGGGAGTTATGTTTCAATTTCCTGACATTATTATTATCTTGCTTTAAGGATATTTATGCTAATATAATCATGGATTTTAACCACACTTACTAGACTCACAACTTGCTCTCACATGGTGGGTTTATAATGTAGCAATAGCATTATATTACCAATCTCTCATCTACACTTTTTTGGTAATTAACTAGCTCCTATCACTACCTAGTTAATCTAGTTAAAATTGAATTCCAATCAAAACCGCTTAAAGCTCTATGTGAGTACTAGAACTATGGTATCCTAATTTGCGAATCTGATATTGTAAGAATTAGGAATTCTAGGTTTTACTCAAGGTCTTTACACCTAATTAAGTTAGGTAAACCCTATAGGATAACTAGAGGTGATGTCAAATTATAGAGAGCTACGATTCTCCTCACGATAACTAATCGCTCTATAAAAATTATGCATATTTTTCCATAGAACTAGCTAAAATTCCATAATTACACAACACATCATCAATAACTCAATCATGAAATTCCAATCAATATCACATAACCTCAACCCAAAAATCGAGCTCCACTACTCATATTCATTGAAGATAACTTATATAGCATAATACACATGAATATAAGTAAGGAAATAACATTAAACACAATAGAAAATGAGTTAAAGATAAAATCCATGGTCATCAAAGCTAACATTAATGAAACTAATACAAAGTGCTCAAGTTCCATCATGTTCAAGCTTGAATCTTCTACCCAAAGCTTTGAAAATGCTAAAACTCACTAGAAATCTAAGGATGTTATTAGGTGGGTCATTATAGAGTCTCCTACTTGCTTGACTCGCTAATTATCCTATAAAGTATTACCTTATAGGGTTTAGTGATGAGTATGGGTATTACTTTAAAACTTTATAAATTTTTGGGTTAGATTTTAGTTTTCAAGAAAAAAAAAATTGTTGAGAAAACTCAACCTGTTAAAAAAAAAAAACTAGTTAATAATATTTTTAAACACAAATTCCAAATGTTAAGGATTGTGACCTACTAACTTGTTATATTGCACTAAAGAAGATTAATTTTTTTTATTTGTTAAATTTTAAGAAACCCTAGTTATATCTCTATTCACTAATCTCACTATTCCACTTCCTAGCTACATCTGTATCTTTCAATCTAACATCTCTTCCAATCTATTGCATGGGATTTTTTTCTTTCTAAATATGGAAATAATTGAAGATAATGAGTTAAACTTCAATTAATTTTGATGAATGTTTAGAAAGAGGATGAGATGGTATTTAGTTAAATTTTGAAATTTTGTGAATTATGTCATAAATGTGTAGGAATATGTGATTGATGAGTTGAATATTATTTAATTTAGAATTTAGATGAATGTGTATGTTGAAGTCTCTATTACAAGAATTTTTAAGTGAGATTTAATGAAGTTCATTTCGTTGAATTTCAAATTTTTAAGTATGGTTCAATATTATCTATATGAGATTATTTTATGATAATTGTAATTACATATGGTCATATTTAATACAATTGTTTTCCTATAAACAATTTATATCATCATATAACATGTTATTACTTTACTTCTAGTATATGTTTCTATGAATGGCAAAAATAAATTATAAGAATCTTGATAACATCTTAGCTTTTTATTTCATATGAAGGTGTATTGCATAAATTGTACTCATGGGTTAGTGAGTTGGGTCTTAAGTTTATAGTATTCTTAACAAGATAGGTTTTGGGTATCAAACAAAAAACCTAGTGCTTTAGAGCAAGTCATGGGTAGTCTTAAAATGAAGCAAGTTGAGTTCAGGTTTCATAAAACCCATCTTAAACCTGACTTAGTGGCATCCTTATAGAAATTCAAGCTGTAACTAATAAAATAGAGAAACAAATACATGAAAATTGTAAAATCTATGCTAGAACTACCATAATTATAATGAAAAACTATTGGGAACAAAGTTCTTCATGACTTTACAAAGTTCTTCATGACTTTAAAACACTAGCCCTTCGAGTTGAAAATGAGAAAACATTAGTCTTTATGAGTTACAGCTAGTGGTGGAATGGTAGCAGCCTTACTATCTGGGCATGAGACACGTGTCACATTGTAGCTTCTCTTCTTTAGTAAATGTAGCATTTCGAATGAAAAACCTTAATTTGGGTTTTGCTCCTAACGTTTGGACACAAAGATCCCAACCATCTAGATAATAGAAGAGAGAATCAATTCTAAGCAGTTTTGGATTCCTCAGCATCCGGATGGCCTCTTAGTAGTTAGTCCCCCTATTCTAGCTATCGGTCGGATGCCATCTAAGCTAGCTTCCAACCACCATGCTCTATTGTGGACATTCTTCACTCCTTTTCTTCTCTAATCAATTACTAGTGGTTACCCTCCAAAGGGTAACCCTTAGACCTATAATAAGTAAAACTAAGTGTTTTGCAATAAAAAAAATAACTCTAAGAAATTGTGTTAGAAACTCTTAGAATCAAGCATTTACATGTGTTGACCATGAGTGTCAGATTTCTAATAAATTAATGCATATTATCACATTTTCATCTAAATCTTATGCGAATAAATGGAGAATTAGGTAGGATAAGTGTGTAGTTTTACACATTTATCAAGGTTATGTATTAACTAACTAGATTTAAACTAAGTGATGATCACGAATTAATAACATTTGCCCTACATAGTTAATTTGTTTGACTAACAGAGTGAGGTAGATATGTTTTCCATGATACAGGATTTGGCTATTATCAATTGAGGATTAAGTCACAAGACATACATTCTATACTAAGTAAATGACTCCCTTAAATTCATTCAATCACTTGAAAATGATTTACTGAGGAGTTTAAATGTTGTTTGTCAAGTATGCCCATCATGAATTTCTAGTGATGCCATCCGAGCTTACAAATGCCCTAGCGGCTTTTAAGGAACTTATTAACCAAGAATTTTGGGATTTCTTTGATAAATTCGTGATTATGTTTATTGACGACATCCAAAGTGTACTTAAGCAATCACAAAGAGCATGAGCAACATCTGGGATTGGTTTTGTGAAGATTAGGAGAGAAGAAATTGTATGCAAAGTCTAAGAAGTGATAGTTTTAGTTAGAAGAGGTAGTGTTTTTAGGTCATGTGATGAGCAAAGAAGGGGCATCCGTAGATCCAAAAAAGATCAAAGCCATTACCAAGGGGCAAAGACCGAAGAGTGTAACCAAGATTCACATTTTCCTTGGCTTTACTAGATATTATAGAAGATCTGTGGAATGGTTTTCAAAGTTGATAGCACCAACGACCTGATTAACTCAAAAAAAAAAATGTGAAGCTTCAATAGGGCAATAAGAATGAACAAAGTTTCCAAGAATGAAGAAGAAATTAGTATTAGCACTAATATTAGCTTTGCTAGTGAACATAAAGGAATTCACCATATATAGTAATGCTTCAATAATAATAATGATAAAATACATTTAGGTTTCTAAATTAAATTTGTAAATCTCAAAATAACAAAAAATTAGCAAAAATATTAGGTTAATGTATAATTTGCGTGTAATAATAAACTGAGAAATGGGCCAGCTTAGTTGGTCCGCATGCTTGCTTGGAACGCACGGAGGAGTCATCAGTCCTAGGTTGGAATATGCGAGGAGGCACTTCATGCCATTTTTTCTTCTTTTTTCTCGAGCTACCATGTGGCAACATGCAATTGGCCAACCCGGTCACGCGCGAAGCACGTAACTGTCTTCTCCAACATCCCAATGGTAGTGAAACAAAGGGGAGAGGAAATCAGAGCAAATCCAAATGAGATATAACAATTTTTGCTCAATTTGTTTTGGGATAAATCTAAAACAACTTCAAAACAAGGGATTTACATCAATCTTTTTTAAATCGGGAAGAAAAAGAAAAGAAAAAAAAAACCGAAACTTAGTCATGATTTGGATCCGTGTTCATCTGCATTCGTCCCGCAACATCTATAAATAAAGGTTGATGTTCGGAGAAGAAAAAGGGGGGTAGGGGGAAGGAAATCAAAAAGAGAGAAGAAGAAAAAAAAAAAGAGAGGCAAGCACATGAAAAAAAAAAAAAAACAATCTCACACACACACGCACACCCATTGAAGTTTCTTCTCTCTCTCTAGGTCCTCGCCGTTTGACACTACCAACCTACCACTTAGGGCGATTTCTAACGAGAAATAGTTTCACTAAACAATTCCCCACCCTTAGAAGGTTCGAAACCCCTCATCAGCCGATGCAAACGGTCGCCAGAAAGCTACTGAAAAGATCTTCAACTGCTGCAATCTAATCCGCATTGACCCGACCCGACCCAAACTGATTCGTGTCCAGGTCAGCACCTCCTCCATTTTATTAATTTTATATTTTTTTTAGTAATAATAAACAAAATAATAAAGAACATGTAACAAAAAAATAAAAAATAAATAAATAAATATTTTTTATAATAAATAAAAAAATAGAAAAATAAAAAAGTAAATATATGTAGGTAAAAATGTTTTATCATTTAGAAAAAAAAGGTTTTTATAAAAAAATAAAAACAACAAAAAATAATAATAATAAATAATCAATGTTTTCTTTTAAAAAAAAAAGGTTTTTTTTTTTAAGTTTAGAAACTTCTTTAAAAAAAAAATTGCAAACGGTAATAAACATAAATTTGACATGTTTTCTTAATTAAAATTAAATAACTCACTAAAGTTTGATCAAAGCAAACTACGGCCTATTTGATCCCAAATAACAGGTAAGTAGACACCTTTATGAGGCAACTCGAAAAAAATATAAAATATATTTTCAAATCATTATTAGTATAATCATTATATCATTTTTTAGTATTTTCTTTTTATGCTAAGAAAAAAGATATCATAACATAAATATATAATTCAAATTTTAGAAGGATAAGGCGGTAACTTTAGGGTTTTAATAAGACTACCCCGAATCAAGAATCTCTGGCTTTTCTTTTTTTTAAAAAAAAGGGATCTCATCGACTAGTGTTTAGATTAGAATTAATCCACTCAATTAAGTCTAATTCAATAATTTTTCCCAACTCTAGTTGGGTAGCGACTTTAAATAAATAATAGAAATTCTTAGTTCAAGTTGAAGATTTGTATTAGATGAGCATATAATTTAATATTAATCGAATTAGGAAAATAATATGAAATTTTTAAATTAGACTCAATAGGATGGCGACTCTACTGGGGAGTTATCATAGTGGGCTAGCCACCTAAGCCTTCTGAAATCATTATTTCTAGATATCTTTAATTAGCTTTCTTGTTGTAAAATATCGTTTGCACTAATGTTTATATCTGCTCATGATCTAAGGATTTAATAAGTTAGTTTTTTATTATTATTGTTATCCAGTTTTGGTGCATGCAATTATGTGATTAGATGCGATCAGACCCAGGCCATTTAAGACCCTAGGATAAGGAGCCATTGTATAAGTTCCAGGTGAAGTGAAATATTCACCGCTTGGGGCCGATTAGGCTATCCCACCTAATGCTTTGATATGGCCTGAGATTCATTTCTTCGAAAATGTGGGAGGCTATAGAGCTTGGAAACCTTAGAACCCACCTCTTTACATACATGAAATCATGGACCAGCAAATAATCAATGATGTAATTTCTTTCTTTGGAGTTTAGATGCAATTTCTTGTAAAAGAATTATTATTGTGTCTTGTAAGATATTTGTTTGTAATTAAAAATTTTATTTATTGTAATTCTACTAGATGGCTAGCGCTGTAATTGACTACTTTCTTCGTAAAGAAATTTGTGTTTGTAAACCTCTGGATCCTAAGCTGGTACTGGACCATTGGCTAACCTTATATAGCCCTAAAGAGCAAACCTTCATCCAGAGCAAAATAGGACCCATTCTTTCGTTGATGAAAATGGATGTCAACCTACCTTTAATTCAGGTCGTATTACACTTTTGGGAAATCGAGCCCATAGCTTTCTTTATTGGGCCACACGAGATCACCCCAACCATAGAAGAGTATACTTAGTTTCCTCTAAGCCCCTCCACTTTCTAATGGGGTGTATGTGCCAAATTTAGAGGCTGGGTCAGCCAGCATATTCAACAAACTTCTAAGAATTCATAGAGTAGTGATCAACCGAGCATTGGAAAATAGCAATGGGTACTGCCTTCAAATGGATGAATTAGAAACTTGGTTCGTAGCACGATGCGATGATGGAAGTAAGAAAGATATCCTATGTAGGGACCCCAAAAGTTATAAACAAAGGCAGGTTTATGCTTTTATCTTAACACATTTGAAACTATCCTTTTTCCTACTAGGATCTTTCACATCCATTACAAGGTTGTAGAACTGGTATTCTAATTCTTGGAAGGGAAGTCTTACATCTCGGCCCTATCAGCTGAGTAGATCCGAAATTTAAATTTCATAAAGAAGAAGGGTCATGGAATTCTCCACTCAAACATTAACCCTATTCTAATCTAGTTCATGAGCCATCTTAAATGTTTTGGGCTAAACATGGTTAGGAAATCATTGGCCTAACAAGTGGACCTCATAGATTCATGTGTAGAAAGGATGAAGCTGCCAGCAGCCATAGTTGAGTTGAGGTACTCAAGGGTTTTAGTGCTGAAGATATTTTGTAGGCTACTAAATGGAGCTGCTGCAGTAAGGTTATTCTAATGTGTAGAAACTTTCAAGTCGTTTCATTAATTAGGCTTAATTGGTGTACAAGCTATCATCCAAACTCGGTGGTCCATCAATTTGGCACCATCCAGGATATAGTTTATAGACCGTCATTAGAAAGAATCACGATCGAATTTCGGGACGCAAACATGTTAGTAGCGGATAAGATCGCCAAGTTAGTAGAGGTAAAGGTCCTATGGGAAGCCCGAATTGAGAGTCCTAATGTAGACCTTAGGGAATTAGATGGTAAAGTAGGTAAACACCGAGCTACTAAAGATTTTGTCATCTACCAGCTATACAAGACAGGGGAAAGGATGTACCATGCTCCTAATGTCACTCAGCCTACGGTAGTCAACTCAAGCCTAGAAATGAAAACTTACATAGAACAAGTGAGGGCTCTGATAGAAGTCCATTTTGAGACCACATAAAGCAAGAAAGATGTGTGGAAGGGTAAATTCAAGGTATCTAATCAGAGAAACAAAGAACTTGAAGCCCAGTTGAAGAAAACCCAAGCAAGAGTTAAAGCACTGGAAGCCGCCATCAACACCAAGAAGAGAGAGTCAATGCCTACCCAGCCAAAGAAGAAGAAGCTTAGAAATTAGGAAGTTAGATCATAGCATTCTTTTCTTATGTTTTCAATAAAAGCACTGAACTCCAAAGTTTGCAATATTAATAAAATTTTAGTATTATTACATCGTTAATTAAGTGCTGTTTCTTTTGCATCCGTATGATACATATATCATATTCACTCGTAAACATACATTTACTAAATGAATGCTTACCAAGTATCAAAGATAGCTCCTAAACAACCAAACCCTCTAAGGAGTCTAATTAACACCCACTCCAAGAATAAAATGGCTAGCATTGGCAACAACAACGGTAATGACCACATCCACAGCAATAACAACAATAGCACTAACACTTCCTCTGATCCAAGGATCATATCACTAGAACAAGCAATCCAACAATTGATCACGCAATTTCGCTTCTTGACTGAGAACATTAGCCTCCTTCATGCTACCCAACTTACTCAAGAGGAACATTCAGGAGCTCAAAAAGGAAAGGCGGTAGAAACCTAGTCACCAAAATATGAGGAAATCAACTCTCGATTCTATCCCACATTTGAGTATGAACCAAAAACAACAATCAACATGGATCCAACCTCGAATGACATAAAGAGGGAAATGGAAGATAGGTAAAAAGAAATAGAAAAGAAGCTCTTCCAACAGTTGGCTGACAAGATGAAGACTTTGGAAGGTCTGACAGTTTTGATCAAACCCATATCACAGACTTATTAGTATATGGGGTAGATGCTTATCCAAAGAAATTAAAGGTCCTAGAATTTGAGAAATATAATGGTACCGATTGTCCTAAGATGCACACAAGGCTATATGTGCAGAAAATGAGTAAATACGCACAATATGACCAACTCATGGTCTAAACCTTCCAGGACAGCCTCACAGGCCCTACTCTCATATGGTATACACAATTAGATTTCAACCAGGTCAACACATGGGATAAATTAGCCCGTGCATTTTATGAGCAATAGAATTTCAACATTGAAGTCGCCCCTTCAGTATTGGATCTAGGGAGCCTTCGGAAGAGGCACAACGAATCCTTCAAGAAATATGCCCAGCATTAGAGGGCTTAAGCCACTAAGGTTTCAACTCCAATCTCAAAGAAAGAGTTAACTTTCATCTTCATTAATACATTGGAGAAGACTTATTTCACACATCTAGTGGGACAGACGTCATCTAGCTTTACAGAATTAGTAGCAGCAGGATGCAAGATAAAGAATGCCATTACGTCTAGAAAACTCCAAACTATCGACTCTTCCAGAATTATATCATCCCCAAGACCTATGGTGAATAGCAAAGTTAAAGAGGCCATAGTCAGTATGGTTAACTCAAGTAGGGTCGGCAGATTAGGGTCTCACATGACTTTTCAAACAACGAACACCCCAATCTAGTAATCACCGGCAAATCAGACCTAAATTACAAGAGCTACAAGACAGTTCACTCCAATACCGATCCCGTTTAACCAGGTTTTTGCTCAATTATGAATAGATAATTTGATCAGCTTCGAAATCCCCAACAACCGACACAAGCAAGGAATTTTGACCCCAACCTCAATTGTGAATATCATATGGGATAGGAGGGACACTCCACTAACAATGTTGGAGACTCCGAAACAAAATCTAATATTTAATCGATGTAGGAATAATACAGTTGGATTTCATCAATGTACCAACATCGAATGTCAACAACAATCCGCTACCCAATCACAAGCCTACAATCAACATGATCACATCTGAAAGGCCAAAACCGAGATTAAAAGAGTCCTCTATCCCATCAAAACAAGCAGTGCAACAATCAGGCCATTTATCACATAAAACTTCAGATAAAGTAAAGAACAAAGCTCCCAAGTCACACGATGGTCACATACAAAGGAGTTAAGAAAGAGGTGGTTGGCAGGAGATCCAACAGTTGACACTCTAGGTGAATCATTTGGAAAGTTCAAATATCTGGTAGATTATTCGTTCATACCAATGACTTATGGGCCGTCTAGCGGTTAAGGGCCTGAATTCGAGGGGGAAGATAATCAACTAAAAGGGAAAGATGAGTCCATAAATATGATCGGATCAAGCCCAAAACCAATAGTTATAAAATGTTATAAGGAGCAGGAAACAGAGGCAAAGATCCCAAAGAAAAAATATGTGTTCCATGTCCCAATCCCCCCAGAGAGATATAAAGCAACGCCGTTTGACTATCAAACTATTAGTCAGGAAAAATCCTCAATTATAGGAGGGATCACCCGCTTAGGGAGAATTTACGATCCTAAAAACAAAGTCTCCATTGAAGAGCCTACCACTGAGGTGGAAAAGGAAGAGGAAGAGGGATTCCCTACATTCACAAAAATGATTAAATTGAGTGAATACAAGGTCATAGAGCAACTCACTAAAATTCCGGCCCAAATATCACTCATGGGCCTTCTCATGTCATCTGAACCCTACCGAAAGGCGCTCTTCAAAGTGCTCAAACAAGTCAGGGTATCAGAGGGAATCGCAACAAAAAAATTAAGCCACGTCGCAGACTCAATCTTCACCATGGATCAGATATCCTTCTCGCCTGAAGAATTAAGAGAAGATGGAGACCAACACACAAAACCACTTTTCATAGTGGTAAAATGCAATGACGCGATAGTCTCCTAGGTCCTCATAGACAATGGATCTTCTCTTAATGTATGCCCTTTAACTACCCTCGACTTGTTGAGGGTTGATATGAGCAATATTAAATCAAGCTCAATGGTAGTCCAGGCCTGTAACGGTTCTAAGATGGAAATAGTGGGAGAAATTGGCCTGCCAGTAGAGATTGGCCCACAAGTTTTTAATATCTCATTCCAAGTCCTTAACATACCAAGGTCCTTTAATCTATTACTAGGGAGACCATGGATACACACCGTAGGAGCCATACCTTCAAGCTTCCACCAAAAGGTCAAATTCATAATAAATGGCCAAATAATCACAGTACTAGGTGAACAAGACTATGCCATCTATAAGGAAACAGTTATACCCTACATTAGGGAGGACACCTAAAAACTTGAGACTCCAAATATTCGATGAAGTATGTAAGGTCGTTAAGGAAGAGATGAGCAAAGAGGGGCATCGATTCAAGGAAGGTCAGCAAGGGACATTTAGGTTAAGGTATGTTCCTACTTCGAAAGAAGAGATTCAAGCAAAGTACATCAAAGGCAGAAGGGGTGAGAAACTATATGATACACAGATGAATTTTCCACTTCTTCGACAATTTTTTCGGCTAGTTAACACTCAAGAGCCGAGAATAAACCAAGCCAGCTCAAAAATAAGGACTCATCGATAGAGGCATTCTACCCCTCACATGTTCAATCCATGTCTAACCCTTAATAATTGGTTTTCCTATCCCCTGAATAGCACTAGGTCTGCTTGATAATAGGAAGCAATCATAATTAAATTTTTTGTGTTTACTTCCATCATTATTTCATAAGACTCTTCAATAATACCGAGTAATAAAATTACAAGTTAATTCTTTCCTTTACTTATACACTCACCTCACTTTCCCTACAAATTCGATACTCTTGATGAACGTTAGGGACATTTCGCGTAGGTAAATAATGAAAATATTAATATCATTTCCAACGCTGTTGAGTTAGCTATCAAAAGTGATATTAATGACCATGAAGTAGTATAAGAGAGTTGGTAAAAATATGAACAAGGTAGAGTTTTGATTCATGAGCTAATGGAGATAGTTAATCTAGGAACCAAAGAAGAGCCCAAAAGCCTTAAAATTGGAGGTAATCTGAGTGATAACCAAGTTGTTGACTAAATATGTGGATATATTTGCCTGGTCGTATGGTGACATGCCAGGACTTAACTAGTTGATAGTAGTTCACAGGCTACCTACAAGAGAATATGTCAAACCCAAAAAACAAAAACTAAGAAGATTTAGGCTTGACATCTTATTAAAAATTAAAGAGGAGGTCAAGAACTATTCGAAGTCGGGTTTATCAAAGTATCAGACTATCCAAAATGGGTAGCAAACATAGTCCCTGTTTTAAAGAAAAATGGAAAAGTACGAGTATGAGTGCATTTTCAAGATTTGAACCAAACTACGCCTAAAGACAACTTCCCTCTACCTCACATAGATGTCTTGGTAGACAATATCGCAGGAAGTCATCTCTTCTCATTTATGGACGACTTCTCAAGATATAATCAGATAAAAATGGTAGAAGAAGATAAAACCAAGACGATCTTTATTACAACTTAGGGTACCTTCTGTTATAAAGTGATGCCTTTCGGTTTAAAGAATGCTGAAGCAATGGTCACAATACTTCATGACATGATGCATCGAGAAGTCGAAGTATATGTTGACGACATGATAGCTAAATGTAAAAAAGGAGAAATCCATGAGGTAATCTCAAGGAAATTATTCGAACGATTGAGAAAGTTTCAATTGAAATTAAATTAGAAGAAATTTACTTTTAGGGTCACATCTGGTAAGCTGTTGGGGTTTATTGTAAGCGGAGAAAGTATTAAAATCAACCTTGATAAAGTAAAAGCCACACTAGAATTGCCTCTCCACGTACTATCAAGGAGGTAAGAGGTTTATTGAGAAAGTTGAATTACATAGCTCTGTTCATCTCACAACTCACGGATAAATGTCGTCTACTATTTCGTCTACTAAAAAAGAATGCCACAATAGAATAGGACGGTGAATGCGAAGAGACATTCAAAAAGATCAAGGAGTATCTTATGAAACCTCCGGCTTTAGTAGTCCCAAAAAAAGGAAAACCTTTATTTTTATACCTCACGATACTTCCTAAATCTATGGGGTATATACTGAGACAAGAGGATGAAAGAGGAAGGGAACGGTCCATATACTATTTGAGTAAAAAATTCACAGAAGGAGAACAAAAGTATTCCGAAATAGAAAGGACCTACTACGCATTGGTTTGGGTCATGCATGGATTGAGACAGTACACTCTCTATTATCCCATTGAACTATTAACAAAACATGATCCTTTGAAATATTTAGCGGAGAAACTTGTTTTGTTAGAAAGAATCTCCAAATGGCAAATGCTCCTATCAGAATTTGATGTCACGTACGTAAATCAAAATTCCATGAAAGTGTAGACATTAGCAGATTAGTTGGCGGAATACCCAATCAAAGGAGATTCCCAAGAATCATAAGCCCAATTCTCATATGAAAATATACTAATGGTAGAGAGTAAGTCAGAAGAAGAATCTAAGATAAAGAAAGATCCTAAATGGAAGATGTATTTTGACGAAGCTACCAATGTGTTTGGGTATGGACTTGGGGCAGTGTTGATATCACCAGAATGAATACAATTCCGCTCAGCAATGAGGCTCACATTTCCATATACTAATAATATTGCAGAGTATGAAGCATGCATCCTTTGTCTCAAAGTGGCCCGCTATATGGAAATCCATTAATTGGATGTATACGGAGATTCCTCGCTTATCATATTACAGACATGAGGAGAATACAAAACTAAAGACCCTAAACTAGTGCCATACCACCAACACCTGACAGAACTAATAGAAGAATTCGGGGTAGTCACCTTCACATATGTCTCGAGGACTCAAAATCAGTTCGTAGATGCCCTCACCACACTAGCATCTATGATTCAAGTAACAAGAGAAACCGAAGTTCAACCACTGAAAATAGAAATTGAAGATAAACCCTCCTATTGTCTAGTAATTGAAAAAACACAAGATGATAAGCCCTGGTACCATGATATCAAAACATTCCTCCAAGAGAGCAAATACCTTGAAATAGCCAATAAAAATGACCAAAGAACATTCAAAAGATTGGCAAGCCATTTCTTATTAAGCGGGTCTGTACTTTATAGAAGATCATTTGATACCATGTTATTGAGATGTGTGGACAAAAAAGAGATAGATAAACTAATGAAAGAAATACATGAAGGAGTATGTAGCCCTCACATGAATGGACACATGCTGTCTCGAAAAATCATGAGGATGGGTTACTATTGGTTTACGATGGAATCAGACTGCATTAAATATATTAAGCATTATCACTTGTGCCAAGTCTACGCCAATAAGATAAATGTCCCACCTAAAGAACTTCATTCACTTTCCGCACAATGGCCTTTCTCTATGTAGGGAATCGACATTATCAGGCCAATCACTCCGAAGGCATCCAATGGTCATAGATTTATACTAGTAACTATCAATTATTTCACCAAGTGGGTTGAAACCTCATCATACATTAGTGTTACCAAAGGAGTAATAGTCCGATTCATAAAAACGGACATAATAGCTCGGTATGGAGTTCCTGAATCAATCATCACTAATAATGGCACTAATCTCAACAATAAATTGATGATGGAGTTATGTCAACGATTTAAGATAAATCATAGAAACTCAACTCTATACCGATCTCAAATGAATGGGGCAGTAGAAGCAGCCAACAAAAATATTAAGAGAATTATTGAGAAAATGACTATCACTTACAAAGATTGGCACGAGATGTTACCCTTCGCACTCATGGCCTATAGAACTTCGATTAGAATGTCTACTAGAGTTACTCCCTTTTCCCTAGTATATGGTACTGAGGCAATATTACCAATCGAGGTCGAAATACCATCCTTCAAGGTTTTATTAGAGACACGGTTAGATGAATCTGATTGGGTAAAGAAAAGGATCATTCAACTAAACTTGATCAACAAAAGAAGACTCACAACATTATGCCATGGCCAATGCTACCAAGAAAGGATGGCCTGAGCATTCAACAAAAACATACGGCCTCGACATTTTAAGGAAGGTGACTTGGTACTAAAGAAGGTTCTCTCGAATGCACAAGATTCAAGAGGTAAATTCACTCCTAACTATGAGGGTCTGTATGTTGCAAAAAAGACATTATCAGGAGGGACCTTAATATTAGCTCAAATAGACGGTCCAAAGTTGAATGAGCCCATAAATGCAAATGCGGTTAAGATGTACTATCCCTAAGCGAGAATAACAAAATCTTGCCAAAGTTCATAAATGCCAACAATCATTACAACTTCGTGGTTTGATTTTCATTTCTTTACAAGCAAAGTTGGTGCCCTTAAACGATCATTGAATATTAGAATTACCCTGACCAGTCACTATCAAACAAATTCTTACATCGTTTTCCCATATTATCCATCACCTCATCACACATACAAGAAAATAATGAATAATGAAAAATGATAGAATGGTAAAACTCAATGAATTTTTTTTTTTATGATCTTACTCTTCTCAAATAGTAGGTCTGGTATTGTTTTAAGATAATACCAAAATTGTAAGAGCTAAACCCGCAAGAAGAAATATATCAAGGTTTTCTGCTCTAGTTAAGGCAAAGATAAGCGAAGAAAGATTAGATTATTATGAGGGTTTGGTTGTTTGGTTGTTATATGCAATAATCAGGTAAGCATCTAAAAATTAAGTAATCATTCATCATTCATTTAGGTTCCTAATGATGAGTCGCGTTTTTGTTTAAGTTTGCTAGTCTAAAAAAAAAAGATACTTCCTATTATTAGTCAACTCACAAAAGAACTTTTCCAAATAATTTTTAGTTTGATAGTCTACTAAGACGCCTCCTAATATGTTTCCAAAAACACAGTTCCCACTATCAGTTAGTTAGCCCACAATGGGGCACTTTCCTAGATTTCCTCTTTTAAGGTCACTAATCCTATAAGACGCTTCCTATTATTAATTAGTTAGCTCATAAGAGCACTTTTCCAGATAATTTTTTCAGTTGCTAGTCTGGTAAGATACTTCCTATCGTCGATTAGTCAGCTCGTAAGAGCACTTTCCTATATGATCTCTTTTTCAAGATTGCTAGTCTGGTAAGACATTTTTATATGAAGACTACTCGCTAAGAAATATTAATCATCAAAAAGTGACTATCTTCTTTTGCAACATGGGATTATTAGCTAGTGGAGTGTTTTATTTACTCAAACTTTTAGTTAGATAAGTCCCTAATAGACCAAAGTTTGATAGCCAACTAATTATAGTGTTATCTATCATTTTTCTTAAGTGAAAATGGTATCTGTTTTATCTTTGTAGCTAAGTTTTTCCAAACTTCACTACAAAGAGGGGCGGTTGTAAATACCCCATTTTTTCCCATTTTAAATAAATAAATAACAAGTAATAAAAAATAATAATAAAAAATAATAACAATGATAAAATACATTTGGGTTTCTAAATTAAATTTGTAAATCTCAAAATAACAAAAATATTAGCAAAAATATTAGGTTAATGTATAATTTGTGTGTAATAATAAACTAAGAAATAGATTGGCTTAGCTGGTTCGCATGCTTACCTGGAATGCATGGAGGAGGAGTCGGTCCTGGCTTCGAATCCACGAGGAGGCACTTTGTGCCATTTTTTCTTCTTTTTCCTGAGCTGCCATGTGGCAGCATGCGATTGGCCAACCCAGTCACACGCGAAGCATGTGACTGTCTTCTCCAGCATCCCAACAGCAACGAAACGAAGGGGAAAGGAAATCAAAGCAAATCCGAACGAGATATAATGATTTTTGCTCAATTTTTTTTTTTTGGATAAATCTAAAAAAACTTCAAAACAAGGTGTCGAGTCTAATTTTTGAACTTCCCATTCCTAATCTAATCTAGACTAAACCCTATGCTCATCTAATGTAGATCCTCGACTTGAATTAAGAATTTCGTTTAGTTTTAGAGTCGCCACCTAACTATTGTTGGAAAGATTGGATTAAGACTAATGGAGCGGATTAGTACTAATTTGGACCACTAGTCATCGTGATTTCCTCTTCTCATTTTTGTGAAGAGAGGAAAAAGGAAAATCAGATATTCTAAGTTCGGAGGCTAACATATTAAAACCTTACGGTTACCACCTAATCTCCTAAAATTTACTCTGTTTCGAAATGTCTTTTATTTTATTTTATTTTTTTGTTGTCTTTTATTGTGTTTTTTGAGTGAATTATTCTAGGAAAATGATTTTTATTCCTTTTTAGGGTTGCCCCAAATGGGTGCCTACATACCTGCTATTCAGGATCAAACATGTCGTAGTTCGCTTTTCCTGAAAAATTTTAGTGTGTTTGTGAATTTTAATTATCAAATCTCTTTTGATTTATGTTTTTATTATTTTAGGATTTGTTCAAAAAAATCTAAGCCTAAGCTTAATAATTTGATTTTGTGAAAATAATAACTTTAAGGAAAAATACCAATTTTGGATTTATTTTAGAAAATGATTTTTCTAAGTGATAAAATTCATTTTTCTCTAATTTTCAACTCATTTCTACTATTATAAATTTTTATTGATTTTTTATTAATTTTTATAAATTTTTATTATTTTTATAAATTTTTATTAATTTTTTATTTTTTATTATTTTTATTAATTTTTCATAATTTTTATTTTTATTGAAAAAATTTTCTCCTAGATTTTCATCTATCCTATTTTAGAGTCTAAATTTTTATTATTATTTTTCTAATGCTTTTATTATTTTCTTTATAAATTTTCTACATTTTTATTATTTATTATTATTAATTATATTTTTATTTTTATATCATCAAATCCTAAAAAATCTAATTTCTAACATTCTTCTATTTATTGAAATATAAATAAGCAAATAAGTAAATAAATAAATTCGAAATAAATAAAATAAACCAAATAAATAAAAATATTAAAGAAAAAAAATCAAAAAATCTGACTTACCTGGATCCGAGTCGATGTGCAGGTCGGGTCGGTCGGGTCAATCGGATGCGACGGTTGGGAGTGCTCGTTGACGACATTCCAGTGGCCTTTTGCAATGATTGAGGTGTCGATTCCTAGGTTCTCGGGGGTGAGGAACTCAACTGTGGTGGTGTTTGCTTCAGAAACACCTCCTGGTGGTTGCCCAACACTTGATCGGTGGTCGTGGTCTTGAACAACTCCGGTGAGCTTGATTCTCTCCTTTTTCTCTCTTTCTCTCACTTTTGATCCATGCTTTAGCTTCTCCACTTCATCCTGTATTTATAGGCGTTCAAAATCGAGCTGGATAAGCTCGGATTTCCACCGATCGAAGCAAATCGGATTTGCGGTAAATAAATCCAACTCCGATTCGTGTCAATCCATTGATTTGTTGAGATTTGATTCCAATTGGATGATGTTTATCGTATTTCCGTTGAAGATCTGTTGGATTTGTGCAAAAAATCAAATAAAAACGGCCGAAATTCGGATTTTTCTCCTCGCCGGCGATCTCGGACAGAGGTTGAAGACGATCGCACGCCCGGCGCGTGCGTTCGCTCCAGCCAATCAGATGTTGCCACGTAGGTAAAGAAAAATTCGCAAAACGCGGATTCTACTTCCCTCGCGTTTCGAACCCCTGACCTCGCACCCATCCGCGCACACCTGACCATGGTTCAAACCAACTGAGCTAGCCCACTTTCGCGATTTTATTTATTTCGCAAATTGCATTTATGCAATGCGATTTTTTTATTTTTTTTGTATTTTTTGAAATTTCAAAAATTTGTAAAAATCATTTAACCCTTATTATTCCATTTCTGAAATTATTTTCTAAAATTGATGTATTTTCCAATTTATTTTTATTTTTTGAACATTTTTTCTATTTTTGCTAATTAGAGAAAAATATGGAAAAATTGAGAAAATTTGAAAATTACTTATTATTGATTATTATTGATCCTTAGGGCAAAAATGGGGTGTTTACACAAGGGATTTACATCAATTTTTTTTAAATCAAGAAGAAAAAGAAAAGAAAGAAAAACAAAGCCCTAGTCATGGTTTGGATTCGTGTTCATCAGCATCTGTCCTGCAACATCTATAAATAAAGGTTGATGTTTGGAGAAGAAAAAGGGGGGGAAGGAAATCAGAAAGAGAGAAGGAAAAAAAAATGAGAGAGAGAGACAAGCACACGAAAAAAAAACACACATGCACACCCGTCAGAGTTTCTTCTCTCTCTCTAGGTCCTCGCCATTTAACATCGCCAACCACCACTTAGGGCAATTTCTGATGAGAAATAGTTTCACCAAACAATTCCCCACCCTTAGAAGGTTCGAAAACCCCCATCAGCTAATGCAAATGGCCGTCGGAAAGCCACTGGTGAAGATCTTCCAACTGCTGCAATCCGATCCGCACCAACCCGATTTGACTCGACTTAAACCAATCCATGTCCAAGTCAGCACCTCCTCCATTTTATTAATTTTATATTTTTTTTATTAATAATAAAAAATAATAAAGAACATATAACAAAAAAAATAAAAAATAAACAAATATAATTTTTTTATAGTAAATAAAAATAGAAAAATAACAAAAGTAAATGTATGTAGGTAAAAATGTTTTATCATTTAGAAAAAAAATAAAAATAAAAATAAAAAAATAATAATAATAAAAAGTAATCGATGTTTTCTTTTTAAAAAAAAAATAAGTTTAGAAACTTCTTTTAAAAAAAAAATTGCAAACGGTAATAAATGTAAATTTGACACATTTTCATAATTAAAATTAAATAACTCACTAAAGTTTTATCAAAGTGAACTACGACCTATTTGATCCCAAATAGTAGGTACATAAGCACCCTTATGGAGTAACTCAAAAAATTAAAAAAAAATATTTTCAAATAATTATTAGTATAATCATTATATCATTTTTTTAGTATTTTATTTTTATGCTAAAAAAAAGATATCATAACATAAATATATAATTCAAATTTTAGAAGGATAAGGTGGGAACTTTAGGGTTTTAATAGGACTATCTCCAAATCAAGAATCTCTAGCTTTTCTTCTTTTTTAAAAGAAAAGGGATCTTGTCGACTATTGTTCAAATTAGAATTAATCCACTCAATTAATTCTAATTAAATAATTTTTCCCAGCTCTAATTGGGTGGTGACTCCAAATAAATAATAAAAATTTCTAGTTCAAGTCGAGGATTTGTATTAGATGAGCATAGGATCTAATATGAATCGAATTATGAAAATAATATGAAATTTTTAAATTAGACTCGACAACAACACAACACCCTCTCTATCGCTTTCTCTCTCTCTACTCTCCCCCATCGCTTTCTCTTTATGTGAAACCCTGGACACTTGCAATCGCCATCTATCTCAACCACACTTGATGGTATCCACTTACACTAGTAAATCCACCCTTTTCCTTCTATTGTGTGTGTGTGTGTGTGTGTGGTTTCACTTGCTTTGATTCCTAACTATGTTTGACTCGTTTTATCTCCTAAATTAGTGTTTAAAATTGATTTTCATCGATTTGTTTGTATTAGAGTTAGTTCTTCAAATTGATGATTTTCATCTCTCGGTTGCCTATGCCTTAAAACACATAAATTTACCCCCTTTCTCCTTTAAATGTAGGTTATTTTAAGTGGTTTTGAGGGATTATTTTCAAATTTTCTTTTCTCTAAACATAGATTTAAAGATTTATGATCGACTTAAAAATTTTAGAAAGCTTAGAACTCTCCGGTTTCTTATATTTTCAATTCTTATTGTCTCATAATACTATTTTTTTAGTATTTACATGTAATAAGTTAATATCTTTTGATTCTATTTTGTGTTTTTGTGCATGTTAATTTACTTTCTCATTGATCCTTTACATTCGAATTAATAAGTGGATTGTTAGGTTTGTAGCGTGTGTGTTCTAACAATTGAAGCAACCTCTATTCCTTGAATTTTGCATTAAAGAATTTTTGTAGTTGTGATTTGCTTTGTTGGATTTAACATGTTGAAGTTTGGGGTTTTTAGTAGCATTGGCTAATTTTTCCTTACAACTTTAATTTGTGGTGGTTGTATGTTGTTTGATGAATTAATTACTTTTCTAGTTAACTTGTGTGGAACAATCTACTAAGCTGTAGGTTGAAAGTGCTGTTTCATTTTATTGTTTTTCTACACTTTACATCTACAATTTTTGTGGCTTTTTGTTATTTGCATTTTGGTTGTACCCTTACTCTATTGGTTATTGAATTCTGTACGTCTTTCAGTAATTTTGTATTGCCATTTGAATTTTTCTTGGTGGTTATAATGCTTGAATTTTTATGATCTTTGCTTTTATTTTGAGCACAATTGCACATCCATTTTCTAAATTGGATTGAGATTACTTAGTCCTTTGAGATCTTACTAGTTTTGAAGTTAACTCCTCATTGATCCTTTTCAATTGACTTTGAAGTCTATTTTGTTTATCTATTTGGTTGTTTTGAACAATGTTGCTACATTATGTCCTCACATGTTAATTGTGTTGTTTATGCTCCTAACTAGTTGAAGCTTCATAGTTAGACTATCAACTAGTGGTTTGGAATTCTTCGCTTTTTGAATTATCTTTTTTTTTTTTGTTACAAGGTTGTCCTAAACTTTTGGGTTGTGTTAGAAGTATCTTTTAGTTTGAAATTTACTTATACTTCATTGAATTTTTCTAGGATTTTTTTGCATCTTTTGGTTCTTTAGCTTATTTGGTTGCATCATTGGTTAAAACTAGTGCTACTAGTTTCAAGGAATTTTCGTATTTGTGGGGTTTATTTCTAAATTTTCTATATTAGTTTAAAGGTATTAATTGTAGCAATTTTTTGAAAATTAGCTGTTATCTTTGGTTTTCCCTCAAGAAATCTTAAGAAATAATTGTTAGCCAAATTGAATTTTATTTAGGATAAAGGCACACAAGTGTGCCTTTTTTCACTATATGCTCATGTGCCTTTTTCCCTAGATGGATGTAGTTTGGAGCAATAAAAAATAATTAAATAGATAAAATTGCATATTTCTTATTTAAAATGACTAAAACAATAGAGTGTGATGGGAGGCAAGTGTACTTATCAAATTTTGTGATATAGTGTATTAAATACGGATATCATCCTATAGGGATTACGAGTACTAATATTAACCTATATCCTATTATCTAACCAGTAAATTATAAATATTAACTAATCTAAAACCTATAAGTAAATATTAACTATTGAACTAAGGTTAAATTGAAAGAAAGAAGAGCAAAACAAATTATAATTAACTTCAAGATGGTAAAACTAGTATCTAAACTTTGTTTTCCCTAAGAGTTATTATGTGAAATTCACAAAATTCTTTCAAATCCTTCTTAATTTCATTAACCGGGGAAATTACTAAATTAGTTTAATAACTTTTTCAAGCTTATTAACTCTAATATTAAAAATACCTATTTGAGTCTCTTTATAATAGCATGTTTCAAAGATTGCATTAAAAACAATAAATTCCCTTAAACAAATTAATTAATTCCTGAAGAATTATTTAACTTATCTCTAAGATTACATTAATTCTCTTTAAACATGTTAAATCTAATTACAAATCAAATTTCTTAATCCTAATGTATAATATCAAATAGATAGAATAATACTTTAGAAATATTAATCTAAACAATATCAAGAATACATACTCGAATCAAGAAATTTAAAAATTCATTGAATAGCAATAAATCCAGTTACATAATAATCCTACGATCCATAAGTTTAGATACTAAGAAAATTTAAGCTCTAATCTTATTGAAAATAGAAATCTTCAATGATGTATAAACATGCATTATCAAAGAAAAACCCTTAATTCTTGAACTATAGAAAAATAGCTTTCTAGTCTCTTAAAAACTCTAGAACAAATAAAAACATCTTCTCGTCTTTTCCAATCAAGTCCTTCTTGTATTTTATATAGTGAGCATTAAAAATTAATTATCTTCAAGAGGTACACAACCAATAAACACAATCATATCTAGCCCCCACGTCATACTCAATTTGATACTTCAAATTCAACACATTCTAGACATAGTCATGTCTGTTGCCCTTATCTATTTTCAAAACTTCATAACTTTTTCTATTTAGCTCCAAATTGAGTAAAATTAGATTCATTTTCTTCCTTTTTAATTCAATTATCCATTAAAGCCCTAAAATCAAAATATTACTCAATTAAAATTTAAATTCTTCAAAAATATGCCAAAATAAGGGAAATTTACTTTAAATCTTACTTAATATATATATATATATAATTAAGCACCTATCAAAGCCATTGATAGGAACAAAATACCAGTGCCACTAGGTTATCCTCAATGAAAACCACTCGAGCCAAGACCACTCAATATGGACAAAGGCGTACGAAATGTCTCTATTTTTAGATTTAGGCAATTTAATACCCAATAGAGATATTACGTCATACTTTATTTCAAAGTATAAGTGCTAAATTTTTAAAGAGTGAAATTTTAGATACTAAATTGTTCAAATCCAAAAGTAGTGACACTTCGTGTGCCTTATCCTTTGTCGAATAAATTTCTTATAAGAACTTATTGTTACAAAGTTTGATTCAAGGATCATGCCAAGTGGACTTCAACCTCAAGGTTGCAAGTAGAAGGTATCTAGTTAGATGAAAAAAATTTAGTTATGTCCCAATTATTGGAGCCCAATCCACTCAAAGCAAATTAATTAAGTTTCAACCCTAAAATACATATCAAGATAGAGTAAGCAAATTTTTTGTTTTTAATTATTTCTCTTTTCTATATTTCCATAAGTGATGGTGATAAACCTTTCAAAAGTTTTTGGAATTGCATTGTATCATTGTTATTATTGTTTTTTTTTTCTTTTGTGTTTCCTTGTTATAATCATAGAACTTCATATCATGATTAAAGATAGTTGTTCATTTCTTTGGTTATTTAACTATTGCATGTTTCATGGAGCACAAGGTGTAAAATTATTTGCAAAGGCAATTCCATCATCTTTGGGTAACACTTAGTTATTACTAAAGTTGATTCTAGCCATGTGTTGTTTACAAGTAAACATGAAAAAATAGATACAAGCTAATTATGGTTGTCCTAGCAATAATAATCATAGATTTTAAGTGGTTTTTAGTTGACATCCTTTAGTTTCATGCCATATATTTTCAATAAAGTTTTGTCCTTTTCCCTTTTATATTGTGGATATCACATTTTATCATATAAAAGCAAAAAAACTAAAATATGGAGCTCACATTAAACATTCATCCCGCAAGGTAGAAATATAAGCAATGAAGGATATAAAATGTGGAAATATTTTCCCTTTCTTTGTGGGATGTAGACAAAAGGTATAATAATTCTCAATGTTCTCAACATTCAATGTACAGACATATAAAAATCAATAAATAGCCTCATAAGTGAGAACACTTTTGCATTGATATTTGCCTTTTTTATGTAATTTCTTAGGAAAGGCAAATGTTTGACAAAGATGTGTGCATTTTTGTTCTTTAGAGCTTGTTTGTAACTTTTATTTATTGTTCAAAGTAAATATTTTTGCATTTGATATTTTTTAGTTCATATCTCCTCTAAAAACAACTTTTTGGTTATTAGTTATGTAGTTAGATTTCCTTAACTACTTATTCTTTGAAATCTTATTGCAGTTTCCCTCTATTCCTTAAATAGTTTGAAATCTATTTACCTGCTCCATGGTGGAGAAGAAAGTGGTTGAATTTTGAATATCTTTTTGTCTTTGTAGTTCTTGTGAAGTTTTTCTTGTAATTAAATAGGTAATATGCTCTCTTGAGGAAGTTGCTCAATGACACTTATGCTTAAGCTCATAGATGGGAGTTCATCAATCCACTAGCCCCTAGCTTGATCAACCTTCTTCTTAAGGTTATTCTATATAATCTTGTTAGTAGCCTCCACTTGCTCATTGGATTAGGGATAGGCCACCATTGTGTAGTGAATCTTCACCCCTACGCCCAAGAAAAACTCTCTTTGAGTTTGTCATTACTAAACTAGGTCCCATCATCTGCAATAAAAATGTGCAGTATGTTGAAGCTATAAATTATAGACTTTCAAATAAAGTCCCTAGCAACTTAGAGGGGCTTTTATAGGCATAGAAGGAATGATGGATAAGGTAAGCGAACCAAGCCCAATTTAGCCAACTCACTCAAGCTTCAAATAGAGAACAAACAAGAATTAACATACTAAATATGGTAACTACCCGTATCCCTTGATTCTCTCTATGACATACTCCATGCTAATAGGATATAAGAGAGAATCATGGGATCATGGTTAGCTTACCTTATTCATCACTCCTTTTACGCTTATAAAAGCCCTCTAAGTTGTTAAAGTAAAAGATCGAAACCATAGTGTTTCACACACTACTCTGTTGTTACTATTACTTTCCCTCTCTTGCCTTATGTCTCTTATAGACTTAAGCATCAAAGTCCACATGCTAGAGACATCTCCAATGCTCTGTTAGCTCATACGTTCTCTTTTGTAGATTACTAAAAAGACACCTAAATCCCCTTTCAGGCCTAGGCCTAATCTCGAAGAAAAAGTAACAATAATATTTGACATCCATCGCTTATGGAAAAAAAAAAACACCATAGTTGGTATTTGCGATACTAGAAACATAAGAAACACTAGGAAAAAAAAATCAAACCAGTGACCAAATTTAACACCCTATTGATTCTTCAAACCACTTGCTTCCACCACTATCGCTAAGATAACCAATGGAAGACAATAGAGTCGGCTAATTAAAGCAACAAATGGCTGCAATGCTTATAGAAAAGCAACACTTTAAGGCATAGGTTGATGCAATTTGGGAGTGCTCATAACATCACACCAAGTCTCTAAGCAAGCATAATAATTACAACACCTCAAATTACCAACCTTATGTTATATCTTAGCATAATCCCTCCACTTTTTCACATAGTAAGGGCAATCAAGGTACCTATTAGGCTAAGCAATCTAAAGCTTAGTTGCACCAATCCCTTGCCAATGCCAACGTAGATGAGATCAACCAAATAATCAAACGGATGACTGATCTCAAGGAGTTGAAACAAACCAATTCTTAGGATATGTTCACCATAAGGCAATCCCTTTTTACCTAGGAGATTAGTGATAAGCCTTATCGACACAAATGTAGATCCTACAGATGGAGTTTCATGATGGTATAAATGACCCTGCGAAACACATTGGCTATTACACTTTGTTAATGAGTCTCCTTGGTGTCTTTGATGCCATTGCATGCAAGGCCTCCTTAGGTACCATAAAAAAAAAAAAAAGCAACTCATACTTGGTAACAAAGCTTAAAGTCAAACTCAATTACAAGCTTCAAAGAGCTTAGCAACGCCTTTTACTAACACTTTCTCACATGCAAATAGCCTAAGAAAGAATCATCCATCCTCAACCTAATCTGATTGCATATGGACGAGATGCTTTAGGAATATGTTGCTTGATTCAATGCCGTCATGCTCGAGATTCCCAACATGGACATGCACTTAACTCTAATCCAAGGAGCAAAGGATCGTTATCAGGTTTTCTACTCCATTATGAAGAAGAGGTAAAAGACCTTTAAAGACTTTCAAAGCTAAGTAAAAAAGTACATTGCCCTAGAAGACAGCATCCTGGTGTAAAGGTAGTCTAAGCAAGGATCCTTAGATAAGAAGAAAGATAGCAAAGGCTGACCTTCTAATAATGATTTACTCGATCCCAAAGTTAACAACAAGAGATTTGATTGGAACGGTCAATAAAGTGCACTTCCCAAAAAGTGCGCTATCTCATTCTATAAGTAGTGCACCTTATTGAACAAACTGCAAGCTGACATACTAGCTTGATATCATAAATAAGGGTATTTTAACTTGGCCTAAACAGATGAAGAATAACCCTCAAGGCAGAACTTAAACCAATAGTGTGAGTTCTACTGACACAACGGCCACAAAATTGAGAACTACATCCAATTGAAGTGTTAGACTTAGTAAGTTCTCAAGAGGGGAGTGAATTGATTACTTTTATAAAAACTTTTCTAAATAAAAATTCTTTTATTACTTTTTAGTGGATATTTGGTTCAAATTAAACTGTATTGGCAACAAAATTTTCAATTCTTTAAACAATAAATAAATTGCAAGAAAAAATAAATAAAGAGTAAGGGTTTAGAAAATCAAGCAAGAATGTATATTGGTTCCACCTTATGCATCAATCCACTCTTCTAACTTCTATTATCGAGATCTCGATTATCTTTACCAGTTCATTCCAATATATCAAAGAAAAATTCTCAATGAGTATTATAACAATTAGCCACTCTGCAATCACTCTCATATAGCTTCCATTCAATTCCTTTGCTCTATATCACTTAGGTCTACACATAAGCTAAATCATAAAAACTACAAGAAAAACAAATACAATCAACTTTGAAATGAAGTCTTCAATCTTTGAGGATTTGACAAGTATTGATCCTCTACAAAATTAGCTCAAATATAGAATTAAAATATAAACTCTATTTTTCTTACTCAATATTCTTTTTGTTCCTCATATTGTATGTGTATGTGCCTCACCCATCTCCCTTCATATTTATAGATAAAATTCCAACATTCAAAACTTGACTTTCTCCTCCGTCTCAACTATCTTCATTATTTTGTCTTTAATTTCTTCATTCCAATTCATTATACTATCAAATCTAGATAATAATCTATATTGAATATTGATAATCTCCTATTAATGTTTCAAAATCATTCCTTTTTTATCTTCTAGTTATTAATTAGATTTCCGTGTATATTTTCCTTTTCAATTAATAAAATGTTATCTCATGATATTTATTTTCTTTATTTGTTTTTCATCTTCATAAACTTGTATTTTCCTTTAGTATTATCATTCCATTATATATCTTCACTTTTTTCTTCTTTGAAATCATCTTATTTCTTTTTAGCTGATTAGAGTAAGAATTATGACCATACAATTCTAACTTCTGCTTAATTTTCTTTTTGAAACCAAAGATCTATTCAATAAGATAAACTTGTTCTAAATAACTTATTTCTATACACTCAAACAATAAATTTATAATTTATAATAAAATTATACCTTTCTCTAACCTTTTGATGCAAAACTTATTTTTTGTAATCATATTTATATCTTCTATTAGCATAAAAAATTTCTCTATTAACTTAATTCTAACATTCTCTTTCTTACACTCTGTTATTTCTTACATGAAGAACACCCTCGAAGACTTGATTCATTATAGCTACTTCAAGGAGTACATAACTGAAGCTGAGTGACCATAAAAGCAAAGCCACCACAGTGAGTTCAAATGCCTAACCTACCCGCAAGATAATCTACACTATCATAGGTAGCCTAATAGTAGGAAGGCAGTTGGGCTCGTAAAATAACAACTACACCAAGTTAAAGAAGTACCAATAAGTCCTAAACTTGCAAAGTAAGTGATTGAGAGTAAACACCACCATTTCATTCTTGAAAGATGATATGGAGGGAGTTTCCACTCCCCATGATGATGCCTAGGTAATCTAAGCTTAGATTGTTGATTACCATGTCCACTGGCTATTGTTGGACACCAAGAGCTTCACGAACATCATATCCATGAAAGCCTTCTAGCAAATGAAGGAGAAGTTACCTACATAATGGAAACCAACTATAATTACAACCTCTACAACTTTAATAGCGAAGCAATGAAGGTAATAAGCACGATCACCTTCTCAATGGAACATGATAACACCAAACACACCACTGAGAAGTTAGTCGATTTCTTAGTCGTCAATATATTTTTGCCCTACAATGTCATCTTAAGTTGAATATCCTAAAACACCCTTGGGATGATCTCCTCCACCAAGCACCTAAAAGAGAATTCCTTAGCCCCACTAGCATTGTGTATGTAAAGGCAATGAACCACTTGTAAGGTCTTACTACCTCCAAGCTTTGCAACAAAAAGTGATGCTCACTATAGAGACTAGACTAGAGGAGAGGATAAGAAACAAGGAGGGATCGACTAAGAAGAATAAGACCATCCAACTTAATGGTAACATTGAGCAAACCACAGGTATAGAGATGTATTCACCTAGTCAACATCTAACATGTTTAACATACCCCTAGAAGTAATCACATACCTCTTCAATGTAGATCCAACTACTAAGGTCATGCAACAAAAGAAGAGACACTTTATCCCTAAGCGATAGGCAGTGATAGAGGGGGAGGTACAAAAGCTATTGAAAACCAACTTCATAAGGAAAGAGACGTATCTGACTTGTCTAACAAACTGTATGCTAGTTAAAAAGCTTAACAAAAGGTGGTAAATGTGTATTTACTTCCCTAACCTAAACAATGCTTACCTAAAGGACCACTTTCCCTCCCTTAGATCAATCAATTGGTTGGCTCTAGAATGAGCCATGCCCTATAAGCTTTATGTATGCCTTCTTAAGCTACAACTAAATGAGGATGCATGAAACCAACCAAATCCACACCTCCTCCATCACCAATTTCTAAACCTATTATTATTAAGTGATCTCCTTTGGCCTCAAGAATGCAGGGACAACATATCAAGAAACAGATCGAGATGAATGTCAAAGTATATGTAGATGACATGATTTGACCAACACTTAGCAGATCTTGATGAGACTTTCCAAATATTGCAAAAATAACTTAAAGCTAAACATGATAAGCATGTAAAACCACACATTTATCCTACTATTTCTCCTCTTTTATATGTGATTTGTGTTAAAAATGAAAGAAATGTGCTTGATTTACTACAAAAATCACATATAGTCAATTAATACAAGTGAGTAATTAGCTTTTAACCAATTTAAGCACAAACATTATAGGAAAACATTGAGTATTTTGTACATTTTGTTGGTCTAAGGGGTATTGTCTTGTCGATAGCCCCTGTGCCATTTGAACAGCAAGAGAAAGGAGTGAGCTTTACATGGATGCAACCCACCGTCTTAGAGACGGCACTAAAATGATGCTTCACCATCTTAATATTATCTCCACTATTGTCTAATTGGTGCCACTAAACCCTAACTAAGGTTTTAGATAAATAGATTAAAATGCAGTGTTTACTAAACGAATAAGCAATTGAAGGCTGATACGTGTCTATCATTCAATCAATGCACTTGCTATCATCCAACCAATATGGTTAGATTATAAAACCTTCGTTTCTCCTCTAGCAAAAGAGAGAAGGAGACAAGAAAGGTTTAGACTTAAGGTTTCACTCTCGTTCTTTCTTTGTTATTAAACTTCTTAGCATAGTCTTTTAGTATAGATTTGCATTTTCTTTGCATTTTCCTTTGATAATGTTAATAATAGTTTAGATTTCCAATTGATTCTAGCCATTTTAAGCATGGGTTTGTAGATTCCATTGCATTTCATAGAGGACTTGGGCTTTTTCTTAGAGGAACTTCCTAATGCTAGCTATAGAAGCTTAGTTTTGTATTGTTAACTCAATCTCCTCTATGTTTAATGTAATGTTTAGTTCATATTCATGTTTATTTGTGCTTAATGGGTTATTTTCCATGAATATAATGTTTTATGCTTATTGTGTAAAATGGGTTGTGTAGAAACATGATGAAATGATTGTTGCTAATGAGACATGGATATTGTGATATGTGTAAACTTGGTGTCTTAGCTAATTCTAGGGAGTAGTAGGTATAGTATGAATGTAGAGCAATCAACTATCATGAGGAGTATCATGGCACTCTACATGTAGACATCACTCTTCGTTAACCTACAAAGTTTAGATACCATAATAAGATGCAAAAACCTCGAAAAGAATCTAAGATTCCTAATTCTTACAATGTTAAATTTGCGAATTAGGGTAACATGTTCCTAGTACTCACCTAAGCATTATGCGGTTAGGATTGAGGCCCATTCTTAGCTTGATTACCTCATGATAGGGTTTAGATAATTACTAGAAAACTGTAGATAAGGGATCAGTAATACGATACTCCTGCTACATAGTAGAACCCACCATACGAAAGCCAAATGTAAGTTGTGTGTGGTTAAAACTCAAGTTTAGACTAATACAAATATCTTTATGGCATGGCAATAATACTCTTAAAGGATTTTTTAAGCACAACCCATCTAATTGTTTGTTAAAGGAATCCTCTCTCATTGCTAAGAAATTACTAGGATCTACGTTTAGTGTTGTCATTAAATTTCTATTAATTTTCTTTGTTTGTGTGCTTCTAAATTAGTCAACCATTTTTTATTTGCTTAGATTAGATTAGCACCATCATAATTTAGTACTTAGTTTAGTCTTCTACACTTTCCTCCTTGCTTAAAATACGATCTTGATGCTCACTCCATACTATTGCATGATCAGTATGTTTTCTAAACTTATCACAATTTCATAAGATTTTCCAAAAATTTGCAAGCTAGTCATGTAATTGTATGTTGTTTTCACTACATAAAAAGAGGCTATTATTTTAACAATGTATGACTTGTGAAAGTGGTGATGCAATAGCCAAAACCCCTAGAAATGTGTATTCAAGGCAACTACTAGGAAGTTCCTCAGGTATATGGTCATAGCATGCAGCTTCAATGCTAAACCAAAGAAGATCCAAGCCATCTTAAACATGTAAACCCCTAAGACTAACAAAGATATCTAAATGCTAATTAGACAAATTTCTGTTTTTGAATATCAGCAAACTAGCATGCAAAGTTCTTTTAGACAAATTTCTATTTTTGAATAGGTTCATGTCTAAATCAGTAAACTAGCATGCAAATTTCTTTAAGATACTGAAGAACCCATCTAATTTCGAGTGCACTAAACAATGCTAAGCTACTTTTGAGACATTGAAGTTGTTCTTTACTACTCCACTTATACTGTCAAAGCTTATTCCTAAAGAAGACCCGTACCTACACCTTTTGGTTAGTGGCAAAGCTTTCTCCTTGGTTTTGGTCTAAGCCGAGGGGAGGGAGCACAAATTAGTATACTATGTCAAATACACGTTGTAGAACAAAGGGTCAAGTATTTTAAGGTAGAGAAGTTCACTCCTCTAGTGGTGATATCAGCAAAGAAGCTACGCCTTACTTCAAAGCCCATCAAATGGTCATTCTAGCCAACTAGTCACGGCATCATATCCTACACAAGCTAGATGTTTCAAGTAGAATGGTCAAATATGCCTTAGAGATCAATGCTTGTAGCATTCAATACCAACCATGTAAGGCGATCAAAGCATATGTCCTTGTGAATTTTATAATAGAATCCAAAATGGAAGATAAAGCATCAGACAAAGAAGATAAGCTAGTGTAAACTCTCTATGTAGATAGATTCTCTGGTTGAGGGAGGAGTGGAGTAGAAGTAGTGCTATAAAGACCACATGGGGGTAGAAGTACAATACATTTTGAAGTTTAGATTTCCAACCAACAACAATGAAGTCAAATATTAAGCTCTCATAGCAAGCATGAGGATGGTTAAGGAGATTAGTGTAGAAAAGTTGGACATATATTCTAATTCTTAATTGATGATGCGACATGTGAATGGAGAGTATGTAGTAAAGGACAAGAGAATGTTGAGATACCTCGAGGTTATATAAGCACTCTGCTCAAATTTTCCAAATATTATCAAGATCCTTTGAGTAGAGAACTCAAATGTTATTGACTTTTCAAAGTTGGCCTCAACTAGTCTCTCCAACTAGATAGAAATGTAATCATAGAGTATCTTCCTAAAAAAAAGTATTGATAAGCTTTGCCATGAGCTCTTAGCTAATGAGCTTCAATCTATGTCAGTTAAGCTCTACTGGATGGACCCATAGTTGCCTACCTAAAGGATAGCACTTTACCTTAAGACAAGAAGGCACTATAGACCTTAATGTACCGAGCAACTTGATACACACTCATACATTGACAACTCTATAAAAAAGAGCACATAACCTACCTTTCTTGAAGTGTATACAACCAAGAAGAAGCCAAGCACATTTTGAAAGAGCAATATGCTAGAGTTTGCAGCAACCACATAAAGAGTTATATTCTATCAGTGAAAGCTCTCTAACTTGGATATCACTGGCCAACCATAAAGAGAGATGCACAAAAAATCATCTAAAAGTGTGAAAAATGCTAGAAGCACGCCTTAGTAAACAAATTGTCATTAGTTCCTAGTCTTTGTGCAATGGGGGACAACATCCTTGGCTCATTCCCTAAGGCAACCAGCCAATGCCAATAATAATTGTGGCAATGAATTACTTTTATCAAATGGACAAAGGTAGAAGTTGTGGCTAAAATAACGAAGAAAACATAGCAACAACAAATACAATATAGTAGCAAGAAATAACCAATATTTAAATTATATGGATCCTTTTATAAACTTTAAAACTATATAGACTTTCTAATTTTTCAAAATTACCTACTTATAGCTATCTATCAGTGATACAAATCCAATTGTTGTATCTTTTGCTATGATTCACACCACAGCTTTGACATAGAACCAAGAAAGAAAACAATAAAGACAAATGTTAATCGTAGAGTATTTTCCTAAAAAAAAGTATTGATAAGCTTCGTCATGAGCTCTTAGCTAATGAGCTTCAACAACAAATATAATATAATAGCAAGAAATAACCAATATTTAAATTATATGAATTCTTTTATAAACTTTAAAACTATATAAACTTTCTAATTTTTCAAAATTGCCTACTTATAGCTATCTATCAATGATACAAATCCAATTGTTGTATCTTTTGCTATGATTCACACCACAACTTTGACATAGAACCAAGAAAGAAAACAAAAAAGACAAATGTTAAATGATTTTTTTCTTACACGATATTGAATGTCATCTCATCTTGAGCATGATTTCTTTTGTATATATTATTCTTTTAGATTATTTTTTTTATATATAATTCGGCATTCAAGTGACCGTCATATCATAGCCAATGACTATAAAAGTAAAGGGACCCGTGTCTCTCACCACAAATAAATATGTAGTTTTGATTATTTAGGAGGCCTGTTTAAATTTGAAAGTTGACACACATGCATCTATACATATATGCTAACCATTTCCTTTGCTGATGAGATAAAATCATTACTAGATTTATATGCATTTCTTCGTCCATTAGAGCTCCTTCGTGTGTTTGGTGAAAGTAGTGCTTGCAAGGTGATGCCGACCAGCGGCTGTAGGTAAAGTGAATTAATGCGAGCAGGACTGTTATTCACGAATAGAGGTGTACTCGTGATACGTGTATCAATAAATAATAATATAGCAATTAAAATGCAACTTTAATCTTTAATTTTATCTGTACATGCAAATAAATATTGGATAGAAAAGTTACTGTTAAGTCCACTACAATTATCATCCACCCATGTTCCCTTAATAATAGTTTTTAAAATTATGTATGTATGGCTTAGAGTTGAATAGGATATTTTAGCTTAATAATATTGATAATGAAATCTGATTTCTTGTTTGTTTTATACTGAAATATTTCTTTAAAATGACAAGTACTTGTTCCATAAATTATCAAATAAATTTTCATTATTTCTATTTATTATTCGTAGAAAAGAAATTATCTCTGAACCAAAGTTTCTAAATAGAATCATTGTCCAAAAAATTTGCCTCTACAGTTAACGTGATTTTGATATTATTCTCAATATAGGTGTGATAAGTTCTAAACGTACATACATACATTAACCTATATATTGTCACACCTTTCACCCTTGTTTGCTTTCTTTGCGATTTGCGACACGTCCATCTGGGATTCACCGGAGTTCGTTCATGTATATTTCCATGGAAAAGATCAACATTATGCTAATAATTATAATTGAGTTAAGTTGTGATGAGATCCATGATGTGAGCCAAGCCGGAAGAAGAAATGTGGATTCTCTTGAAGTGTCGCCTGGACCGATCACAAGAAATCAAGCGAAACGATTCAAGGAAGCACTTAACGGGTTGATAAAGGTTGTCCATGAAGCCGGAAAGGATTGGAGCAATCATGAAGTTGGAACGGATTGGAACAACTATGGGAAGACCCTTGCTTTTATACAAGTCACGCTGGACACGGGTTGAAGAGGGCGTGTACTTTCAAGGCACGGCCGTGTAGGAATTCCAAGATTGCACAGAATCATACACGGCTAGACACATGACTAAAAGGCACGGCCGTGTATGGAGACAAGCAAATCCATAGAAAGATACACGACCAGAAGTACACGGTCGTGTATGTGACCGGAATGTGCACAGAAAAGTATACGGTCATGTACACGACCGTGTATCCCCTGCCGACCAGCTTTTTCTGTTTCGTGTTTTTACGCAACTTATCTAAGCTACGTCGTTTTAGACTTTTTTTTCACGAATTGTAACCCTAGTATAAAAGCTCCTAGGGTTTAGAACAAATAAGAATTTTTACATCTTTGAACATTAAACACTTTTGAGAGGCACCTCTCTTGGTTCTTCAAGAACTAACTAGAACTTATCAGATTAATTTCCGTGGCGTTCATCCCGACTTATCAATCGGTCTTTCATCCCGATTGTGGTGTCTTTACATTATACCAAGGTTCTTGTCTCGCTTATAGACAACGGGTCGCGGTTTCCACTTTAGTTGTTTGGGCGTCTTAGGCAATGAATTCCGAACGTATTGGTATTGGGTTTCGTCACGGGTTGGGTGGTTCGTATCAGTTTGGTATCAAAGCTTAGGTTTGTCAAAACATCAAGTTCGGTTGAGGAAGGTAATATCAAAAGCTCTAACTCCAATCGTTCATATCAATTATCGTATTCAATTTCGTAGTATTTATTGTCTTTTGATAGTGTAATATTGACTAGGCGATTGTTAAAAAAAAAAAAGAGTAAAAATCACGACAAAAAAAAAAAAGAGAAGAAGAGAAAAGCAAAGAAAAGAAAAACGTGATCAAGAGCAACAACCAAGACAAAAAAAAAAATCGGATAGAAAAATAGAGGAAAATTTACGAACCCTAGAGTTGTTTTGAATTCTATAGAAGGAAATTGGTGTAGTTCGGGTTAGTTCCAAGAGAATTGAGAAGAGGAAATTGGCGAGTTGATATCATCACTATTTGTAAGAATACACGAGTGACTGTGTGATATCATCATTTGAGCGAAACACGTAAGGGAGTGTATCGTGAAGTTTAATTATATATATATTTGTGTTAGTACTAATCTTTTCTGCAGGAACAATGTCGAGACAACATTCTCCTGAAGGTGAGAGGGGAAGGTTTGATGCTAGGTTAGTAATTGAGGCGTTGAGGGGAGAGATGAAGAGGATGTTCCAAGAGGGAATGGAACGAATTCATGAGACGGTAAAGCAAAGATTAGAGCAATCCACAAACGTATTCCAAGGGCGTAAGAGGGAGAGTCGTTTTAAGAGAGTACCGAGGGGTGGAGATGAAATGTCGGATGATGACTTTGATGAGCCTTCTGTCGGGAGTTATAGAGGATATAGTGGTCGGAATAGAGGAACTAGGGATTGGGAAGATAGAGGAGATAGGAATAGAAAGGATGATCAATTGAGTAGCATAAAGATGAAGATTCCTCCTTTCCAAGGGAAGAATGATCCTAAGGTGTATTTAGAGTGGGAGAAGAAGGTAGAGTTGGTGTTTGATTGTCACAACTATAGTGGGAGAAAGAAAGTAAAACTTGCTGCCATTGAGTTTTCGGATTATGCTATAGTGTGGTGGGATCAATTAATATTGAATGGAAGAAGGAGTGGCGAGCCACCTATTGAGTCTTGGGAAGAGATGAAAAGAGTGATGAAGAAGCGGTTTGTGCCTGCGTATTACTATCGTGAATTGCACAACAAGTTGCAAACTCTGAGGTAGGGAAGCTAGAGTGTAGATGAGTATTTCAAGGAGATGGAAGTCACTATGATTAGGGCGAATATAGAGGAGGATAGAGAGGCTACAATGGCTAGGTTTCTTGCTAGGTTGAATAGAGAAATCCAAAATATGGTTGAATTGCAGCATTATGTAGAATTGGAGGATATGGTTCACATGGCTATAAAGGTTGAGAACCAGCACAAGAAGAAAGGTAGTAGTAATGCACGATTTCCACAGGGTAATGGTTCATCCACTTGGAAGACCAACCAATGGAAGAAAGAAGAAAAGCCTTTACCCACCAAACCAAAAGGGGAGCTGAGGTAAGCCGGTTCTACTCTTGGTAATCAAGGTAACCCTGAATCTTCTACTTCTAGAAATCGTGACATTAGATTCTTTAAATGCCAAGGTAGAGGCCATATTGCTAGTCAATGTCCAAATAAGCGTGTGATGATTTTGCGTGATGATGGTGAGTATGAGACTGAGGGGGATAGTGAAGAAGATGATATGCCTCCATTAGAGGATGCTAGTGATGATAAGGAGCCTACAATGGGAAGGCTAGTGGCAGTAGTGAAGCAAGCTTTGAATGTGCAGATGAAGGAAGAAGAGGAGGTGCAAAGAGAGAATATATTTCATACTAGATGTTATCTAGGAGATCACATTTGTAGTTTGATTATTGATGGGGGAAGTTGCACCAATGTAATGAGCAATTTTATTGTTGAAAGGCTGGGGCTCAAAACTATTAGACACTCTAGTCCATATAAATTGCAGTGGTTGAATGATAGTGGAGAGACTAAGGTGAGTAAGCAAGCATTGATTGGTTTCCGCATTGGTAGATATGAGGATGAGGTGTTATGTGATGTAGTGCCAATGCAAGCATGTCATGTGTTGTTGGGGAGGCCATGGCAATTTGATAGGAAGGTTGTTCATGATGGCTTTTCTAACAAGTATGCACTTGTTCACCAAGGGAAAAGCTTTAATCTTAAACCACTAACACCTAAACAAGTGTATGAGGACCAGTTGCAGCTACAACAGTCTTTTGCAAAACATAAGGTGAGTGAAAAGCAGAGTGAGAGTGAGAGAGCAAAAGACAATGAGAAGAAAAAGGAATATAAGAGTCAAGATCAAAAGGAAAAGGAGAGGAAGGCTGGAAAGAGTGTGAGAGGCCAAGTTGAAGGGGAATCAACTTTGATGGTGAGTGAAAAGGAGAGGGCAACCTTGCAAAAGGAGAGTTGTGTGGCAAGAGCGAGTGTAGTAAGGAGAGCGTTAGTGAAGAAGCAACCTATGTTGTTGCTGGTTTTTAAGGAAACATGTTTGACTACTAACGACTTATCTAACTCTTTGCCTAGTGTGGTTGTGTCTCTTATGCAGGACTTTGAAAATGTCTTTCCGAAGGAACTCCAAAAGCAGGTCGATGAATTAATGGAGAAGGGATACGTGAGAGAAGGCATGAGTCCATGTGTAATGCTTGTGATTTTGGTGCCTAAGAAGGATGGGATATGGAGAATGTGTGTTGACTGTTGCGCCATCAACAACATCACGGTAAAGTATCGCCATCCCATTCATCGCTTAGATGACTTCTTAGATTGGTTATATGAGTATAGTGTCATTCCTCGTGAGCCATGGATAAACATTTCCATAGATTTTGTGTTAGGATTATCTAGGCCTAGGCATGATCGAGATCTAATTTTGTAGTTGTGGGTAGGATTTTTAAAACGGTTCATTTCATTCCTTATCATAAAACTGATGATGCTATACACATTGTTGATTTGTTCTTTAGAAAGGTAGTGCGTCCGCATGCTATACCTAAAGCATTGTTAGTGATCGAGATGAGAAATTTTTGTCATTTTTTGAGAGTATTGTGGGAAAAGTTAGGAACTAAACGGATGTTTTCAACTATTTGTTCACCAAAAATATATGATGTGGTTAACAGAACTTTAATTCAATTGTTTGGGGCAATCATAGAGAAGAACATTAGGACTTGGAAGGATTGTCTACCATTTGTGGAGTTTGCATATAACAAGGTTTTATTAGCACTACTCATTGTTCACCATTTGAGATTATGTATGGTTTTAACCCATTGGTTCCTATTTATTTATTGCCATTGCCACTTAACAAGTCTGTGAGTTTTGATGCTGATTCTAAGGCAGATTTCGTGAGAAAGCTACATGCACAGGTAAAGATTAGGATTGTAAAACAAAATGCCAAGGTCGCTTCAAGGGTGAACAAGGACAGGAGACCCAAGATTTTTCAGCCTGGAGATTGGGTTTGGGTGCATTTTCGCAAGGAGAGTTTTCCATTGTAGAGGAGATCCAAGTTGAACCCTAGGGGAGACGGTCCATTTCCGATGCTTGAGAAAATCAATGATAATGCCTACAAGAAAAATTTACCAGGTGAGTATCCAGTAAGTTTCACATTTTATGTTACTGATCTGAGTCCATTTGATGTAAGCAATGATTTGAGGACAAATCCTTTTCAAGAGGAGGGGAATGATGAGATCCATGATGAGAGCCAAGCCGGAAGAAGAAATGTGGATCTCTTGAAGTGCCGCCTGGACCAATCACAAGAAATCAAGCGAAACAATTCAAGGAAGCACTTAACGGGTTGATAAAGGTTATCCATGAAGCCGGAAAGTATTGGAGCAATCATGAAGTTGGAACGGATTGGAACAACTATGGGAAGACCCTTGCATTTATACAAGTCACACTGGACACGGGTTGAAGAGGGCGTGTACTTTCAAGGCACAGCCGTGTAGGAATTCCAAGATTGCACAGAATCATACACGGCTAGACACACGGCTAAAAGGCACGGCCGTGTATGGAGACAAGCAAATCCACAGAAAGATACACGACCAAAAGTACACGGTAGTGTATGTGACTGGAATGTGCACAGAAAATTACACGATTGTGTACACGGCCGTGTATCCCCTACCGGCCAACTTTTTCTGTTTCGTGTTTTTACGCAACTTATCTAAGTTACGTCGTTTTGGACTTGTTTTTCACGAATTGTAACCCTAGTATAAAAGCTCCTAGGGTTTAGAACAAATAAGAATTTTTACATCTTTGAACATTAAACACTTTTGGAGGCACCTCTCTTGGTTGTTCAAGAACTAACTAGAACTTATCGGATTAATTTCCGTGGCGTTCATCCCGACTTATCAATCGATCTTTCATCCCGATTGTGGCATCTTCACATTATACCAAGGTTCTTGTCTCGCTTATAGACAACGGGTCGGGGTTTCTACTTTAAGTGTTTGGGCGTCTTAGGCAACGAATTCGAACGTATTGGTATTGGGTTTCGTCACGGGTTGGCGTGGTTCGTATCAAGTTGGATAATACTGCTTGCATGAAATAAAATCTAATTATCATTTACATTTTACAGGGACTTCTCTTTTGATACCTATGATACTATGTATCATTAATATTGTATATATATATATATATATATATATATATAATCTATATTATTAACCCAAAACTACGTATTCGATTATATACATTCGATATATAGTTTTTTAAAATTACCGTTCATGAAATAGGGACAGTTTTCTATTTACCGATATTTTCTCATGAAACAAAATTGTGCCTGTAAAATAAAAAATTAACTTCCATTTTAATTATAATATAAATTTTTTAAATTGTTTTGCACATATAGCGTGGTTGTATTTCATCTGATAATTAATTAATATAGTTTTCATGGTATTCTTATATTTACATTATGAGATTATAAATGACGAGAAAACACGCAAATTTTGCGGGAAACGCAAGGAAAAAGAAACTGTACATGTAAGTTGTAACTTGCAAGTTATAACCAAGGCAATTTCACTAGAAAATAATGGGAATTTCATGGGAGATATAATAATCATAGTACGAGGTTGCCCCAGAGAACAGTTTGCCCAATTGCAGTTTAGGTTGAGATAATAATAATAAAACCCTTTATTGGAGATTTTCTTGATCGGTTGAGATGTTAATAATAATAATAATAATAATAAAACCCTTTATTGGAGATTTTCTTGATTCCCTCAAGCTATGTTCCCTTTGAATGATTCTACTGTTTCCGTTTAGAAATTAAAAAAAAAAAAAAAAAGGAGAGATCTCCCATCTCGTCAAATAGTGTAAGATTTGGATGGACACACATGACACAACCATAATATGTAAGATTCATAAATTAATCTTCCATCATCAAATCTTTTTTTTTAATTTCTTTTTTGAAATTCCCATCATTAGATCTTTTTAAATTATAAAATGGTGACTTACTCTAATAATTGTCCAGCATAAGTAACAAGGGAAACCAATCGTTGAAATAGTAGAGCTTTCAATCACCTAATCAATCTTAAGCATTCAATTTATATACCATATGCATACCACTGTGTTAAAATTTTCCCCTCATAATGATGAATAGTGTGCGATTATGAAAATGACTCTTTTTTGTTACTGCTTGTCACGCCCCAAAAGGGGAACTAAAAGTCTCCACTAAAATCATCATGACACATGTGCATTCGTTACATGATAACTATCTTACGAGTCAGAGATCGTAAGACTCTAACTAGTTAATTACATTTATAACTAGTCATATTACATATAATTTTATAATAAAATACAACTATAGATCCGTACCCCACGATCAATCATGATCGTAGAAAATCGGTATTCTCTACCAATCAATAAAATAGGATAAACCTAAGTTTCTCAATTTCAAATTCTATTCATATGGGGGTCCTAACATTTCATCTAAGTAAACCTATCCTTCACAATTCTTACTTTGTTGTTCTGGTCTTCCCAAAACTCTCAACACTTCACATCTTACCCCATCCCAAGCTTTCGTAATTGCTACCTGCAAAAGAGTCTTTGGTAGGGTGAGCACACTATGGCTCAATGAATGGGATGGTAACACTTTCAATGCTATGTACACACAAGCAATATCAAATTAAGTTATCAAAACATATACTATGCATGAGCAACCATATGAATGTAGCATCTCACGTGGTCTTCTGGTAACTGACGTGAAGTCAAGGGTTTACGCCCCCCTTGACCTTGGGTTGGGGATTCTGAAGCCACTATCAGTGCCCATGTCATTACCCGGTTTATTTATATTATCACTTTATTAATTATGATATCTTTTTAACTCAACAGTGAACACTCCCATGCCTCTCTGTACCAGACGGAGCAAAACCCTCAAGGACCGATTGGCTCAAAACCGTCAAGGCGCGACAATCCCCTAATCACTTAGTTCGCACTTGGCGGAACAGTAATCCTCTTGATTAGCCCAACGAGCCATGTAGCAGTGATGGCCTTCAATCTCATGCAATGTCTCGTGAAAATGCGAGTCCATTTTTAATTAGGTCCACTTCCTTAATTAATTGATTTAAGATGATCAAACAACATATACAATCACAATCAATTCTCATTCAAATAATGAAGTAACTATCAAGCATTTCATTTTACACCCATCACAACAAGCACATATCATTCCTTTCTTATCACTTAAGACGGACACTGAACCCAAACTCCGTGGACATAGATTTATCCAGTTTTACAACAAATTAAATTAACTCGGCACCTCTCTATGCCATTTCCTTTAAATGACAAACCAACCACTCAGGGTTGATATACAATCATCTTATCTGACACCTCTGTGTCATTTGTCTTAAATGTCAAACCAACCACTCGGAGTTGATTTACAATCATCTTATCTGACACCTCTATGTCATCGCACTTCTCAAGTGCTCTATTATTCACATTCTCGAGAGCTAACAAGGTCGTCTTGTATTTTCCTTTTTAATGTCCTCAAAACATTTGTATATAATATAATATAATATAATATAATATATATATATATCTACACACACATACACATATATATATATGTTCGTGACACATCTTTAATTAAGGACAATTCACTAGACACCTTCCCTTACATACTTAAAAGGGCAAGAAAATAGGATTGTCAAGTTGTAAAAACCAAGGTTGCACTCATGATTTGTATGGTTGTTTTCATGAGTATATTATATAGATATAATGGGAAAATAAGCTTGCCTAAGTATATATATACACATTCAATTTCCAACTCCGATATGTATACATAATGATATCTATATACCCTATTCCAACTAAGCACGCCTACTCGGTAGCTATAGAAGGAAAAGCTAGGTTTTTATATTTTGGTTTGATTTGAAAAAAAAAAAAAAACAATTTTTGAATCATGGGTTAGGCCTATGGTAATAGCACTAGCAATATAGTGCTAAATGCTATTGCTAAGGTAATGACATCTATACCCTCGGACCATTCATTCCTCTACACTCTTTACGACTTCTTTCCTAACTTATTAATCCCAACTACATAACTCAACTCAACAATAATCACAATAAATTGCAAATACAACAAACAGCAATTTCACATACATAACATTCAACATACAACACAACATGGTAGCATATCATTAAGTTTCTCACTCACTTGTTTAGGGTCATCATAGTCCTAGCCAGAGTCAAGCGATTCCTGCGGCTAACCCCTTTGCATTATTCTTGAAATCAATGCCCTTCTGTAATGCTTCCTCAACCCGATCATAGAAAACGCATGTCCACTTGACTTTAGTAGCCTTCCAACTCCTGATATGTGTACTCTACTCATCTTGCGTTTGATGGCAAAGCGTGAAGTCTCCTCTTTAAGGAACTTTGGGCGAACAAGATTCAAACATTGAACACTTCTTCAACGTGATTCTGATACAGGGTTCCAAAAGGAACCATCTTCCTACGAATCATTGCTTCCAATACCCCAAGTTACTGTGATCGACTGTCTGCTTTCTTTGTATAGGAGTTGAGCAATGGAATGTCTTCGATCTGCCAAATTTGGAATTCCTTCTTCCATGTATGCAAGATACCCTTAGAAAGGACAACTAAAGGTCTTACATTAGGGTATTTGGCCAAGAATGATCTTCCTCAATATCCTTTGAACATTCCATTTTGAAATATATTTCATTCCAAATATCCTTCGGGCCATCATCTTGGATGTTTTTTGAATCATTCCCTTCACCATCTACACTGCCATAAATGCTTCTCATTTCCATGAAGCATCTTTGAACATTTCGCTTATCAATTTGTCTCTAATATCTTCCAACGATCTACCTGTAGGACAACCCGCACAATTTAGTAGTCCTTAAAGGTTTTGTATCACCTCCTTTCTTCTCTCCTTTGTTGATATTTCCACTTACAGGGTTTTCCTTCCTTTCTACTGGTTTTCATCCTCACTCACACTTTCATTACCATACATACACCAACCATTCCCACACATCAACGTACTCTTATCCATGTACATACACACTTCACACACCACGTACGCACCTACACGTACATACAGACAATCATGCCACACACCTAATTACACGCACACGCAATTGCACTTTATTATCCCCCTTTCTCCTCAAGTCCACACACATACACACCACTAGTGCCTACATACACACACACTTCATTCACTTCTCACACCACCAACACATACATACACACATACCTCACATGTACTTCACACTCCAAATACATAGACATACACACATGCTCCACATACACCCCACACCACCAATACACCCGCACCCACATACTTCGCACACACTAAATTCACCTTCCATACCCACACACACATGTTCACACACGACACATCATCACCCGTATATACACATATCCCTACACATACCATGCATCATCACTTGCACAAATACACACCTCTCCACATACATCACACCCACCTTCCGTATCTACACACACATATCCACACCACACACCATTTCAACACGCATACCTATATACTCACACACCTACACACTCGCCTCTTCCTTTCCTACACATATTCACATCTTTGCACACATCACGTATCATCGCACACATGCACGCATATATCCTCCTACATTCCGCACACCACCACACACACTTACATACACACACCCTTACATACACACCACTCACCACCACATACACCCATCTCCACATACATCGTACACCCCCATTCACACATACACACACACATTCCCCTACATCTACGCACCGCTACACACTCTTACACACATGACACCTTCACCGCGCACACACATCCTCACACACTATTCTTCACCAGCATACACAACACACACCTTGCTCCTTCTCCCCTTTCCCCCTTCTTACGTTGCTGCTACAGTCATCATGGTTGCCATTGCTGTTGTGGTTGCTGTCGCTATTGTTGTGGTTGTGGTCGCTATGGTCATTACTGTCACCACAGTTGGGGCCGCCGTTGCTGTTGTTCGTTGTTATCGTCATGGTTGTTGTTGCAGCTGCTGTTGGAGTCATCGTTGCTGTTGCCGTTGGGATCGCCATTGCAGTTGCTGTGGGATCGTCATTGCTGTTGCTGTTGGGATCGTAGTCACTGCTGCTACCATGGTTGGGGTCACTGTTGCCACTGTTGTTATTGCAGCCATCGTAGTTGTTGTCGTCGTGGTCGGTTTTGTTGCCGTCCTCTTCATTGTCGTCACTGTCATCAACAAAGCCAACAGCAACGAAGAGGGGAAATGCAAGAGTTTAGAGATAGAGGAGGTCGACGAAATGTGGGTGAAGGTAGTGGCAAAGCGGCGAAGAGAGTTGTTGTTGTGGTAATGGAAGAGAAGTGGAGGGTTTGGGTGCTGATGTGGTGATAGTGTGATGTGCTCAAAACCAAGGTCTAAGCACAATCAAATAAACAAACCCCAACTCACAATTAAAACCGGTCTAATGGAATCAAGAAATTGCGTGACCCTAATGGAATTTAATGAAAATCCGAAGGTCAAATGATGCAGTTAACAATCCATATATGCAATCTTCACCAAATAACAACAATTATAAGTGAAATCCACGTGAATCAAATCAAGAAGGATAGATCAAAACCGTGATTTCAACTTCTTCCTACAATTCTCAATTCACATCACAAATGAAGATGATGATATAAAGTACTAAAACAATCAATCTTATAACAAGATAATTGATCACAAATGCAATAAAAAATCAGACCAAGACAAATCCAAATCAACCCTAGATATGACTCACTAGTGATGAAATGGAAACACAACAAAGAAGGAATTGATGCTACTCACAATTACCCTTTGTTGCACTCGCCACAATTTCAACTCTTGGAAATTGAAATTGATAAGAGAAATTGGATTTAGGAAACCCTAAGCCCTCTCACGAAAAGTGATGTTCAAAATCTGAAAACTTGGCCTCCTCAAACCCTACTATAAGCAAGTATTTATACTTGCTACCCCTAGGGTTAGAAAATGGACAAAAATTACAACTATGCCACTTTTAAGGTGGCCGGTCCTAAAACTCAATTACAACCAAATAAAAGTGTCCCAAAAGACAATACAACATAAAAAAGTCCAAATAACAATTACAAAATAAAAGAAAATAGTCTTCATCATGTGAGCTCTTCCATAGGATTCATCGGCCCAACTCATCGCCGGTTCAAGTCGGTCCATGGATAACCCACAAGCTGAGTCTGAGTGAGTTTGTCCATCACCCTATAAAATATGATAAGTGTACCTGTTGGTAATATATAATACATGAATAAGATAAAAGAGGTTAGTAAACAAATAATTCCAGGGTCGATTTGCTCAAAATGGGCCCTCATCCCAAGATTCGAAATCCTTTAGTTCTTACCCTAATGATAATCTTGTCGGATTTTGATTCCTATCATGGTAGCAAGGTGGTGGTTAGGAGTTAGGGTTTTCCTAGGGTAATGTTACGGGGTTGAAACCTTAGTTTAGGTTCAAAGGTGGAGGGTTTGGGGGAGGAAGCGAAGATGTAGGGAGAGAAGGGAAAAATCAGGGGGAAACGAAACAAAGGGAACAGATTTCTAGGCAGGGGGTTTCTCCGAGCGGAAAGAAGATAAGAAGGAGGAGAAGAAGAAAGGGAAGAAAGAAGGAGAAAAAGAAAACAGAAAAGGGAAGAAGGGAATGATGTGGCAGGGTTGGGACCAGAGAGGGAGTATGTGGGCAGCCGAAGGAAAAAGAAAAGAGAGGGGAAAAGAAAAGGAAAAAAAAAGAGAAGGAAAAGAAAAGAAAAAAAAAGAGAAAATAAAATAAAGATTTGGATAAATATAAAGAATTATCTATGTACGAGTTCATTTAGTATACATATTAGTATCTAAATAAATTATGACACTATATACGAAATTTTACGTCTAAGCTAATTTGATTATTTTAGACATAAATATTTACTCAAAATTTTCATTTGAAATTCCTAAATCTATAGTTTCAATTAATTTCATTATTTAACCCAATATTATTTAAAAATTGTGTTTCAGAGAATTTATTCTTCTAATTGTTTAATTTTTTAAAACCTATTATTAACGCAATTTATTGAGATAATATTTATGCATCGCAATATTTGAATTTTTATCATACACTTCTCAAAGTTTTCAATATTACAAATCTGTTCCTCTCGTTATCCCGACCTAGAAGTATTTATTATGCTATTTATTTTCTTTAAATTTTCATATATTTTTTCAAAAAATTTAGGACTTTACACTGCTTATTCTTTGCTTTGTCATAAATAAGTTTACAAAGTAAAGAAAAAAGGCCAAATTGGCAAAAAGACTGTATTACATATAGAAAATGGTTATGCATAAAATAAAATATAAGTATAGGCAGGAAAATCAGTCAGATTGTAGCATGTTTATATCAAATAGTAGCTTGTAAACATGTAACCAACAATATAAAAAGTGGAAAATAATAGAAAGGAGTAAGAAAGTTACTCCCCAAAACAAATCTTGAAGATTGGCTATCTCAAAATAAGCCAAAATTTTATCTTCATCTTCCTTGCAATAACAAGCACAAACAAACACAATTAGTTCGATAAGGGTTTTGTGATTACAAAAGATAATAACAATGAATAGAGAGAGAGAGAAGTTTTCATGCCTTGTTAGAGGAATAGAGCCTAAACATGCAATTTGTTTTTTTTCATTCTATATAACACTTAGGTTTTCAAATTGCATGTAGGTTTGAGCTTAGTAGCTTTAGGCTTAACAATTGGTGCTCTCGTTGTCTTCATCCATGGCTCTAGTTACACAATCACATACACAAGCAACAAATAAAGATGCCATTAAAAATATGTTCTTAGTACTTTAACAACAACAACATTAGTATGAACAAAATGTCAATAGTAAACTTTAGTAAATATCTCAACAAATAAATAAGAAGGAGGTGAATTAGACTTAACTTTCTCGATCTTTTGTTGCTAAAAATGAATTGTTACCAAAGTCATCACATTCAATTCAAAACACAATATCTCAATCTAATAATATTTTGCAAGGAGTTGAACTTGAAATTCCAAAATTTTGTGGTAAGGATCCTTTAGGATGGTTATTCAAAGTTGAACAATTTTTAACTTTCATAATATAGATGATACTCGGAAAATCAAAATTACATCATTTGCTATGGAAGATCTTGCACTGCAATGGTATTAACAGATGTATAAAAACAGTCATTCGTTTAGTTGGTAACATGTTGTCAAATCTTTGGAGATGAGGTTTGGACCTTCAAAGTATGATGATGTTGAGGGTAAATTGTCAAAATTGAATCAAAGTGGATCTATTCAATAGTATCAAGCAAAATTTAAGACATTTTCTAATCGAACAATGGGTTTAACTAACAAATTTCTTAGTAGTTGTTTCATTTTTTTTTTTTTGAAACCTTTACTTCAATAGGAATTACTATTAGCACGACCTTCCATATTAATGGAAGTAGTTTTATTGGCTAAGATGCATGAAGCAAAATTTCAAGAACAATTTTCTTTCATTTCTTTATCATTTTCTAGACTTACTTTAATTCCTTCACCTTCTTCTAAATCACTACAATTTTCTAGAACCTTTACTAACCATACTTCTTTTCCTTCCTCTTTAAATACTACAACCAAATCCTCTATACCCATTAAGAAGTTAACCCAAGTAGATATAGCTAGTAGACATGAGAAAGGTTTTTATGTTTCAATTGTAATGGGAAATTCAATTAGTTTCCTAAGTGTAAAGCAAGAGTGACGTTGTTGATTGGGGACAATGAATATGAGAATGAAGATAATGAAAATTCAAGGACTCATGTGGATTTTATCAAAGATCAAGAGGAAACATCTACCATCTATTTCCATGCATTATTAGGTACTGTTATACCTTGTACTATCAAACTAGGTGGCACTGTCAATAATTATTCGATATCCATCCTTGTTGATTCTAGTACTCACAATTTTATTCAAAGTCACTTAGTAAAGTAATTGGGATTAACTATGTATCCCGCACTAAAATTTTCTATCTTAATTAGTGATGGTAGTAGAATGGAGTGCAAAGGAAAATGTAAAAATGTCATTGTTTCTATTCAAGGATTCACATTTCAAGAGACTTTCTATGTTTTACCTATTCATGGGGGTAGAAATAGTGTTGGGAGTTCAATGGCTTTAACATTTGGGTCCAAGGACTATAGATTATGCTACTCTTACTATGCAATTTGAGTGTCTAGTGACTACAAATTCAATATTATGTTGTTTCCAACTTTTGGCTCTAGAAGTGGATACTAACATAGTAGAATATACTACCAACAAACACTATTTTACAACAAGTCTTGGATAGATTTTCTCACATGTTTGAGACACCTCCATCATTGCCACCAATTAGAGATATTTAACATTGTATTCATCTTAAAGAAGGGACATCTCCTATCAACGTACGTCCTTATAGATAGCCTCATATTGAAAAAAGAGAGAGAGAGAGAGAGAGATTAAGTAGCAAGTGAAAGATACGTTACAACAAGCGATAATCAAACATAGTACTAGTCCTTTCTCTTCATTGGTTTTATTGGTCAAGCAAAATGATGGAAGTTGTAGATTTTGTGCTAATTATAGGACATTGAATCAAGTGACAAATAAAGATGAGTTTTCTATTCCTACAATTGATGAAATGCTAGAATTATGTGGTACCTCAATTTTCTCCAAATTGGACTTATGTTCTGGTTATCGCTAGATATGCATGCATATTCGAGATGTGGAGAAGATAACTCTTAGGACCAATGATGAACATTATCAATTTTTAGTAATACCATTTAGGTTAAGTAATGCCCTAGCAACGTTTTAAGATATAATGAACCAATTATTTTAACCTTACAGAAGGAAGTTCATCATTATGTTTTTTTTTATGACATCCTAGTATATAGTAAGAGCTTGGATTCTCATGTTGAGCATCTCTCTATAGTGTTACAGTTGCTATTGTATAACACTTCTTTATTTGAAAGAAAGCAAATGCTCATTTAGGAAGGATTCAATTGAATACTGCAGTCACATTGTATTAGTGCATGGTGTCTCCCTAAAACCTACAAAAGTAGAAGCTATAAGGAATTGGCCTTTTCCATAGAATGTGAAGCAATTACATGCATTTGTGGGGTTATTTGGTTGTTATAGACGATTTGTGAAGAGTTATGCAACTATTGCATCACCATTTATAGATTTGCTTCAAAAGATGCATTTGAGTGGACAGCTAAAGCTAGGACTACATTTGAGGAGTTGAAGAATGCTCTTATTAACACTCCTATTTTGGTTTTACTGGATTTTTCTAAACAATTTATTATTGAAATTAAGGCTTCAAGAATAGGGATAGGAGCTATACTCTTACAAGAATCACACCTAGTTGCATATTTCCAACAAGAAACTTCCCTCACATATGAGGAAAGCTCCAGCTTATGTAAGTATGCTATTGTTGAAGCTATTAAGAAATGGTGTCAATACTTACTGGGAGCTCATTTCCTCATTCAAACATATCATCATAGCTTGAAGGAAATTATGAATCAAATAGTTCAAACACTATAATAGTAGAAGTATTTAACCAAGCTTATTAGCTATGATTACAATATTGTATATAAGGTAGGCTATGAAAATTTGGTTGCTAATTTTCTTTCACAACAACATGATAATTCAACATATTTGGATGTGTCCATGCCTATATTTTATTTTTTGGATGATTTAAAACAGGAATACACTACTATTCCAAATCTTGTTCAAGTGGTGGATACATTGCAAGTTGGGAATGACCTTAAATGGTCTCTACATTAGAAGAATGGTCTCATTTACTATCATATAAGGATATTTTTTATGCATCAATCATCTTTGATATCACATATTTTAGCTAAGTATCCCCAACTGCATGGCATTTTGGAAGGGACAAAATCTACAAGCATATTGCATCAAAATTCTTCTAGGAAGGAAGGAGACATATTATAGATGATTATGTCTAAAATGTCAAACATGCAGCAAGTCAAATATTTGACTAGGTCTTTAATTAGATTGTTGGCCCCTTTGCCTATTCTGGACAGGGTTTGGCAAGACATTAGTATGGATTTCATTGCATGTCTTCCTAAATCTCATGGTTATACAATCATTTTTTTGTCTATAGATCGTCTTTCTAAATACTATCATTTAGGGCCATTGGAGACACATTTTACATCTTGGAAAGTGGCTCATCTATTTCTTAACACAGTGATTCCATAGACCATTGTGTTGAATAGAGATTTTGTTTTCAAGAGTTGTTTTTTGTAGGACTTATTCAAACTTAGTGGCACCAGGTTAAGTATGAGCAATGCTTAGCACCCTCAAAGTGATGGTCAAACAAAGGTTCTTAACAGAACTATTCAACAATATCTTAGGTTTTTTGTGATGCCTTCTCCCACAGCATGGGTACAATTCCTTCCTTGGGTGGAGTATACCTATAAAACCTCATTTTATAGTGGTTCCTAACTCACCCCTTCTAAGGTGGTTTATGGAAGAACTCCACCAATTATACCATCTTATGTAAGAGGTGCTTCTATAGTACATGCAATGGGTAATGAATTAACAAGAGATAAGCTATTAAGACAATTGAAGCTCAATTTGGAGAAAGCTCAAGAGATGATGAAAGAATTTGTTGATAAGCACATAACAGATATTGAGTTTTTATCCTAGGGATTTAGTCTTTGTTAAATTATAGCCTTATATGCAGATTTCGGTGTCTCAAGAGTACACTCATAAGCTCTTCAAATGATATTATAGTCCATTTTCTATGGTGAAATGAAATGGTACTACTGCTTATGAGTACAATTGCTTCAAGGAGCTAAAATTAACAATGTTTTTCATACTCCAATTTTGAAGAAATTTCAAGGTTCTGATATACCATCCTTAGATTTACCACTAGATGCTATTGATAGTCATCCATTACTTAATCCACTATCAATCTTAGACACTAGAGTTATTTAGAGATAGGAACATGAGATACGATAAGTTTTGACACAGTAGGTAGGATCACCCCTTCAAGAAATGACTTGGGAAGACTAGGATCTTTTTTCTGACTTTACCTACAATACAACCTTGAGGACGATGCTATTTTTCAAGGACGAGAGGAAATTGTTATAGATAGGTCTACAAGGTAGAGAAAAAAAAAGCCATGTTGGCAGAAAGACTATTACATATAGAAAATAGTCATACATAAAATACGATAGTCATGTAAACATAAGTGGGAAAATCAGTTAAATTGTAGTATGTATACATTAGATAGCAACTTATAACTATGTAACCAACGGTATAAAAGTGGAAAATACTAGAAAGGGGTAAGAAAGTTACTCCCTGAAACAAATCTTGGAGATTGGCTATCTCATATTAAGCTAAAATTTTTGTTTTCTTCTTCCTCGCAATAACAAACACAAATAAACACAATTAGTTTGATTAAGGTTTTATAATTATAAAAGATAATAATAAAGAATGGAGAGAGATAGAAAGAATTTCATAGTTTGTTAGAGGAATGAAACCTAATCATATGATTTATTCTTTTAATTCTGTATAACACTTAGGTTTTCAAATTACATGTGGGCCCGAGCTTAGTAGGTTTGAACTTAACACGCTTATATTGCTTACTTCTTGATGGATTGTTCCTTCCTTACTCTTCCTCACCTAAAGAAGTTTTTAACACATTCATCAAGTATGTTGCATCTTAGGTTAATTTACTATTTATAGTAGTCCAATAGATAGTAGAATTCTACGTGGCACGAGTGCTGTGAGCATTAGATGATAAGAGAAAAAGTAGGATTGGTTGCACATAAAATATTTACATACTCGATTAGTAGTTAGGGGTGGGAATTGCGGGGCGGGTCCGCGGGCTGACCCACCCCGCCTGCAACAATATGCGGGGCGGGCCAAAAAAAATTGACCAGTAGAGGTGCGGGCCATTTTGGCCCGCGCCCGCTTGACCCACGGGCGGCGGGCTAAACCACCAGAAAACGCGGTCTGCGAGCTGCCCGCCTGCCCCTGGACTGCTACACTGTAGACTACACGACCTTGGACTGCTGGACATAACGAGGACAACATGACGAGCTGCCCTGCCCTGCACCGCCGCCGCCGACTGGTGCTGAGCTGAAATGACCTGTTGAAATTAAGCCAGACCGCACGGACACGGTGCGCACCTCCTTCTCCGGTTCTCCTTCATAGAAGTCAAACACACACTGACACACACACCGCAACACACTCCGCAGCCCCCCAGTCGCACCGTCCATGCACCACAGCATTTCGGAGAAGTCAAGCACGGCCAGTCGCAGTCGCAGCTCGCAGTCGCACCATTGTCCGTCCGTGCACCTCGTCCGCAGTCCGCACGCAACTGGCAGCAGCCCACACAGCCGTATGTACAAGTTCCACCGCAGCTGGCAGCAGCCCACCCCACCGTCCGTGCACCCCCTGTACTCCGCAGCTGGACGTCGCACCACCACCGCCGACCACCTGTTAGACGTCGTTAATTAAGGTAAAACAATTCTCTATTATTGTCCTCTACTGTATTGTGGCTGGTGGTTTGGCCGTGTGGTGTGGTGTGGTGGTCGTGTGGTGTGTGGGCCTTATACACTCAGAACGTATATATATAATGGGATAATAAATTGCAGCAAGTGCACTGGTCGTATCAAGTAATAAAGTGCTGAAAAGTAAGGTTGTCAATCCCTCAAGGAACCAATAGAGTACTAGACCTATGGCAATTCTTATCAATATCTAGGTGATTAAAAAGGGGTTTTGAAATGTCTAAACTAAAAATTTAACTTAAAGCAAACAAGGAGAATTTTATGAAGAATCTATCAATTATGAACGAGAGAAATTAGAATTCACCCTAGATTCATTAATCAAACTGCTACCATGTTATATCAACTAGTGGTTATAAGGTTATTCAAATGAGTTTAGAAATCCTTTTTAGGTATGTTAACCTTAAATCAATTAGTCGGCTTCCGCGTCTCCAATTAACCAAGGAATCAAAATTATGTTCATACACCTCCCGATGCTACAAACAACTAATGCCCTAAATCAATTAACCCTAATCCCTTAGTGATTAATTAACAAGAAACATTGCATTGCGCCCTCCATAAACTCTAATTAAACCAATTATCGCAACTCCCGTATTGATAATCAATCTAATTAAGAATTCCTAACAAATCCTAATCAACTCCCATATCAAAAGGATTTCTAACAATTATAATCAAAGACCAATTATAATTGAAATCAAAGGAATTGCAATCATGAATAATTCTAATAATTCCTAATCATATAACATGGCTACAATTATCCTTTTAACATTCTAGGGTTTCATCCAATTTCCCAAGGAAAAGACTTAGCAATTCATGGAGATAAAGACATGATTATGATTCAAGGATATTCATGCAAAAGAAATCATATTCAATAGTTGGATCAAATACTTGAATTGCATATAAGAAATAAAGTTCAGAAATCACCGATTCAACAATACAAATAAGACCTTAATTGCAAGGAACTCCACAAATCCTTCACAAAGGATGATAATCTCCACCAAGATCACAAAGTTTTCTCCAAGATTTGATCTTCGACAAAAGTTGTTCCCAAACGACTAGGACAATAATATATGCAAGGAAGCAGAAGACAATTAAACAAGAGGCCCAAGTCGGCAGCCTTCATTAAGCAGGCCATAAGGCGGCAAGTGATTGCATGGAATCGGCCATAAAGGCCGGCGCCTTTCATTTTTCCTTTGCCACTTTCAAAGCTTTTCATGCTTCAATTGATGCAATCTCTCAAATATAAGCTTTGAACTCAAATTTCTTCCATCAATCTAATGTAAAATAACATGATTAAGTACCATTCCTAATTATTCTCTAAATCAATATAATACCCTGCAAATGCTTAATGAAATATGATTAAAATATCCTATTTCGACCGTGTGGGTGGGTGAGTGCGCCGGGTAGGCTATGGTGAATGGAAATGGAGATTGTGTAATGATTGTGGAGGTAAGGTATGTTTTGGGCCGTGTGGGGTGGGGGTGAGTGACGCCGTGGTGGTGAGGCTTGGTGAATGGAGAATGGAGATTGGAGATAGGGTGTGGTGGTGCGTGTGGTGTGTGGGTCGTGTGGGGTGGGGGTGAGTGACGCCGGTGGTGGTGGAGGCTTGGTGAATGGAGAATGGAGATTGGAGAGTGGGGTGGTGGTGGTGTGTGGTGTGTGGGCTGTGTGGGTGGGGGTAGTGACGCCGGTGGTGGTGGAGGCTTGGTGAATGGAGAATGGAGATTGGAGAGTGGGGTGGTGGGTCCGTGTGGTGTGTGGCGTGTGGGGTGGGGGTAAGTGACGCCGGTGGTGGTGGAGGCTTGGTGAATGGAGAATGGAGATTGGAGAGTGGGGTGGTGGTCGTGTGGTGTGTAGGCCGTGTGGGGTGGGGGTGAGTGACGCCGGTGGTGGTGAGTGACATCGGTAGTGGTGGAGGCTTGGTGAATGGAGAATAGAGATTAGAGAGTGGGTTGGTGGTGGCTATATTTAATTATTTACATATATTTAACTACTAATAATAACATTTTTTATATTTACAGAATGGATCCTTTAAGTAATGAGGCTGTAATGGAACCAATGGAACCTATTAATGTGGATCATGTGTCTGAAGTTGGTGGGTATAACGACAATCTACAACCAGGATCTTCTCAATCTGAAGAACATGCAGGTAAGAAGGCTCGAGTAGGTAGCTCTTCTTCTCAAGTTTGGGAATTATTTACAAAAATTGGTATTAGGAAGGATGGTAAAAATAGGGCTAAGTGTAAAGCATGTGGGAAGGAATATGTTATTGGAACACATTCACATGGAACTTCATCTTTACGTCGGCATATAGAGAAGTGTCGTTTGAGTCAAATTCCTAAATATCATGATGTTGGTGATATGATAATTGAATCATGCTAGGAAGTTAAGATCAAGAAAACCTTATCCTAAATTTGCTCATGAGGTCATGGCTATGGCTATTATTGAGCATGATCTGTCATTTTCATTTGTTGAGTATAGGAAGATTACACAGTTTATAAGGCTATATAATCCTGATTATAAGCCAATTAGTAGAAAAACTTCTACATCAGATGTTTGGAATTTATATTTGACTCAAAAGGAGAATTTGAAACAAATTTTGCAAAAAATTCCAGGGAAAGTATGCTTGACTTCTGATGTATGGACTGCTTCTACTAGTGAGGGATATATTTGTTTGACTGCACATTATGTGGATGCCAATTGGAAATTGAATAATAAAATTCTTGCTTTTTCTAAAATGCCCCGTCCTCACTCAGGGTTTGAGTTGTCGAAAAAAGTATTTGAATTTTTGAAAGATTGGGGCATAGATAGGAAGATATTCTCCCTTACATTAGATAATGCATCTGCAAATGATTGTATGCAAGATTTTCTGAAAGAGCAATTGAACTTACAACATAGTTTGTTATGTGGTGGTGAGTTTTTTCATATTAGATGTTGTGCTCATATTCTTCACTTGATCATTAAAGAAGGATTAGATGTAAGCAGTGAAGCATTGCACAAAGTAAGGGAAAGTGTGAAGTATGTGAAGGGTTCCGAGAGTAGAATGAAACACTTTTTGGAGTGCGTTGAATAGGTTGGCAACATTGATACGAATATCGGTTTGCGCTTGGATGTAACTACTAGATGGAATTCCACTTATCTTATGCTTGATAGCGTACTCAGGTATCGACGTGCTTTTTCTTGCTTTCAATTGAATGATCATCATTATAAATACTGTCCAACCATTTATGAGTGGGAAAGAGCATAAAAGATATGCAAGTTTTTGAACCCGTTTCATAGTATCACCAATTTGATGTCAGGATCATCATATCCAATATCAAACCACTATTTTTTGCAAGTATGGAGGATTGAATGTTTGCTGAATGAAAATTTAAATAGTGAAGATCATGTCATAAGGGAGATGTCCATTAGAATGAAACAGAAGTTCAATAAGTATTGGAGTGATTATAGTGTTATCCTTACACTTGGAGCAATCTTTGATCCTCGAATGAAATTTGATTTTTTGAACTTCTGTTTTAATAAACTTAATCCCCTCACTTGTGAAGAGAAGATGGCTCATATAAAAAGCAAGTTATATAAACTTTATGGAGAATATGAGAAGAGCAAAACAGATCACATATCTAGAAGTAGAAGCAATCAGGTTGGATCATCTCCTCAAACACAAGACACATCTGAAGGTAGCAGCAGTAAGGGAGCAGCAACACATAGAGCTAGAAAGGGCTTAGAGATTGATTTTGCTACATTAGTGGTAAGTTTAATAATTTTTTATTTTTTCAAATTTTTTTTTTGTAATATATATTAGTATGTAAATAGTTTTTTCTTAATAATGTAGGAATTCTGATACCGTCAAGTAGAAGTACAAAGTTCTGGTAAATCTTCTTTGGATATTTATCTAGATGAGCTAGTAATGGATATGGACTTCTACTCAGAATTGGATGTGTTACAACATTGGAAGAGTCAAAGCCAGAGATATCCCGATTTATCTATCATGGCCTCCAATATGCTTAGCATTCCAATTACTACTGTAGCGTCGGAGTTAGCTTTCAGTATCGGCGCTCGTGTACTTAATAAGTATCACAGTTCTATGCTTCCAGCCAATGTAGAAGCTCTCATTTGTACACGAAATTGGTTACAAGGATTTGCATGTGAAGGTATTTTTTTTTTGTTCTATTCCTAATATTTTCTTTTAATGTATTGTTCCTAATATAATATATTCCTAATTATATGTGTAATCTCATAAATTGTAGATCAAGAAGAAGACAATGAGAGTGTAAGTGGGAGTGCGACTACTTCATCAAAAGGAGACTCCAATTTAGTTATTGATGATTATGATAGTGATGACTGATGTGATGATTGATTTATATACGTAATTTTATCTGCTTCATTATTATATTTGTTTTCCTATGTAATTAGTAAAAACTGAAAAGTACTTTATCATAATTGCTTGATTATCGTTTTAGGTTTTTTTTTTATCGTATGAGAATGAGATTTAAGAGTAAGTACATATAAATCGAAGTTGTATAAGGAAAATGAATGGAAAAATTGAGCGATATGTAATATAAATTATATTTGCAAAGGAAATAAAGGTTTATCTAAGGAAAAATAAAAAAATTTACTTAACATGTTATAATTTTAATTATTTACACATTACAGAAAAAAAAAATTGCGGATCCCGCAGGGCAGGCCGACTTTTCTGACCCTCCAGCCTTGCGGGCTAACCCGCGATGACCTGCGAGCCGGTGCAGGTCGAGGTGGACCGGCCCATTCGGCCCGCATTACCGGCCCTATTAGTAGTAGATGCATCTATCTCTTTTTTATTTTTACTTTTAATTTCCATATCGCTTCTCTTATGAACCCTAGCAAGGTGGAATAAGTATAAGTATTAATGTTGGTCTTTGTTTATTTTTCTCTCTCTCAATAAAATTCCAGTCGGCACTCATACAATAAAATCCCAGGCGGTGTGGACTCGGAGAAAGTGGAAACGACAGGTCATGGGTCAGAGATTGAGAGCAGGATACCAAGACTTTGATTGGAGAGAGAGAGAGAGAGTGGGGAGGCATAGTCCTGATGACCATTATTCCGATTCCTCCTTATCCAACTCGAACACCGAAACCTAAAGTCTACTCAAAATATGATATAAATAAATCTATGTATTTAACTTTCTTCCGTCAGCAATCACAAACTATTTCAGCTAATATATAAATATAAATTTACTGAAATTTATTGTTTAAAAATTGGAAAAAAATTAATATTAATTTAATTTTTATATTAAGTAAAATTAAGAATACAAAGCAAGAGAGGCACTTAAGCCTGGCCTCTTGAAAAATTACAAATACCCACTCCCTTCAATATATAAATAAGGAGGTATTATTCCTCTTATAAAAAAAACTAAACAAAAAAATAAGTGAGATAAAAAAGGAGGATTATTCCCAAACAAAAAATCAACTCTAGCAAACCTAAAAAGGTGTTTACTCATGGTAATGGTAATGAAATAAAATAATTATTCCTAAAATATTTTTTATTACCTTACTTACAAATGGATTCGATAATTTTTGTTTCAATTAACTTTTCTATTTCTTTTCTGCTAAGAATAGTTATTACTATATATAGAATAGTATTTTTTTGTTGCCTCTCCACAAGAAATAAAAAGTTTAGTAATTGACAATCATACTCTTGATAAGTAACTATTAGTTATACATTTTATAATAACCAAATAGGAACAAATTAGTAATTTTAATCATATTTCCAACTTAATACTATAATTAATGAGGTAAAATAAACATAGAGTAAATATTTCTTGCAATAAAAAAATTATATGAAATAAACACTAGAATATAAATTTCTAACCTATTATCAGCTATTCCTTATCTATTCCATTATGAAGAACAACACTGGGAACTCAAGAATTGGGGAGGGGGTTTATATTGAGTTTAATCACAAATTATTGCAAGTTAATGATTTCTTAAAAAAGATATTTAAAACAATATAAAAGTAATACAATAAATAAAATGCCAAAAATAAAGAAAGGGATTAGAGAATCAAGTGGATATAACATGGAGTTCGAACCACCCTCTATTCTCCATAGCACACAATTGCCTCTAACCGAAGACTTCACACACCACTTTATTTATCACAAATTCAATTGCACAAAGGCCTACAAAGCTCTTACAACACACAAACACAATATTTGGTGTAGTACACTCTTAATAATTTTGTAAGAATATAAGCTCACTTACCCTAGCAATTGATGTACAAGAAACAAATTTTGTAATGAGAGAGTTACAAGAGAATTAAATGCAATGTTTGGCACTTGTTCTTAATGTATATCTACCCAATAAACTGTATTCCTATCCCTTTGATGATTTTGTAAAGTTAGAAGAGAGAGGGAAGAAATTAGCTTGCATTAAATGCACTTCAATGGCTATTTTCTTGTAAGGTGGGTAGATGCTACACCATCTAGTGTTTGGACACCACTCCCAAATTTGCTATGTAATTATTGCCGATGTAATAAGTATGCATCTCCCTAGACTTCTTAACAAGCCAATCTACACCACCATTATGTTCTCTCCAAATATAATTAAGCTTGCCATGAATATCTTCTATCAAAGTCTTCTACCACAAGATGGCATTCCAAATATCCCATCTACACACTACTATAGATAGCCATTTAGATACAAGAAATGAATTTGTTTCAATCACAACCTGTGTAAAATTTAATAACTTGTAAAATTCCAATCTCTTAATTAAAATTGTTAGTTCAATTGATTTAGTGGACCTATGATGTGAGACAAAACTAAAAGACCATAGCATGTTCCCTTTTGCATCCTTAAGAATACCACCTCCTCCACTTTTGCCTTTGCTTGAACTACCATCTATGTTAAGTTTAACAACTCTTTCTTTTAGGCAATTCCAAGGCAAAGATTGAATCATTATCTTCTTTGGAGGTTTTGTGATAATATCAAAAAGATCCTCATCATTTCTAATTTGTTTCTTAGTAAGGGGTTTTTTTCTCTTAAGATACAATAATTCATCTATGATTTGATTAATCAATGTCTTGAGATACCTATAAGAACTTCTATACTTTCTCTTATTTCTTTCTATCTATAGATGCCATAAAGTTAAAGCAAGAACAAAAACACAAATGTGGTTTGACATATTTCATGTTTTACATTTCTAGTATTTAAACATGACATCTATGGACAAGATGTTTAGTAATGGACAAATAACAAAATATGAAGCAATCAGACTCCAAACATTCCTATCATAATTACATAAACTAAATACATGTGCAACAATCTCACATTCTTGTGAACAATAAAGACAACAGGAGGCTAGTATCCTACCTAAGAACATTATTTATCATCAGTGGAAATAACATAGCGAATAGCCCTCCAAATGAAGAATGAGATCTTAATAAGGTGAAGCCTATTCTAGAAAAGCTTATAAAGATCAATAGGTTCCAACTTTTTTCTAGTTATTCCACACATTAGAAATAGAAAAGGCTTCATTTGATGAAAGCATCCAAACAGGAGGACCATTTACTTCCTATCATGCTTTCATTGAAAGTATGTAATTTGCAAGATTAAGGGGAAGTAGACAAAACAATAGATCCACATCCTAGTATTTCTTTAGCCCTTAAGAGTCATTTTCATAAAGGAGAAGGCACATGAGATGCAAAAACCTCTACTAGATGTTTATGTTTCAAATATTTGGATTGCATGTATTTAGTAAAAATGAGATTTTTTTATCCTAAACTTACACCAGAGCTTAGCTTCAAAAGATTCTAACATATCTCCAAGAGATCTAAGCTCTCAAGTTCTTTTAATAACCCATTTTGGTGGTAGAATTTCCAAAAAAAAAATAAAATGATACAAAACAGAAGATGTCAATACACTATTGATAACAATTATTTTTTCTCCCACTCAAGAGCTAAAGATTTGCCCAATTATTAAGCCTATTGAAAACTTTTTCAAAGAGATCATTATAGCTCTAATGATTCTTTCACCCAATTATGAGAGGATGATTGAGGTACACAAGTGATAATTATTAGCTATTCATCCCAGTTATTACCTAGTTTTGTCTCTTTTTAGCAGGTTTAAAAATTCTTTGGAATAGCATGGAACTTCTATGTTTCTTGCTTTTTACCCAAAAATCCATTTAAAAATTTCAACATCTTAGTCATAGAGGGCTTTGAACCATTTTTCATGCAATCATCAGAAAAATACAAATGTAAAATCTTTTATTTAATATTGAATGGACGGATAACTTTTATTTAAATCTTGGGAAAGATACTCAAAAGCCAAAATGAAAAGGGCAGAGGAAAGAGGTCCCCTTGCAACAAACATCTAGTAGAAGTAAAGCACCCAAAAGTTTAGCCATTCACAAGAACGGAGAACTAACTATTATACATAATTCTTTTAACCATGAAAATGAATTTCCAATGAAAGCCATGACTAAGAAAACCCAATTAAGTCTATCGTATGTTTCCCCCATATCAAGCTTAATGATTAGGTTTTTACTCCCTACTTTATCATGCAAGTTAAAATAGGAGTCTCTCTATAGGATGTATTAGGTTGGACTCTTTCCTCGCCTACTTGTAATAATAATAGTTGGCTAAAAGGGGAGAGGAAAAAAAAGGAACATTATATTTTGATACTTCCTTATATATATATATAGTCGAAGTAGTTTTGAGTATGGTATTGCTCTTCTATAGCAACAAAACATATTTTAAAGACCATTAAAATCTCAAAAACACTAAAAGGACCCAGATAATACACATATCCTGCGCTGAATATTGTTTATTAAGCATTAAATGGCTCAATGTTATTATCTTTCAGGAAATGGTTCAATGTTATTATCTTTCTGGGATAACAATCTTTAGATGCAAATTTCGCTAGTGTTCATCGGCACTCATATCATGACTTTTCATCCAAATGGATTAAGGCAATCACGGAATTAGGTAAATTTCGCAGAAATGTTATGGACATTGATAATTTGGTGCATTTTCAAATACACTGTTTATATCTTAAAATGAATCTAATCAATGATAAAAGTGAAATATACAGAAAGGGAACAGCCATCCTGTAATAGGAAGACTTATTCCCATTAATAATAGAATAAATTTAACGAATTTTTTTTTCCCCAACCTTTAAGGACAATGTTCCCTAACATGATTTGGGTGGTTCTAATTATGTTATGTTACCTGGCATTTCCACAGCTTTTCAGCCAAGTATATGCCATTCCTCCTAAACTTTTGATTTTTTTTTATTTTTTTTTTGTCCAAGTTTATTCTCTATCAAATAGCTAAAAGAAGATAGCAATTGGCCTCTTACAAAGTAGGACTAGCATATTCCTTACTCATTAGTGAGAAATGTTCCATAGGAAGAATCACTCACAGTGGACGGTTAATGTGAATGAAGGTGCATTTATTCCACAATTTCAAGCAATTGAATGAAAAGTCGAAACCCACGGGAAATCTCTAAGGATCAGAAAAAGGAAATGAAAATGTCTCTTAGATAAAGACAATACAAGTCACCTTCATCAAATGGCCTCATCATGTGTGATTTATAGTGTGTAAAGTCAAAGATATGTTAGAAGATTACAGAAATCAATAAAATTAATTTAGGAAAGTTTTTTTATTTAGAAAGTATTTTAATATAGAAATCAGATAATTAGAATAGGATATGTTTTCCTATTCTTCTAATCTTATACTTTGTATATATATACCTTTTATGTATAATGAAAAAGTAAGAAAGTAAAAGAGAATTTTTACTCTTCACAATTGATGACATGGTACCAAAGCCCTAAGGTTTAGAAATTCTAGAAAAAAAACCACAAAAAAAAAAAAAATTCAACCTTCATTGCAGAATTTACATATTGACCTTCATTGCCAACATTCATCTTATTTCTTGCATCATACCTCGTCTGGTTCCGTTACTCAATACTGGTCGTCTTCTAGAAAAAGACCTATGCCCAAATCAAGCAATATACTCTTTCATTGATACAATTTGCTACTGCCAGTCCAACGTGTCCAACCCACATTGGTTGAAATACAGCACTAACTCTAGATATGGCTTTGAAGAACAGCAAAAGAATTGTAGACATGACTGACGAGGAAACTAAACCCAATATTCCCATGGGTGAGTTGCAGAATATTCATCAATCTTACAAACTTAATGGCCAAAACTACTTGAAATGGTCTCAAGTGGTCTATACCTAATTAAAGGGCAAAGGAAAAATTGGACATATTCTTGGAACAAGACCTAAACCAGATGAGTGGAACTTTGAGATTTGGGATGAAGAAGATTCCATGATTATGTCTTGGCTATGGAGTTTGATGACACCCGAGATTAGTAACACATGCATGTTTCTAACCTCTACAAAGGATATTTGGGATGCTCTTCATCAAACATACTCAAAGGCTAATGATGTTGCTCAAGTATATGAAGTCAAAGTAAAAACCATGGCTGGAAAACAAGGCAGTAAATTGTAATGAATATGCGAATTTGCTACAAAATATGTGGTAAGAACTAGATCATTACCGGGTTATTAAAAAAGTGTTCTGATGATGCAGTAATTTTGAAAAGGTTTATTGAGAAAGACAGAGTGTATGATTTTTTAGTTGGCCTAAATGCAAAGTTTGATCAAGTTAGGATCCAAATTATGAGTAAGGATAATGTTCCTTCTCTTAATGAGGTGATTTCTATGATTAGGGCTTAAGAAAGTCATAGAAGTATCATGTTAACACCCGAGATATCTGAAGGATCATCTTTAGCTGTACAAGAGAAACTTAATAGGAGCAAAATGAGAGAAACACCTCAGTATGATTCTCATGACAGCTTGGGGTGCTCTTATTGTAAGAAGTCGAGACGCACTAAGGATCGCTGCTAAAAACTCTGGAAAACCCTCAACTTCAAGCCGAGAATGGGGCTAAAGGGGTAATATAAAAGTACAACAGCAATTAAATCAGTCGTCTTCAGTTTCACAACCGAAGGGGGAAACCAACACCAACCTATTCGACCAAGACGAGATAGAAAAGCTAAGGAATCTACTGGGATCATTAGAAAAGCCAAGTTCCTCTTGCTCATTAGCACTCTCTGGTAAGACTCTTTCTCATGAACCAAATAGCTCATATCATCCCATACAAGACCATTGGATTATTGACTTAGGAGCTACAGACCACATGACACCTTCACCTATTCATTTTTCAACCTATACACCTTGTCCTAGCAATAGGAAGGTTGATGTTGCAAATGGATCAGTTACTACAGTGGTTGGTGTTGGACATGTTCAGCAAAGTCCAACCTTGCTACTAAAAGATGTACTTCATGTCCCACAATTATCCACTAGCCTATTGTCCATTCATAAAGTAACCCATGATATGAATTGTAATGCCTTGTTTTATCCCTCTCATTGTGTATTTTAGGACCAAGTGACGGGAAAGAGGATTAGAGTTGCTAAGGAAAAGGGCGGTCTCTACTATCTTCATGCATCTACTATACATGCACCGACTGTCAAGCATATCTCTTTAGAGTCTTGTTTTTCGATTTCAAATAAAAATGTCATTTGGTGTCAACATTTTCGTTTTGGTCATCCTTCATTTACTGTCTTAAAGATGATGTTTCCATCATTGTTTAAGAATGTTAAAGTCGAAGACCTTCATTGTGATGTATGTGAATTTGCCAAACATAAAAGGGTCACTTTTCCAATGAGTAATAATAAAATTTTTTACCTTTTTCGACTAATTCACTCTAATATTTGGGGACCTTCCAGAACCCCTACTATCGCAGGAGCTAAGTGGTTTGTGTCTTTTATAGATGATTGTACTAAAGTCTCTTGGATATTTCTCCTAAAGCATAAATCAGATTTGACTACCATTCTTCCAAATTTTATTGCCATGGTGAACAATCAATTCAAAGTAAAGATAAAAAAATTCAAATCTGATAATGCTAGGGATTATTTTAATCAAATTCTTTCATTATATTTCCAACAAGAAGGGATAATTCATGAGTCATCTTGTGTAGACACTCCTCAACAAAATGGGTTAGCTAAGAGAAAAAATGGTCACTTACTTACTATAACACGAGCTTTACTCTTCTAAAACAATGTTCCAAAATCATACTAGGAAGAAGCTGTCCTCACTACTACACACATCATAAATCACTCATCGTCTAAAACTTTAGGGTATAAAACACCAATGCAGCTTCTTTCTGAGTTTTACCCTGACATTAGAACAGCAAATAATATAAATCCTCGGATTTTTTGCTGTCCAACGTTTGTACACATATCTAGCCACAACAGAAGTAAACTTAATCTAAGAGCAATCAAGTGCGTGTTCGTTGGGTATTCTCCAACAAAGAAGGGCTACAAGTGTTATCACCCACCTACACAAAAATTCTATGTTTCTATGGATACTACATTTGAGGAGAGCTAATCTTTTTTCTCTCAGCATTATCTTCAAGGGGAGCCTAATTCAATGGAAGAAGAAAAAGCAAATGAGTTATCCTTTCTTAAACTACCACATTCTTCAATGCCATTATCTAAACCATCTCCACCAAAACAAAGTCTTGAAACTATTCCTACTAATGAAAATATTGACAGTAGAAGGTATGGAAAGGTGTATTCAAGAAGAAGAGTCCTAACACTAGATCTTATGCAACTCAAGAACTCAAACTCTACTCCTAGAAATGAGGTATGCATAGATTCAATTCCTTTAACTATTCCGTCTAATCTTGATCTTGACCTACCTATTTCCTTGCAAAAAAGGTCGAGAGGGTACTAAACATCCAAAATATCCATTGGCTAATTCAGTATCCTTTCATAGATTTTCTCAATATCACAAGAGTTTCTTGGCTAATGTAAATAGCATTCAAATTCCCAACAACTTATATGAGGTTATATCTAACGAGAAATGGAGAAAAGCTATGAGAATAGAGATGAAGGCCCTTGGGAAGTTGTAGAACTGCCAGAAAACAAAAAATTAGTGAGATGCAAATGGGTGTTTACTGTAAAGTACAAGTCTGATGGGTCTTTAAAAAGATACAAAGCAAGGCTAGTAGCTAAGGGATACATTCAAACTTATGGAATAAATTATGAGAAAACTTTTGCACCAGTAGCTAAGATGAATACCATGAAAATTCTTTTGTCACTAGCTGCAAATTTCAATTGGGATTTACAACAATTCGATGTAAAAAATGCATTTCTTCATAGGGATATAGAGGAAGAAATATATATGGAAATGCCACCTAGATTTGGAAAAGAAATGAAAGGGAACAAGGTTTGCAGACTAAAGAAGACATTATATGGACTCAAACAGTCCCTGAGGGCATGGTTGGCAGGTTTACTAAGGTGATGATCAACAATGGGTATAAGCAAAGCCAAAGCAATCATACATTATTCATCAAGCATATCAATCAAGCATACAACTTTGATGTATGTTGATAACATAATTGTTATTGGAAATGATGAGAGAGAGAAGGAGATCTTAAAAGCTTGCTTGGCAAGAGAGTTTGAGATCAAAGTTTTGGGAAAATTGAAATACTTTCTAGGGATAGAAGTAGCTAGATCTCGACAAGGTATTTTCATTTTCCAACAAAAGTATGTAGTTGATCTCCTAAAAGAAACCAGCAAGACAGCTTGTAAACATGCTTCAACGCCAATTGAATTCAATCACAAATTAAGCAAAGCTGAGAATGATAAAGATGTGGATAAGGAAAGAACCGTGGTTGTATCAACATATTCATTTTGCTCTGGTATGACAACAAATTTTGTATCAAAGATTATGGTACACAACAACATTTTTCGTTCCAACAGACATGATACTCCATGTAAATGGCACATAATGAACAATTCAAGAGGGGTGCTCATAAAGAATCCATCACACACGATTGCATACTGATAATGTTTATTGAAGAGGATGCCTGAAATTTTGGTTACAGGAAGATTATAACAATCTGGATTCAATTTTTCTGCTGGGAAAGAAATAAATAACTGTAACATGCACAAAGTTGTATTACAAAGCTTTTGATTGTTTTATGAGAATTTCCATTGGACGGTTTGCAGTTTTTATTTCCTTATTCACGTCTCCAGGGCATCTACCCCACAACTTGTAGTCACCTCCCAGCAATATCATAACTCACCTATCAAGGCAGATTCTCCCCCATAACTCTTCTGACTGACAGCAACTTCAAAGTGGACTAATATAATTATGTGTACATTTGACAAATAATGAAGAGACAGATTTTCAACTATCTACTTTACCTCAGCTGCTGGAGGTCAGAGAATCTGGAAGAACTTTATAAGGATTGAGTATGCCATTTGGGTCCAGTAACTTCTTGACAGAAGCCATTAACTGTACCTGTAGAGTGGAATTTATCTCATTCAAACACCAAAAAACCCACGTTCACTCAAAATCTATCACAACTCTAGTAAAAAAGCTTGCAATCATTAACTAAAAATTTGCTTGCATTCCTTAGGGGCAGTTGAACTCTGGGCATTCCATTGCAGTCAAACTCTACAATTTTTCCTATGTAGCATTCTAATACCATGAAGCTAAACGAATTCCCTAAATTGAACCATCATGTCCTTTGACAATTACCACCATAAGCCAATTGATCCAAATTTACCAAACCTGTCATCATACTAATTCTGGAAAGTGTGTGTTGATTTTTTCATAATTCTTTTTACTAACACAAGCTTCCAAGATCTGGATGCACGCCAACTTATACATGCAACAATTTTTCCAAGGATGGCAAGTTTCACCTTAATTTATTTCCTGTCTCTTAAGTGTTTCATTTTTGCTAGTTACGCAAGATTATATGTGAAACTGCCGTTAAAGCCAATTTCCTATTTTCACTATATTCAGTATTGCATGCGTCAAGGTGATTGTAATTGTTCTCACGCAAACCTTACAAGTAATGACAAAAAACTGACTAAATCCTGGAGATAAAAAAAAAAAAAGGCAAGAAGCAGAACTTGAAACTTGATACTTACAGCTGTAGGTGGCTTGCTGTAGAAAATCTTATTAGCTTTCATCAATCCAAGGCCATGCTCAGCACTAATACTTCCATGGTTCTTGGAAGTCCATTCATATACAAAAGGTTCAATTTTTGAGAGAATCTGAATATAAATCACTTTAATCATTCAATTAAATGGCACAACAGATTGATACGAACCAGTTTTGAGTAAGTTTAAGAACATTACAGCATCATCATAATGAGGGGCTGAGAAATTAAGATGCAGGTTCCCATCACCAAGGTGACCATATGCCACAACTTCAGCTAATTGACCTAGAAATTCAGGAAGAAGGTTAGGATTTAAGAACTGTACTTATTCAACTAATTTATTCCCATTTGCTGAGTCCACATCATGACAGATATAAGAAATAACATCAAAATATGGATAAAATCCGATAATCTCATAGCATAGGGTGCAACAAACAAGTATGCGAAAAACGTGTTAGCTATATCAATCTTGTGGGAATAGTGAGATCCCCCCATCCCCATCATTGCAGAGACCAGACAGGATTGAAGAATTTATGTTATGGCTGGGGACGGACATAGGTGAGCATATAACTCAAACCATTCTTAAAATGATATTTATTTCATTTAAGCAATACTTATGATATATAATGATGCTCAAACTACTTGTGTGTTTCCTATTTGAGAGTACATTATATGTATAAAATATAAACTTAAAATCATTACATCCAATTGCAATGGTTCAAGGTGCATGTATATGAAAAGGGTCATCATCACTTTGCAACATGATCACAGGGACAAAATTCGTGCCAACATATAGGTCAGTTGGGACTCCCCTTGGGAGATGGGGGTTAGGAAATATGAACCCATCCAGCCTTTACCATTACTAGCATCCACAGAACATCCTAAGACAAACATATGGTTTTTTCCTTCTTGCTAACCAAAGTCTCACTCCTAATTAAGCTAAAAAGCTAATCAGGTTTCTGTATCCTAGAAGAGCTGGTGTCATAAGGGAAAAGCAGAATGAACTCCCAAGACTAAATTTCAGCTACAAGAATGAAGCTGGCCAGCACACTAGAACCCCCTTTTATGAGTAACTTTTAAATGTTATGCCATCAATGCTTAAAGATGATGAGAGCAAAAAAATAATAACATTCTATTAATCGGCAAAAGAATGGTTGTGACTTGATAATTTTGTAACAATAGAGATTAACAAAAAGACCAAATAAATACTCCAAGAGGTACAGGCATGATTTTGACCTATAGTACCCCACCCGACTTTTAGCAATTAATGAAAGAAAAGCTCTAAAAATGGTCTTGATCTCTTTTCTTTCAGGAGTGAAAAATCACCATATCACACTAAAAAAAGTTAAAACATAAGGATAAGATTTCTCACCTAATCTATGTCGCATTTCTTCCACAAGATCATACATCTTTTCAACTGGGATAGATAGATCATACTTGTAATTAGCTCCTGCTTTAATTAATGCCTCCGGAATGCCCTGCGAGCATATGCAGAGATGCCACAAGACACTTTGTTTAGCAACTGGAGAAAAAGAGTCTCTCTTTAACCAAAGTGTATGAGTGACGGCAATCATCGTTGGATAAAATTCACAAGATTTCATTGCCATTCAACATAGAAGGTTACAAGTTATGCACGGTCCAATCAGCCCTTTTTCCTGAAGAAATGCTCCCTATAAAAGAAACAAACTTGCAGGACTTCAATACTTGCAAAGGGGCACTTTTTGCATCCAAAAACTTGAAAATTAATCCACTGTTACATTTCAAAACTAGAAGATCTAACAGACAAAAGTGAGGGAGCCAGAAAGTTTGCAAATTGGTAAAAGGACAGGTAATGCGGCCAACACTGTGAGCAGGGGTAATCAGAGATTATCCCCTAGTTTCTATTCCTCTTTTCCTGCTCATTTTTGGCTGATGGCTTATTTTTTATATAAAAATCAAAGGCCATCTTGCTTGGCGATATATAACAATACATCAATGAAAATTTGCACACACAATACAAACAAAAAGAGTTGGGTAAATCACCTTGACACCACTTTAAAATTACAAGTACATATCTTTTCTTGAATGCCTAAACCCTGTCTAATCCATGAAAGCCACTAATTTTGCACATGTACTTAAGAACAATGCAACCATATATGATATATATCAAAATTAACCTAATCCAAGTAATAATAATACTACTACTATAATAATAATGATGATAACGACAACAATAATAATAATGACAATGATAGTAATAACAGTAGTAGTACTATTATTACTATTAGTAGTAGCAGTGATAATAATAATAGTAATAGTAATACAATCACATGATGTGAGCCAAAGGTTTGATAAAGCATGTCATTGGACATACAAGCACAAATGGTCCTATTAAGAGTGTGTACAAGAAAGGGGGTTGGTTGTGCATTGCAATTTGCAATGATTAACCAAAAAAGTTCAAAGCATAACTAGTTCAAACTTATAATTATCACAATTACATCCTACAAATATTCGGCATGCAAATGAAATTAGTGAAGAAGAAGAGGAAGAAAAAGAAAACCTCACGAATTCGCCAAACTGAAGATGCTTGTTGTATGTCTTGCGCAACAATGCCATCTGATATCATACCACCTTCCATCGAATGAAGCAGGAATGCTTCAAGCTTCTCTCTGAAAATGTCCATACAGAATATGCAACATCAAAACTTAAATATACAGCAAGATATGCATTTAGGCAAAAATAATAGAACAAATATGCAACATCAGGACTTAAACATACTGCAATATATGCATATAGGCAAAAATAATAGAACAAATTAGAATTAAGGCTTTACACATAACGATATACATAAGAATATCTTGCCAAGAAGATTAACACAAGCCATACTTATCCATTCATATATATACACACGAGTATGACATCAGAGATTAAAAATAAAATTGTAATGTTGAGAAATAATATTCATGGAAATTCATTTGTTCATGCATCTACCAGCTAATTCACTTAGTTAGGGGAACACAAAACATGCAAATAGGTAATGCTGAAATATAAAAACAAGGGAATTGTGATTTCACCCTCAAAACTATTAGTCCAGTGCAGATGCATCCTAAACTCCCAAAGTTTGGCTTTATCTATCCCAGATTTTCAAAGATGGCATTACCTCCCCAGCAGCTACTAAAGCTCCCAAACAGTAAGGGCCTTTTTGCAACGATTTAGAATTTTTACTGATGTTTTAGGGAGACCATAGCCCTTTTTTAGAAGTTTTGACAAGGTAAAAGCAGTTTTAGAAGTTTAGTAGTATATCTGAATTTGGTCAATCGTTTTCCAATGGCTGTTCATTTAAATAAATGAACATAAACAAGTCTATTCATGAGCCTGTTCGAAACTACTTTGTTAATAATATAAATAAGAGCCTACACGAATTTGTTCGTGAGTCGATTTGTTAACAATATAAATAAGAGTTAAATTAAAAGCCTGTCCATAAACCATCTTGTTAATAATATAAATGAAACCTTGCTCATGAGCCTATTTATAAATTAGCGTGTTAACAATATAAACAAACTTACTCACAAACCTGCTCACAAGTCATCTTATTAACAATATAAACGACTTTGCTCCTAAACCGACTCATGAACCTAAACAAGAGTTCAAGCTCAGCTCATTTACTAATCAAACTCGACTCACTTTGACAACGTGAATAACTCGGCTATAGCCCTACCAAAGGCTTATGACAACATTACCTGTCATAAATTTCACTGCTGCCCATTGTCTCGATCAAAACATAGAATTCATGCAATTGAGGTGGTAATGGGTTCCGAACACCTTCTAAATGGTTCAGTGCCTGTTGTAGGTAACACCAGCACAAAACATCAACTTTTTCATTTGTTCAATCCAGCCCACTCAAGTCACCATATAAGCAAGACTAAAATGGCATCTTAATCGAAAAGGAAGAAAAGAATATTCTTAACAAGAAAAAATTTGGAAGATAGCACAAAAGAGAAATACATATCTGATCCAAAAGCAAAGCTATCATCTCAAAAGCTTATCAAATCATTATTGATAAGTTATACAAAGAATTTAAGGAGGAACAACATCCTCCATATAAATGGCAGCACAACATTCCACATGCTTTCTGGTGCAACTCTAGAACAATAAAACAAATAACTGCCAACAAGAATTTATCCAGGTCATTGAAAAGTGAACATACAACAGATAACCTCACCATGCAAAAGTAACCAAGTCATTTAAGATGATAAAGAGAGAGGAGATGTTGAAGAATGTGATAAATATGAAATGCTTACCAAATCCATTGACTCCTTGTCCAAAAATTCAAAAGCGGAGAGAATTTCCCCCAGTTTCCTCTTTGCTTCCAGCAGAAGTTTCTGACACCCAAAATGACACTGACATTAATGCTACTAGCAGTCTTAAAACAGCAAGATTTTAGTACTAATAGAAATAGAAAGATCCCAAAGAAAATATTCAAGCTAGGAACTAATTATGCAAAAAAAAAACTGCTATTATTGGAAATAGAAATAGCCCATCAGCTATATAATGATTGTCTCATGTCCATGGACTTTGAACAATAGAATAGATCTCAATGGAAAGGCCCACAAAAAGCTTCACCAAAGAAAATCAAAATATCACAACTAGAGGGCAGAGTATTTAAAGCGAAGAGAAAAGAGCATGCATATAACATCTAAGGTTGAAGCATAAACTTACCACTTGCTGCCATATCCAATAATGAGGATAAAAATGACCTCAATCGAATCAAAGACACTAGTGAAATGAAAAGTGAAAGAAACATAGAAACTTAAATGTCCTCAAATTGTTAAACGGGACTGCATGTATGCTTCAAATATTCCATATGTTGTACTTTGGATATTAGATACTGCCACAAGCATGCAGATTCAAAATCTGAAGATGATATTCAACCGGTATGATCTTACAATCAAAGGCTAAACAGGCAACTACTTAATTAAGCTTGAAAGTTGTTGCCCATAGAGAGGATGTTTTTACCATCAAAGAGAAGTTACACATAAGCCACCAATAAGACAGTCCCAAGACTAAAATGATTCCTCAACAAGAAAGCCAATTGATTAACTTAGAACATCCGTGTATAGCAGCAAAGCTAGCTTCTGAGTTCCAGTAAGAGCCAGAATTTTAAGAGAAGAATGCAATGATACCTGACAGCTGGGATAATCTTTACATGCCAGAAAAGCAACATTGACTGAAGAAAGCTTTGGAGGGGTAAAAATCGATACCTTAGTTACAATACCCAAGGATCCCTCACTACCTGCATCACAATTGAAGAAGCACTTGATTGGCCCCTATCCAACGAAGAAGGTAAGTCCAAGTCATAAATTATTAATGAAATGTATACCTATGAACAAATGCTTCAAGTGATACCCAGTATTATCCTTGCGTAAAGTACCAAGCATGTCAAGCACATCCCCATTTGCCAAAACTACTTCGAGACCTGTAGAAGGAACCCATCAAAACACTTTTATTCAGCAGGCCTATATCACCATTGATAGCAAAATCAGCTATTACAGCTTTGCAACAACAACCAGTTTTGTTCGGAAAAGTCTTGAATATCTGCCATTGAGCGCAGCATTAAGAGTTGCAATACGAAGTGCTAGACGGATATGGCAAAGCCTATAGATATGATGTTTCCACATAAAGGACACTTTTATCTCAATTTCAATGCCTTATTATCAGTGAGACAACACCTCGATTATGTGTCAAATGATACAAAATCTTTCCAAAAAAATGCTTTTAGAAAGTAGGGATTGATGCAGCAGGTAAATTCCATAATACTACTGATTACAAGTAACAACTGTTCCATAGTCAACAGTAAAAGATTAGGAAACCAAATTATAACGCAACATGCCCTTATTAAGTGAACCATAAATATTAAATCAGTGATGATAGTCATCTTCCCTTCCAGAACCTTTTCCTCTTGGAAAGTAACATGAAAGATAAAGCAAACCCATCAGAGAAACCCCATCATGGAGTCTTTATCTCAATTTCAATTACCTTATTACAGCAGCCAGACACCACCTCAATACTGTGTCAAATGAGGACACGATATAAATTCCCCAAGAAAACTTTTTTGGAAGTAGAAGTTACAGTGACAGGTGATTTTCTTGGTTTAGCAAGCAATAACAGTTCTATACGTCCCTTCCCACCCCCCCCCCCCCCCACCCCATGACTAGGAAACCAAAATAATTGCAATATACCCTTATTATGTAAACCATAAAGATTGAACCAATTAATTTCATAAGTGAACTACCCCAAAAGACTTTCTGTAAATATACCACCATATACATCAAGTTTATCAAAATAGAGATGAACCTTCTATGCCAATCACCAACACAAAACACATTGTGAACTTATTTTCTATGTGAAATGTACAAAATTCCCAGATGCATAAACGGTTCATTGATTCATCAATGATTGGAAAATGAACAAAGGTTTGAAGCACTCCTGACCTAGAACATTTGCATGAAGTGATCCATAACGGAGAAGGCGCAGACCACCAGCATTAGTTGAAACATTTCCACCAATTTGGCAGCTTCCTTTGGCACCTAAGTCCAGTGGCATAACAAATCTGAATGGAAGCATGATTCTCTCAAAGAGAATGTAGATAAAAAAATCACACTCATCTGTTACTTGAATGATTGTTTATTCAACTGAGTTATCTCAAAAGTATGACCACAAGGTTTTTTTCTCTTAGGAAAATTTGCTATAAAAAGCCTACTTTCATTGTGGGCTCTGTATGATGGTAATAGATATCATATAGGTTAGTGACAGATACTAAAAATACATGCCTGTGTGTGTTTGTGTGTATATTGAACTTGATTTAACATTTTTAAAGTTGGAGCTTGGAGGAATACAAAGATAAAGATGATCTAAAGTTATAGACTAGTTTTGCAACATTTCCTTTTGCAAACAAGGACAAAAAAATTTCACAACAAAAAGGAACTTAACTTTCATCTAGAAAGTTCGGATATGTTAGACACATGGTTATGAAGCTGTAGAAAACACTACTCTCCAAGTTCCACAAAAATTAAAATCTCTTTAACATCTAGAGCCTCTAGAGATTCACTTCTTATCTTCTGGTTTTTAGTGAACCTATGCCAAGAAGTCCACCATCTCAAAGATTAATTGATGTTTCAAAAATATTTGCATAGGTTAAAGTTAATGAAATAGAAATTTACCCTTGGCTATCCAGGAAGGACACCAGACTTTCCAAAATGCAACCCGCTTCACAGACCAATATACCGCTAACCTGTAAATCAACAGCAGGCAAAAGCAAAACAGTATGACAACACCTTATTAGTTTGAGAGATATCTATATACAGCAATGTTGCAGCTAAAAAAAGCCATAAATTTTCATTAAAGCAGTTGAGTGCAAGAAGAGAGATATAACATTAGAAGGTGACATAAATTCAAAAGGTGTATCATCACAAAGCTTTTTTTTAAACCCTAAAATATAACTGGCAATGAAATTGTAACTGTATCCCAAAAGAGGAGAAAATCCTTATTATTCCAGGGATGGGCAAGGTACTGATGAAGCATTGGGAAAGGACAATAAAACTAAGTCAGAGACCACCTTGTCAAAAGATATAATGTTGCGCATTGACCCCATGCTAACAATCACCTGCAGAATTCACCATACAATAGCTGTTCACATGATTATTCAGGAACATAACTATTACTCAACATAATTGGACAGCATTAAGGTGGGAACTTATCATATTTCAATAATGAAAAGAAGTATCTGCACCATGAACTTATCATGCGGAAATATAACTTCATTGACCCTTCAAAATGAGTTAAGGATGTGCAGACCAATCATTCTCGGAAAAGTTCTCATGGATCTCGCCAAGGCCGAGATTACCCATAAATACATTACCAACACATACTGATGGAGATATGGTAAAAAACATTTACATAGATTATTCTAGTTAACACCACAACCAACTTATCTAAAAGTTAAAGCTTATGAGGCATGGACTTTTAAATTTATTGCTTCATACTCTCCCTCACTTGTGGATCTGGATTATGACTAAAACCCATTAAATAGACAGCTTAAAATAACAGGAGGTGAAATAACTATATGGAGGTTTGAACTATTGACCTCCTACTTTGATATTATATTAAAATTAGTATTACAACCATCTTATCTAAAAACTTAAATTTATAGATTTTGTGTGGGTTTTTATATTTATTACTTGCAATAGAAGTGACTTCTTTCAAAAGATAGAAGTGTGACAAAAATTCTATTACACGACATCAAATATTTAGGATCAACTACCTATAGGAAATAATGCCCATATGTATAAAGGTTACTATGACATCACCCCACAGAACTCAGAAAATATAAAGTCATCAAAGTAGTCATAATTCAAGAATAACATGGATGGAAGCAATCACCTAGTCCTAAGTGATATTAATCCTTCTCTCCAATCTCAACCTTTCTAAAAGTCCTATTGAGAACAGAGTTCACAAAAACCTCAAATCAATTGAAAGGATCGTCAAGCCAGTGTTTTTCTTTCATAAACTTTGAAAGCAGGCATGAGGTTTACATAGATGTGTAAATACATAAGAGGAATCACCAGAAACGAGTATACTCTACTTATCAAGAGGGAGGAAAAAGCAAAGAAAGAATGAAACAAGTATACTCCACCTAGTATCTAACAATCAAGGGAAAACAATGGACTTACATATTAACTATCATTTTACCCTAGAACAATAATCTTTATAAGACGCTCTAAGCTCATAAAAATGGATTGTATCTTGGTGAATGGTCTTCTCCTATAAAAACTGCTAGTCATGACAATGAGAAGATCATAATATAAGAACCATATTATGAGTTCTATTGTTAGAAATTACATATTAAATATGTACTATACATAGTTGAAAAAGTTAGGAAAAAATTGCAACTATAGAAGTGACACACCTGCATCACAAAACAAAAGAATATGATAAAGAGTCATCAATGCAAAGCAAAGCCTTTTTTTTTTCCCCAAATTGGCAGGAAGAAGGAATCGAGCATCAATGACCTAAAGTACCTCATCGAAAACAGGCACACTTCCGCCAACAAGACCAGTATTTCCTCCTTGAGGAACAACCGCCAAGTGTCTGGAGTCACAATATTTTAGAATCTGAGAAACCTGCAAAGACAAATATTGAAATATAGATTTGTTTATATATTTAGAAAAGATATTTTTTAGAAATATCATGTATTATAGCCTTTCTATGTATAGAAATATCATGTATTATAGCCTTTCTATGTATTATAGTTGTTTCCTTTTTAGTTACTTGTAATCTTCTATATTAGACCAAATGTTGTAAATGAATAATAAGAAAAAAGATTTCTTCTTCATTTTCATCACGTTTTTTCTGACATGGTATCAGAGCCTAGGGTTTAGGAATTCTGGAATTTTTTTTTTTCCAGCCTCCATTGCCGATTTTATAGATTGGCCTTCATTGCCAACATTCAACTTATTCCTTTGTCTCAATCCTCGTCTGGTTCCATTACAACATACCTCGTCTGGTTTTAAAAAACACAGCCAGCAATTGCATTAGAGACCTAAACCTATCAAGAAAGGCTTCTTTCCTAGGGTTTATAAGCCAGCCATCACTGCTAGGCTACGTTTTTTGGGTTGTGTCTTCCCTGGTTTTTGTTTTTCTCTTGTTATCAGCCTTAATTGCTTAACATCTTTCTCGGTCAACATGTCCGAAATTGTCAACAGCCCCAAACCATTCGAAGACTCCAATAATGTCCAAAAAATTGGAGAATTGCAAAATATCCGAACCTCCTATAGATTCAATGGGAAGAATTATCTAAAATGGTCTCAATTTGCCCGAACTTACCTCAAAGGTAAAGGAAGACTCAATCATCTTCTTGGGACTGGACCAACAAAGAACGACCCTGCATTTAATGCATGGGATGAAGAGGATTCAATGATAATGTCGTGGCTATGGGATTCAATGGATTCTACAATAAGTGACACTTGCATGTTCTTCAACACAGCAAAGGAAATATGGGACTTCCTACGTCACACATACTCAAAAGCCCATGATGCTGCACAAGTGTATGAGATCAAAGTCAAAACTGGAGCCACTAAGCAAGGGGACAAATCAATCACAAAATATGCAAACATATTGCAAAATCTGTGGCAAGAACTTGATCATTATCGAGTTTTTGAAATGAAACACCCTGAAGATGCAGTAATCTTGAAGAACTTCATTGAAAAAGATCGTGTTTATGATTTCTTTGCTGGATTAAATCCGGAATTTGATCAGGTTCAAATCCAAACTCTTGGGAAAGAGGAAACTCCCTCCGTAGAGGAGACCATATCACTGATACGGGCGGAAGAAAGCCGACGTGCTGTTATGCTGGAAACCCGAACAACAGGTGAGTCAGCCCTGATTGCAAGAATGGAACCTCGAGACACAAGGAAAAATAACATGTCAAGATACCGAAATGGGGAAAATCAGATTAAGGAGAGCAAAGACAACATTTGGTGCACTTATTGTAAGAAACCAAGGTACACAAAAGAGAAGTGTTGAAAACTAAATGGTAAACCACCGAGCCAAGAGTGGGGAACCCGTAGGGGGCAACAAAGATCTCATGCACACATGACAGAACAATCAAAACCAAAGGAAAGCCTAGCAAAGGAGGGGTTCAACAGTGAAGAGATTGAGAAACTAAGAACCTTATTGGGATCCTTGGAAAAAACCTCTAGAACGTGTTCTCTAGCTCTCTCAGGTAAACCTCTATCTCCTCTTTGTATGAATGCCTCAGATAACTTACATACTAATGCATGGATAATAGACTCTGGAGCCACGGACCATTTGACTAACATGTCTCAACTCTTCCATACATACACCCCATGCCCTAATAATAGGAAAATTGCAGTAGCCAATGGCACTTTAGCTACTGTTGCAGGGATTGGAGACATACATATCACACCTACTATTACATTAAAGAATGTTCTTCATGTACCAAAATTATCGGCCAGTCTTGTCTCCATTCAAAAGCTCACCAATAACCTGAAATGTTATGCTAGTTTTTACCCTTCTTACTGTGTCTTTCAGGATCAGGAAACGAGGAGGAGGATTGGACTTGCTAAGGAAAGTAGTGGCCTTTATTACCTTGAATATTCTAAGAAACATAGGAGTAATTTATCTTTTCTCAGTTCATCAAATAAACATGTTATTTGGTTGTATCACCTACGTCTTGGACATCCATCTTTTAGAGTTCTCAAAGTCATGTTTCCTCATCTGTTTCAAGGAATAAATATTACTGAGTTTCACTGCGATGTTTGTGAATTTGCAAAACATACTCGTGTATCTTTTCCTATCAGTAATAAAAGAAGCTTACATCCTTTCCATTTGATTCGTAGTGACATATGGGGGCCTTCCACAGTCCCTAATATTTCTGGAGCTCGTTGGTTTTTATCCCTAATTGATGATTGCACTCGGGTTACATGGTTATACCTTCTAAAACAAAAGTCTAATGTCAGCACTATCATACCTAATTTTGTCTCTATGATTCAAAATCAATTTGGGGTGAAAATAAAAAATTTTCGAACAGATAATGCTAGAGATTATTTTAACCAAACATTGTCACCCTGCTTCCAATCTCAGGGCATTCTCCACGACTCTTCATGTATTAACACACCTCAACAGAATGGGGTAGCTGAAAGGAAAAATGGGCATTTACTTAACACCACACGAGCTTTACTTTTTCAAGGAAATGTTCCTAAATCTTTTTGGGGGGATGCCGTTCTAACTACTACATATATGATAAATAGACTTTCCTCACCTGTCCTAGACAATAAGAGTCCCATGGATCTCCTTAACAGTTTCTTCCCACATTTCAAAACCTCAAATGGGCTTACACTTAGAGTGTTTGGGTGCACAGCTTTTGTCCATGTCCATAATCAACATAGAAGTAAACTTGACCCCCGAGCCATCAAGTGTATTTTCTTAGGTTACTCATCTACTCAAAAGGGATACAAATGTTATCACCCTTTATCTAGGAAATGGTTTATCTCTGCTGATGTTACATTTGCAGAAACAACTCCTTTTTTCTCCAAGTCCTCTCTTCAGGGGGAGATTTCAGGTGTAGAAGAGAATACTAATGAGTACTTTGAACCACTTCGATCTCTTGATCTTCAATCTCGTGATCTTCCTCTCGTGCCAAACACGATTAAACCAGGGTCAAATTCTGTAGAACCAAATGATGACCATCCCAAGATTTCTCAAGTATATTCAAGAAGAAAAGCTGCTACTGAACCAACACAAGTCCAAGAATCCAACTCAAACAATGATAATGAAGTCATGGAAAAATCCGATTTGCCTCTAGATGCACAACCTGTTGAACCATCTATCAATCCAATAGATAACCTTGTTCTTCCCATTGCTGTGAGAAAAGGAACCAGAGAATGCAATAAGCAACCTCTTTATCCATTGTCCCACTATGTCTCACTTAAACATCTATCACCAGCACACAAAAGGTTCATTGTGAGTCTAAACACCATTACTATTCCCAACACAGTTTTTGAGGCACTATCAAAAAGGGAATGGAGGAATGCTATGAGAGAAGAGATGAGTGCCTTGGAAATGAATAAAACATGGGAGATTGTTGATAAACCAAAAGGAAAGAATATTGTTGATTGTAAGTGGATTTTTACAATGAAATACAAAGCAGATGGATCCCTTGAAAGATATAAAGCCAGATTAGTGGCCAAGGGTTACACTCAAAAGTATAGAGTTGATTATCATGAGATTTTTTCTCCAGTTGCAAAAATGAATACCGTGAAAATTTTATTGTCATTAACTGCTCACTTCAATTGGCAACTCCTTCAATATGATGTCAAAAATGCATTTCTTCATGGTGACTTGAATGAAGAAATCTACATCAATATTCCACCAGGATTTCAAAGAGACACGGAAAATAAGGTATGTAAACTGATGAAGGCTCTTTATGGGTTAAAACAATCCCCTAGCTTGGTTTGGAAGATTTGCAAAAGTAATAAAGAAGTCTGGTTACAAACAAAGTCAAGGAGATCACACTCTGTTTATTAGGCACTCAACTGTAGGGGGAGTAACTGTGCTTATTGTCTATGTGGACGACATTATAATAACTGGAAATGATGAGAGAGAGAAATATAAGTTGAAGGAACAGCTAACTAGAGAATTTGAGATAAAGGAATTGGGAAAACTGAAGTACTTCCTTGGTATTGAAGTGGCTTATTCTACACAAGGAATTTTCATTTCACAGCAGAAATATGTGACCGACTTATTGGCAGAAATCGAAAAGATTGGAAGTAAACCAGTCTCTACTCCGATAGATCTAAACCACAAGTTGGAGAAGCTAAGGAAGAGCCAGTGGTTAACAAGAGAATGTACCAGAGATTGGTTGGAAAGCTTATATATCTAGCTCACACTCGACCGGACATTGCATACTCAGTAAGTGTAATTAGCCAGTTCATGCATGATCCGAGAGAATCTCATCTTCAAGCTGCATATAGGGTACTTCACTACTTGAAAAGCAGTCCAGGAAAGGGAATTCTGTTCAAAAAGAACTCCAAACTTACACTGGAAGCCTACACAGATGCTGACTATGTTGGTTCTCCAGTGGATAGAAGATCAACTACCGGGTATTATACTTTTGTTGGAGGTAACCTGGTAACATGGAGGAGCAAAAAACAGAATGTAGTAGCTCGATCTTCAACCGAATCAGAGTTTAGGGCAATTGCTTAAGGACTTTGTGAACTACTTTGGTTGAAAATCATCCTAGATGATTTAAGAATTAAATGGGATGGTCCTATGAAGCTATATTGTGATAATAAGTCAGCCATCAATATTGCTTATAATCCTGTACAACACGATAGGACAAAGCACATAGAAATTGATAGACATTTTATCAAGGAAAAATTGGAGGAAGGGCTGGTGTGTATGTCCTATGTTCCAACAGGACAACAATTAGCAGATGTTCTAACAAAAGGGCTGAACCACACAGGTCATTATAATCTTATGACCAAGCTAGGAATGGAAAACATCTATTCCTCAGCTTGAGGAGGAGTATTGAAATATAGATTTGTTTATATATTTAGAAAATATATTTTTTAGAAATATCATGTATTATAGCCTTTCCATGTATTGTAGCTGTTTCCTTTTTAGTTCCTTGTAATCTTCTATATTAGACCAGATGTTGTAAGGAGAATAATAAGAAAAAAGATTTCTTCTTCATTTTCATCACGTTTTTCTGACAACAAATAATTTGAATAAGGCAATTATGGTAACTACCCTACCCATGGAATAAGGTTGTCAAATATAAGAAATGAGGGAGGAAAACACACTAATTGCCAACAAGATTGTGAAACTCATTCAGTTCTCAATAAATCAGACCATAGATTAAGACTAAATACATTATCAATCACAACCGCTATCTGAGACATTCAATGGTCTGGGAATGCATCCACATAATTCTATAATTAGTTTATGACTAGTCAATAGATTTTACATATGAGCATTATGAAGGTAAAATGAAAAGAATTTATCCAAAAAAAAAGGTAAAACGAAAAGAGTAAAGAAATGAACCTCCTCAGTATTTCGAGGTTGGAGCAGCAGCTTACTTGAACCCCTGTATTTCCTCATCCAATCTGTATTCGCAGCCTCAAGAGTATGTTCATCCTGAATGACACTCCTGTCACCAAGTAACCCCTTGAAGTAATCTATGTCGTTGGAATTCAATGTAGCAAATCTAGGATTCCTCTGGATTTCCCTAGTCATGGAGCCAAAGAATCTGTGTTGTCCCCTATGTGTTTCTTCGAATATGTTTCCTCCCATAAAATGCTGGGAATATCGCAGCAAATTGCGGTTGGCATATCCAATAGATTGTTGCAGTCTTCTATAATATCCACTGATGTTACGCATGACTCCTACCCAAAAACAGAAACTTTAAAGAAAATTTGCAATAAGTATGCTAATAGAGCAGAATCTTACTTGGCATCATGAATCATTTCATCAAGAGACAAAGTCCAACAAGTGACTGCCTTTTTATCTTCTTTTTACTAATCTAACTAATTCAATAAGCTGTCACATATACCAAAGTTTTATCCAAAAAACGGTTTGTTCATTACCAAGATATAATAGGTAAATACTTAGAATGCCGCCACCAAATACCATTTTCCAGAACTGAAGAATAGAATCTAGATTGAAACCGAGTAAAGTTTCATTTTGGAAAAATCAAAATTATCTTGCAGAATTTTCCATCAATAATATAGGATAATAATACCACCAGCAGCAACCAAAACCCACTAACTCCGCTACTTCTGACCACCCAACACTTGGCTAACATTACAACTACCTACCAGCAATATAATATTCAACAATGATATCTAAAAATCATTAGTAGTAGGTTGTATTAAACACCCAAAAGAAATGGAAAACATCTCACGTGAAACAATTGCTGCTTCAGCAATGCAAAATTAAAAATTCTTACTAAGAAATTACCTAGAAAATTTTACAAACTCTACCTACATTTTCAGCTCAAACTAACTATCAACATACTAGAACATTTTACCATAGAAGAAATTATGAATCCTCTAGACTTATCATAACAAACAGTCTGAATTCTCAAATACATACAACTCTTTTTTCCAAGTGAATTGCCCACACTAACAGAAACTAATACCTCCAAAATCCGCAAACCATCACTATCATGAATGCAATGGCAAATTAGCAAGGACAACCATGTTGCAAGTGCCAGTGCTTGCACATTTGTACAATTTAATATCCAAAGTTAAAAGACAAGCAATATAATACCTCAATCTTATAAATTGATCCATTCAGTATTTCAAACCTAAGTCAATACCATCACGTGTTGATAGATTCTTACATGGACATGACACAGACATAGCCAAATATACAAATAAGCGCTAAAAAACTTAGCACAAAATGCAATTAAGCTTTTAAACTTCAAATTGTGCTAATAAAAACTTCACTTTGTAAAATCAATGTCCTGAAAATTCATAGACCACAGCTATCTCCGATCCCTACAATTGCAGAAGCTCAGTGACCCTCATACCTTCGATTATTTAATACATATTGTTTGTCCAAATTCAAGTAATTTTGTCATGATAAAAGGCTTATTGAGACCATTCTATAAAAGTTGAAGAGTTTAATAATTTAGATTAACTGAATTTTTTTCCAAAGTTTCCAGAAGTTGCAATAGTAAATTGAAGTTTAAGTGCATGTTACGAAATTAAGATAATTTTGACTAAGATAATTAAAAATAATAATTTGATAGTCACGACGGGTGGAATATTTTTTAATGAGAGGCATGGCCTGCAACCTTCGGCACACGAACCATCCATGCACGAATTTAGTAGATATAAAGGGCCCCTAGTGGGATTTCTACCATGTGCTCATGCAAGCGTCCCTATGCCTAAGCAATAGGCCAACCCTTGGTCTCAAACAGAAGATTGAAGATGTGATCATGAAATGTGTGGTGCGAAGAAGTATCCGGTAAAATGGAAGCGAAATTGGGAGTGTGAAGTATGAGGAATACTGCCAGCAATTGATCATAGTACCTGGAATAGCATGTATGTCGGGGCTTGATCGGAGACCAGTGGAGAGAGAAAATGAAGAGATGTAGAGACGAAGAAGAAATGGTGCTTTCAGCTTGTTAAACGTCTCCACCTTCGTCATCGTAGTTGATTGACACACTGATGAACAGGTTTTGGGAAGAGGAGCGAGGTGGCTTGTTGGATTTTCGAATCCTAGACCATCCGTGAGTTGGTAGTCATTCCCTTCCTATGTTTGGAAGGACAACTACGACATGAAATTGCAATTCTTTACGGTTGGCGATTAGAAAAATATGAGTTTACATTTTTAGGGTAAATTAACTATTTCAAAATAGCACCAATTTGCAATTTACATTGAACTGAAATTCAGTACTAAGCTACAATTCAGCTAGCCACTAGATATCTCCACCTACAAACAAAACATCACTTTCTCCGAGTTTTCTATCAATTTCCTCCGCTTCACAATGTGGGTCTAAATTAGTTAAGTATCATCTATTTCTTTTAAAATTTTGTTATAGATTTATTTGTTTTAATGTAATTTTTTTATACTCCATTGTTATTTTTCTCTCTAAATATAGAATATATTATTGTTGATTTTATAATAAGTAAAAATTAAGCTTGAAAGTGTTTTTAAAAGCGTACTTGAAAGTGTGTACTTTTCCATAGCAATTAGTGGAGAATTTGCGTCATTGAGGTCAATTTTAGGTTTTGTCTCAATTTGTCAAATTTTCCATAATTGTTAAAATTTGCTCTAATTTGTAATATTTACAGTAATTTTGTAGATTTTTTCATAATTTGCAAAAGTTGTCCCAATCTTGTGAATTTTGCTGTAATTTCTATAATTTGACTCAATTTTAAGAACCTTACCCTAATTTGTAGAATTTACTTACATTTTATTGAATTTATCCTAATTTGTAGAATTTGTTCTAATTTTGAGGATTTGGCGCTAATTTGTCAAATTTGCCTAAATTTTATGCAATTTACCATAATTTGTAGAATTTGTTCTAATTTTGTGAATTTTGCCTTAATTTATAAGATTTGCCCCAATTTCGTAGATCTTCCTCCAGTATGTAAAATTTACCCTAATCCTATAGAATTTGCTCTAATTTTATGATGTTGCTCTATCTTGAAGAATTTAGCCCAATTTTGTAGATTACTCTAATTTATAAGTATTGCCTTAATTTGTAGATTTTGCTCCAATTTCTAGTAATTGAATTATGCAATTAGAATTTTATGAAGTCGATATTGTTCATATAGAGGTGTTGTAGGTTTACTCTAAAGACTTATAAGTTCATGTGATATTTGGTATAAAAACGAGGTAAATGAGGTTCGTATCATATGAAGTTGGTTTTCTATCAACTAGTAGTGGAGATGGTGGATTTTGTAAGATTTGTGATATTTGCCCATGGGAATATCATGCATGGTGAAGACGAAACATATTATAACAATGGGCTTTTAAGAAAATTAAAATAAACACAAATGTGGTGTATATGAAATTGTTGATCAAGATATGTGAAGCCATTAAAATTGATCATACCACCCATTACGTGGAGGTGCTTCATAGGTAGCCGACAATTTTTAACTCAGGTCCTGTTCAGCCATAATACTCTTTGATCCCAATCACAAATGATCATAATGTATAAGCTCTTATTGAATTTGCTCAAGTTGTGAGTCGATTGTTCATTCAGGAGATGTTTGTCAAATTAGAAGATAATGTTGTCCTCACTCAAAGTAAAACCATAGGTTATAAGACTACAATGCCTTCCCCTCTCAAAGTCAAGAATGCATGAATGTTGCGAGTACCTTTGAACAAAATGATGATTTTCATGAGAATTATACAAAAGACAATGACATAGATTTACCCATCAAAGAAGCTATCGGGATGGAGATCAAAGAAGTTCATAATGATACATCCGTTGATTAGAAGAAGAAGCTGTAAATGAGGAGGATGAAACTAGTGAGCCCTACATAAACATTAAGTTTAACACATCAAATGATCTTCTACCTCCAATGTCCTTAAAGGTTATCATCGCATACACTGTTGTGCCTAACTCTCTAATGGTTGATCCCATAACTTCATCCTTCGAGCATTCTATTCCATTCTTTGATAGGAGGGATGGTGGTGATAGATACATAACATTTGAGGAAACTGTTATATCTTTAGATCATTTGAGCTTTGGTGATGAGTTGAAGAAAGGAATGCAATTTGCCATGAAGTCTAATTTGATAAATGCAATGAAGGCATATCATATAAAGCATCACCATAATTATCATGTCAACACATCTAACAAAAAGGTGTGGCATGTTGACTACACATAGAGAAATAAGGGATGCAAATGGCAACTTAGTGCATGCAAAAAACGGATGGATAGAGATTTTGTTACTATCATTATCGAAGCACCACACTCATGTATTAATCTCATCCTAAATCAAGACTATCAATAGTTGGACTCAAGCTTTATGGCATGTTGTTTCCTAGGTCAGGTTAGGAATGAACCCAATGTAAAGGTTTTTATGCTGAAACAAAATATCCGCGACACATTCAGATATCTAGTAATAAGGAGATAAGTACGTATGGTAAAAGGAGGGCAATCAAAGTTATATACAATGATTGGGATAGATAATACATGGAGTTGCTTAAACTGTTAAATGCCATTTAGATGAGTAACCTAAGTGTGCATGTTGAGTGGAGTGGTTGGCCAACCATGAAAGAAGGTAAACTAATCTTTCGGAAAGTGTTATGGACATTTGGTCCATGCTTCAAGGCATTCCAATACTATAGGCTAATAATCAATATTGACGGAACCTTTTGTTACGGGAAATATGACCATAAACTTCTAATTCATGCAACATGGATGGTGCTAACCATATACTCACATTAGCATTTGCATTGGTGGATAAAGAATCATTTACATAATGTCATGGTTTTTAGTGTTATTAAAGGAACACACAATTGGTTATCGTTGTGATCAATAAACGATAAGTCTCATATTCAACCAACATGTAGGGAGAGTCGAGGAAATTAAGCATCACGATGTTGGATGGAAACTCCCCTTTGTGCATTGGCGATTATGCATTTGACACATGGTTAGTAACTTTAATATGAAGTACAAAAGTGCCCCACTTAAAAAGCTTGTCACTGTAGTAGGTTTGAAGGTGCAAGAAAAGAAGTTTAAATTATACATAAAGGAATTGAGAAAAAAAAAAAATGAAGCTGCACCCAACTATTTTGCTCACATCCTTAGAGAAAGATGGACTCGAGCATATGACGAGGGCTTTAGATATAGGTTTATGATCGATTACCTTTATGAGAGCTACAATGCCATGTTGAAGGATGCGAGGTGTTTACTTGTGTCATCTTTAATTATTAAAATCTTTATAATTATGCTAGGTATTGGGAACAACAATGTGACAAAGCTAATGAAGGCTTTACAAAAGGGGAAGTGTTTATATTGTAGGCTGCTAAGAAAATTTAGAAATGGGGCCAAGCTACCAGTCGCCATAGGGTCATCAATTTTGATAGAGCAAATGGAATTTTGAGTTTATCATGGGGCAAGAAGAATGGGATATGGAATTGCAAGCAACAACAATCACACCATGAGCCTAATGAGAGATAAATGCACGTGTAATAAATGATAGACATATAGAAGTCCTTGTTCACATGCTTTTGTTGTTATATCATATGTTCATATGAACGGTATACAGCGCATGGCCAAGTGGTATTATTGGACGCATCAAATCATCACAACGTAAAGGCTAAAAGCAAACCCTAAGAAGATCAAAGCTACATTAGCATGCAACCCTCAAAGATAATGAAGGGAATCCAAAGACTAACAAGGTGAATTGCCACACTAAGTATATTCGTATCATGATCAAAGGATAGATGTTTGGAATTTTTTTAAATTCTAAAAAATCCAACAAAATTTAAATGGACTTTATTGGTGTCAGGAGGCTTTTGATGAAATAAAAACATTTCTTGTCTCTTCACCGGTGCTCTCCAAACTTGTACCGAAAGAGGAATTAACAGCAAAGCCCTTTCTTCAGCCCTCATCTAAGTAGAAAGGAGAGAGCATTGACCAATCTATTATATTAGTCATGCTCTGTAATGTTGTAAAGTTAGGTATTCAAAACTTGAGAAGTTTACATTGGTGTGGTGGTAGTTATTTTGACTAAGAAGCTTTAATCGTATTTTGAGGCTCATCAGGTGATTGTTTTAACCGACTAGCCACTCCACCAAATAATGCACAAGTTAGATATCTTAAGTCACATGATTAAGTATGCTTTAGATATCAATGCATATGGAATCTAACTCTAACCACATGAAGCCATCAAAGCATAGGTCCTTGCGGACCTTATTGTAGAGTTAACCATGAAAGAAGAAATGCGAGATAACGCTGATTAGCCTATGTGGACTCTCCATGTTGACGAATCCCCACTTGAGGGGGAGTGAAGCAGGGCTAGCACTAAGAGGATTAGACGGGGCAAACATTCAATATGTGTTAAAATCTGGTTTAATAATGAATCTAAATATAAAGCCTTAAGTTGGCATGAAGTTGGCAAAAGAGGTTGGTGCATGTAAGCTTGAAATTTTTTCTAACTCGCACCTAATTGTCTAGCAAGTTAAAGGCAAGCATGCTATAAAGGATGAGAACATGACAAAGTAACTTGAGGTTAGACAAGTGCTTTGATCAAACATACCCTCTTAAAGAATTACTAAAATTCTTTGAGTGGAGAACTCAAAGGTCGATGGCTTTTCAAAGTTAACCTAATGGGATGGGATTTAATCCAGCGTAATTTAAGCTGAGGATAGAACCAAAGTATCAAAGATCGAACTAATGGCTTGCAATAAGACAAAAGAAGAGGTGGTGGATCAAAAAATGAGGTGTAGAGAGATACACAGTCATCAACATGGGTAGGTTGATGGTTATGTTGACCAATATAGGTATAACATGACCATGTTTAGTAAGAAACGAAGGACTAGAGAGATATACAGTCACTAACATAGGTGTGTTGACAACCATATTAGCTATTCATCTTTTATTTTATCCCATTTTATCTCCTAATTATTAGTTCTATTTAATTACTATATTGCCATTAGAGTTAAAAGATTATTTAGGCTCTTTTATTTTATTGTAAGGGACATATGTCAACTCTTATCTTTTCAATATCAAGTATTAGACGTGATAGGGAGCAACATGAAGTTGATGAATTGGCTAAAGGAGGAAGAGATCATTTTGGTGGAAATCATGTGGGAGCTAGTAATTAACAAGTGAAAGGATTTGATACTGTTAAATCTTCCATTCTAAAGTTTGATGAGTGTAGATTGCCAAATGATTACATGGATTGGGAAAGTTAGATGTAGTGACTATTTAAGTGCTATGAATACAACGAACATACTAAAGTCAAATTGGCACCCGTAGGGTTTATAAGATATGCTGCATTATGGTAGAGAAACCTCAAAATTCAAAGAAGAGATGATGGTGAAGCTAAGGTAGCTACTTAGAATATGATGAAGTGGTTGTTGAGAAAGAAATTTGTGCTTTATTATTATGAACAAGAATCATTCTTGAGATTACAAAACTTGAAGAAAAAAGGGTGAGCGTATTGGATTTAAGTGTTTGTGAGTACACTTAGGAGTATAAAGCATTGCTCATTAGGTATGAGGAAAGAGAACCTATAAAGCATACCATAGCAAGGTTTATTTCTAACTTGAGAAATGAAATTGATGATGTTGTAGAGACACAACCGTATGATACTCTAAATGATGTTATCAAATTAGCATTAAGGTTTGAGAGGCATAGAGAAATCAAACCAAGCCACAAAAGTCGTATCAAGATCATTAAGCTAGAGAAGTTTAAGGAAGAATTGAAATCTAAAGATTGAAACCTTAAGTGTAAGGAGTTCTAGAGTTATAATAAAGGTAATACAGGCAAATCCACTCCTATTCCACCTAAAATGCATGAGAATGAACGGTGACTCACAAGAAGAGATGAAGTGAAGTCAAGTGCTTTAAATGTCATGGATTTAGACTTCTAGGTTTTGATTGTTTGAATAGGAGGGTCATGGTAATTAAGACTAAACATCTAGAGATTGAGGTAAAGAGTGAGGAGGAGAAAGAGGATTTAGTTGTGGCTTTAGGGGAGCAACCGAAAGAGTTTAAAGCTAAAAATTTTGCTAATGTGAAACTTGGCAAAGAAGATCTCACTCAACTCATGCCACTTGTCATCAAGCAATCTCTACTCTAAGTGAAAGATAAAACTTGCTCTTTAGTTATTGATAGTGGGAGTTGCACTAATGTTGCTTCAATTACTTTTGTGCATGCTATGGGCTTGAAAACAATTCTTGATCCTCAACTATATACCTTCCATTGGTTTGAAGAAAAAGGTAAAATTTATGTCACCAAGTAAGTTAAAGTTCCATTGAAGATTAAGGAGTATGTAGATAAATTGTTATATGATGTTATGGAAGTGGCACATTCTCCTTGTAAGCCCTTGATGTATGATAGGAGTGTCATTTATGATAGGTTCAAGAACACCTTCACCTTTGTCAAAGATAGAGTGTAAATTATTTAACTCTATGACTTTAGAAGCTATTACAAGGGCCATATAGCAAGAGGTAAATTGAAGGAAGGATGAAAGAGTCTATTCATGTGGAAACTAAATGTTAATTATTGCAGGTCTAAGCACTTAAGAGATTTAAGGGTGAATCATTTGCAATAACGGGTGGATGATGGGAATCGAGGTTTGATCTAGTGTAACCCAAGCTAAAGATGGAATTGAAGTATTAAAGATGAAACTAATAGCTTGCGACAAGACAAAAGAAGAGGGAGTGGATATACTAGGTTTGCGCCCAAAAGAAGTCGAGCACATATTGCAAGAGTTGCACTTCAAGGTTTGCAATAACCACTTGTAAAGCCATGCCTTAACGATGAAGATTCTCTAACCTAGATACTCAAGCCAACTATAAAGAAGGATGCATGAAAGATAGTTAAAAAATGTGAAAGGTACAAAAGTATGTCCTAGTAGACAAATAACCAAACAATAATCTCTTCCAATCACTAGCCCCTAAGCTTTTGCTTAATGGGGAATCAATATTCTTGGTCCATTTCCCAAGGCAATTAGACAATGATAGTTCATAATAGTAGTAGTAAGGACTTCATAAAGTAGGTGGAGGCGGAGGCAATGGCCATTATAACTAAAAAAAGTGTGAAGAGTTATGTATGAAAGTCGATCATTTGCAAGTTCAAGATTTAATACACAATAATTTTAGGCAATGGGATATGATTTGATGGTAGTGGATTTAGGGACTTCTAATCCAAGTTAAGAATTAAACTCTACTGTACATTGGCAGCCCATCCTCAATCAAATGGACAGGTTAAGGCCATAAATAAGGTTATCCTCAACAACTTAAAGAAAGGACTTGATCAAGTTAAGGGATTATGGGTTGATGAATTACCCCACATTCTCTAGGCATATCATACAACTCCAAGAATGATCACCAATGAAAGTCCATTTAGTTTAAACATTTGGAATTGAAGCAACTTTACCCATTAAGTTGGAAATGCTAAATATCTAGAACTTAAGACTAAAACCTCTAAGTAAATGAGATTGTCCTTCGAGCTAATCTGGATCTACTTGAAGAATGCTAAGATCGAGCTATTATCCATGTAGCTACTTATCAATAGAGGGTAGCTTGATACTATAACAAACAGGTAAAGCATAAAGTGTTTTAACCACAGTACCTAGTTTCATGAAAATTAGAATTCACTAAATCTTGGGAAAGTTTTTTTTTATTATGAATAGTGAAGTGACACATACTGTGGTCAACATAATGACCTGAGCACACAAAAATGAAAGAAGACAAAAAGGACCCTATATTTGAAAACTTCTACGACAATAAATGATTATAGATAAAGATTGGTACTCTTATTTACAACACTAAGAATAAGTCATTAAAGGTACCCTAGTCCTTCCTATGAGGCTACAACTAGACTTTAGTCTTCTGCCCAAATTAGTACCTCCAACGAAAATGGGGAGAAGAGGCTAGCAAAATTAATAGGAGTCGATACTACTTACCAACCATCGATGGGTACCAGTTACCTTCATTGCATAGGGCTAAGCCCTCGATACCCTTTCTCTCTTCATCAAGATAGCTTTAAGGAAGACTTAAATATGTAACCTCCTAACCTCTCTTCATTAATATGGTATATTGGAGAAATGGCCTCATTGAGTGCATATCTTTCGATTATTCTAATGGATCAAATTGCTCAAAAATTCCTTTGAGAGCTTATTTTAGAGGATCTAAGGATGGACAATGTATCCGAGTGGTTCTATCGGTTCCAACCTTGCTTGATGAATGAGCATTATAACCTATAGATCAAGTTCGCTCCCTCTTGTAATGATTTGAAGCGCTTGTAACCCCCACATGATCTATGCTTCTTGGAAGCACTCCTAGAACTCTCCACTACAAAAATTAAAATTAAAATAAAAATAATAAAAGAGAGAGAGGAGAAAAAAAAAAGGGCCAATTTATTGAAAGAAAAAGGAAAAAGAAAAAAGAAAAAAAAAATAGAAGCAAGGAAGGAAGATAGAAGAAAACACAGTAACTCCTTACCCAAGAAGTGCTACCATCTACATAACCTAGCTTTTGTGAAAATCAAGACCTTTTCTTCTCATCCTCATGAGATTGGAATGTAAGGCCTACAACTTAGAGGGAGGTGAAGCTAGCACACATAATGGTTGAAAAACCCATATTCAACAAGGAAATAAGCCACTATAGCCAAGTTAAGCCCACTAAACCACTACATCTACCCCTTACAAGCCATATTACCTTCATTAATAACGAATACAATGCTTCAAGGAACCACTTCAACCGTTTCCTTTTGAAGGAGAGTAGGGCATGAGGAAAAGCCCCCTTAATACTCATATGTATAGTGTGTTAAGGAAGAAGAAAACTAGTTTTTTCAAGCTTTCTCAAGAGAGAAGGCTTTGAAGCTTCTTTAAGATCTTATAAATGAAATGGAGCAAGATATGTTTCTCCAAGACAAAGGACCACCTATTTACATTGCTTTGAGTTGAGAAAGATGACGATTTACTAGGAAACTACATAAAAATATACTAGAAAGGTATGATAGATAGTTAATATCATTGCATAGCTCTAGGATGCACAGAAAATATCCCTACCAACCATGTGTCCCATATTGAATCTCGACGTATAAGATTGATTTCATTGTGACAGTGTCTATGTAAGCATGCCTAATAATCACATGACATATATTCAAAGATTAAACGTACATTGTAACATGTGTGAAAATATAATTAAGGAGTGATAGCTACCATGGTAAGTACAATTGTCATAGTAAAGCGTATGCAACACAATTATCCCCCTACTCGGTCCGAATAGTTTAGAGAAAGTCTCTTATAACTCAACTCAAATGTTTGGTATAACTCGCTCAAAACCCAACACTTAGTAAAACTCCTCAAAACTTAACGCTTAATAAAACTTGCTTAAAACCCAATGCTTAGCATTCCCCCTTAGAATATCATGATTTCACTTGAAACACTCTAGTTAACTCAAAATTCATTTAGTACCTTCTTGCCACTCATCTTCAAGCTTAATTTAACTTAGCAGGATTCCAAGCACATCAATATAAGATTATCTTAGCTAATAGGACCATTTAGTTATCCAAGACTAGATCATTTGCGTAGACAACAAATTAGCCATGCTATAAACAATTGATTTTCTACTCAATTGGCACCTAAATCAATCTCCAGCTTTAAAACCTATTGCCTAAATTACTATATTCGATTTAGCCTTTCCTAAGCGCTTGGAGGATGTACCTAGTTGAACTCTCCTTGCTAACTAGTCAACAACAATAGTAGGGGGCAAGTGTTATATGTAGATTTCGACCCTTAGGCCTCAAAGCACTTGCTAGCTCACAAAGCCTTTGATAATAATAAGGCACACCACATAGAGGCATTCCCTGACAAGTGGCATGTGTTACTTTTTGTGCAAGTACTTTAGAATATTTAAGAAGAAGGATCTCTGTACACCTGTCACAATTTTAATAGCTAACCTCACGTATAAAAGACCTATAAGGCCTTCTTCATAAAGGATTCCAAAATCTTTGATTTCTATATTGATATTGTTGGTCAAAATTCTCTATTTATACCTTATTGACTTAAGCATCAAAGTGCATATGTTAGAATCACTTTCGATACCCTCTTAACTCATGTTTACTCTTTTGTAAGCCACATTTCAAACCAATCTAGCCCATCACACATCCCTTATGAATCGAGAAGAATTTTCATCAACAAAAATATTCTAATATGGATATTAGCAATATAAGGCATCTCAAATAGAATTTGTACATTCTATCAAAGAGGAGATTGTAAATGAAAGTTATAACATGAACTCCCTATTATATGCAAAACTATTGAAACCCTTAAATACCATTTGAAAACATTGTTGGAACTATAACTAAAACAAACATATAAAATGAGGCCCTAAATTATTAATTATATAAGATTTTTGTTAGAGTTAGGTTAAAACTTGGGCTAAAAACTTAGAAAAAAGTGTTAACAACCCCAATCTTAAATAGATTAGGTAGGTTTATAAACAAGTTTAGGTGTTAAACCTAGATTGAACACATTTATAAATGGGCTTGTAAAGCTCGATAATTTTCAAATTCAAAAGATTAGTCAAGTGGAAATATAGGGAAGTATGTTTGAAAGTGAATGCGATACGTAACTCTAAACCAAGGGTTGCTTTAGCGTAGTTGATACAATTAGTGTAACCAAAGCCTAATGAATTGAAATCTTAAATGAATTCTAATCATTGACCATTATATTAGGAACCATAAACCCTAACAAGGTCGACCTAAGGCCCTAATTTGAAATTCCAAACCTTAAACCAATTAGCAAACTCTAAGGCTATAATAGAAAATTTTGAAACTAATATTAAGCTTGAAAAACTTAAATTGAAACCTAATCAAATCTAAAACCCTTAAAAGCAAAAAATTTCCCTAAGAATTATACAAAATCACATAATTTAGAAAGAATTAATTCCACTAATAAACCAAAAAAATTAAGACAATTGTTGCGAAATAAACCCTCCTAGATAACCTTAAGTAAGCATGAACCATGAAGGAAAAAAAATGACATTTCACACAATAAATTATCTTAAGAAAAGACTAATTCGAAGCAGCTAAAAAATACCTTAATTAGACCCTTAATAACCTTCAATTGATGGACTAATAGACAAAAGAAATTATGGCATAAAAATACCCAACAAATCATTAGCCACTATCTAAAGGAGGACATTTTGGCAACACAAATAATCTAAAGGCCATTAAGTATTTAAGTATACATAGGGAGTGCAGCTTAAGGTCTATACATGACTATAAATCTGATGGAAATGACCAATACCATAAAAAGTAAATAGCTTAACCTAAGACACTCCTCTAACCAACAAGCAAACCCATTACCCAATTAACTCTATTAACCATATACTTAAGGCATGCATTAAAAAAACTCAATTCTCTTTTATTTTCCCTTCCATCTGCATGTGTAGCTTCCATTCCCTTGTTCCTCTAAAAATATTCTTCAAATACACAAAGAAACACTCCAACTTAGCAAGGAAAACCACCACCCACCATACACACACAAGGCAAACATACCTCCAAAACAACCACAACATTCTTCCACATCACTTTAAGGGACTTCTAAAGAGCTAAAAATCAGGGGGAAATCAAGGAATCAACACCAAGCAATAAGAAGAGCAAAGAAGTAGATTAAGACACACCAATTAGAAGACTATCAAGGATAAGATACTACTTGCACATATCCCTTTCTTTTTCTTGTAATATATCCATGTAAATTAGATTAGAATAGTCAAGAATCTTCTGATTTTGTAACTTTTAGTTATGTGTTCAAGTTGTATTAAGTAAGAAATTCAAGGATGTAATGTAGACTTAGGCTATGTTAGAAGACAATGTAGAGTAACTACTAAGTATCACATCTAAAAGGGTGAGATTTGGAAATAAGTAAAATAAATGAGCTTGAAATCTTATTTCCTCTTCTAGTCGCCATGTTTAAGGATCTTAGGAATCATTTTCTTTCGATGTATTAGGTGGACTTCAACATTTAAGAAGAGCCTTATGTAAAGATTAACATGGGTTAGTGATGGGGAAAGTTAAAAATGTAGAAGATCTAGTTCCCAACCATGAAATTGGCACCCAAGAAGGATTTCTTTTCATGATTTTCAAATTTCCAAAATGTGAATATAGTAGAATATCATTAGAAAAAAATTCTGAAATCAAACTCTTTGATTAAATGTTGAAAACAAGACATATAAATTAGAAATAAGTAAAATAAAAAAACAAGAATGATCAACATTGAATATGTAACAAAAAACCAAAGATTCACAATAGAAAAACGAACCCCTACATGCCGAACTAAAAGCCCAACAAGGTCCATAAGTTGATTAAAATATATTTCCTTTAGACATTAGGCTCAATTAGTAGAAAAAGACTTCAAAACAAACCTAAATAAGTTGCACACAAAGCTAATCAAAATGTAACTTAGATTTCCATGAGCTAAATGGCTAAAATAACCTCAAAAATGAAAAGTACATGCGAAACCTTTGAAATGATTATAAAAACACGAAAAAATGGACTTAAAAAGAAAAAGTTATAACCAAAACACCAAAGTGACCTAAACCAATAAACTAGAAAATTTAGTTAAGATGCTTAAATAAATTAGTACACTTAAACTTATAAATTATTATTTTTCTTATCGGTGACATTGATTTTAAGGTTAGGCTACCCTCGAATTACTATGACTCGTAGCAAGATGGTCGAGTGAGTAATCCTATAATTATTGTACTTGTAGATTTAGTGCACCTATACATTTAATTAATATGTACAAAATTAGATACTATATGGGGATCTAGTTTGCATGTGTTTTATTTGTTGTGTTATTGGTTTCAAAATATCTTAATCTTTACTAAAATAATTGAGTGTATTGATTTCCCTTGCACCTATAATGGAAATCTGCGAATGTCTGAGAAAATTTTTTATGATCACCATATAAATGAATATAATTATATATAACCTAAATAAAAATGGGCCATGCATTGCATACTCTCACATGTAAGAAGGTCGTTGGCATCATGCAAGGGTACAAAAATGCTGTATAGAGGTATACTTCATATGTAACCTTATCTCGACCTTTGGGAACTACTTGAAATCAAGAAATGCCACCCTTTAATTGAGATTGAGTTCGAGCATTCACTGCATAGAGGTGGATAAAACTTGAGTATGCCATTCACATCCACACTCTTCATAAGCATATACATGTATATATTTCAAACCTATTTTATTATAATTAAATTAAAATTTTATCACTATCTTAAAAGAAATAGCCTAGGGTGATAGGAACCTAGAGCTGACGTGTTCGTAATTTCCCAACCCAGGCAGTGGAGGGCATTAAATTCGTACTGCATACGGTTTTCTAGATAATTATATATACTGTTGTATTCATATTCATGTTCATACATTCATGTACTTGTTTAAAAACCTTGATTGTTAATTGCTTGATAGGGCAATATGAGGATTTTCTCACTAAGCTAGATATAGCTTACACTCCCATAGTGTATCCTTATTATAGGAGCTAATTTGGTTAGAGTCTGGTAAACACATACCAAAGGCTAGTACGGAATAAGACAGGTAAAGCAAAGGATGAGAAGAGAGCTCGAGTGATCACTAGTATATTTTGTGGACTCTAAGTATTATGCTTCTTTGTATTTTGTTTTAGTAAAGACTTAGTGTTCTAGATATTATTATCTCCTAGTTATTAGTATTGCCCCATGGATATTTGATAGGACCATAGTCCTTTATTATTGTGCTATTTACTATGAAATGATTTAATTATATTGCCTCTATATTGCTTTGAAATGTTAAGTCTTACTTAAGGTAATTAGATGTGAGTATAACTTATATACTGTATGAAAAATCCTCAAATAATAAGAGGTTATTCTTGAGTTTTTCTATACAGTGTACGATAGATTGTTACATCTAAGGTACCCATTGAGATGTAATAGGGATGGGTTAGCTCATTTATTAATTGTATTAAGGTAGGTTGAGTACCAAATTGCCAACCCTAATCTTAATTACCGTTATTTCATGTTTTATCTATTTTTTATCCTTCTTTCTAATTGTTAAACAACACTATAATGCTGAATCCTTATTGTGTTTTGTATTGTAAGTCCTATGTTGGTTATTTTGTCATATATTTTGCAATTAATCTCTCTGAGTTAATCATTTAATTGAGTTGTTAAAGAAAAGGAAAATATTTATTTTGACTTTAATCTTGATGTCCATCTGCATAATTTACCTTATCATGTATCTATGTAAAATTTTAACATAGCTAATATCGCTATTTTGGTTTAGGAAAAGAGGAAAGAGCTAAAGTGACAATCTTTCTAAGAATTTTCTATATTCACATATGCATAATTTGAGTTTTTCCACTCATGTAGTTTATGTTGTTGTTAAGTTTTGCTTATAGGATCAAATTCATACCTAGCTTAAAGAAAGAACAGTTCGGTTAAGTTCTTGTCTTCCTACACTATTGAGTAAAAGTTTCCTCCTCCCATTAATTTGCAACAAGCATTTATGAAATGAGAGGGAGGAGATATGTTATATTTATTATGTTAGGGTTAGGCAAAATTTTCATAGCACTTCTATTTTTTGCACTTTTTTTTAGTTTATTTTGAAGTGTTTTTAATTGTTCATAAACCTTACACATGTTAATAAAAAGGGAGTTGCATATTGACTGCTGCTTTTTCAATGGAATGAGTTGGCTTAATAACCCTTCTCTACAAATATATATGTAGTAGTTGGCCATAGACACTATGAAAAAAAAAGATTTATTAATAAACAAAAAGATTAGTTGTTTTTTGCAAAAATCTAAACGAAGAATTAATAGTACATAATTATGCATTTACTAATAAAAGACTATTAGTGGTTGGTTTCTAATATAGTGTAAGATAAGGAAAAAAGCACAACACAATACAATAGAAGCATCTTAGAATAAATGTCTTGTATAATGTTTAGTGTGCTAAAGTATAATAAAAGATTTTTTTTTGTGTTATATGTTATTTGTTAAACATAAGTATTAAACTAGAATGGTAGTTTTGATAGTTATATTGTTTATGTTATTATATATTTATTTTAATTGCATTTTCCTATTCCATTATTGTTCATTAATGCTATCGCTACCACTACCATCATTGCCATTACACTACTACTACCACTATATTGCCACCACCATTAATCACTCCTTAGCATAGCCTGTTGTGGTGATAGTGGCATATATTAATGCATTTGTGGTAGCTGTAATAATAATGGGGTAGTGGTTATGTGATGGCAATAATGTGGATGATAGTAAAGTGTGATGGAGTTATTAGTAATGTAGCAATTGTAATGGTTGCCAAAAGTGATGGTAGTAGTGAAGTTATAGCGATGACAATAGTGTAATATAGTGTGATTGGTAGTGGTAGTCTGTTTTTGAGATGTTAATGATGGCATGATAGTAATAATATGATGATGGTAGTGGTGACATAAAGCTAATATTATCTTAATAGTGGTGATAATAGTACGAGTGGTAGTAATACCGGTGACAATGGTAGTGGTGATAATAGTGGCAACAATAGTCATGGCAACAATGGTGGTGGTGATGATAGGAAGATCAATATAATAATGGAGAAGTGGTGATTGAAAAGAAGTGTTAGTTAACGGTTTCAAAAAGAGTTATTGTGTCGTGTTCCAATATTTTTGTATTACTAAACGAAAGGCATAAAAATCCTTCAGATTTGTCCATTATAAGGGGAATCTTTCTAGTAATAGGCGTATTTTGTAAATCAAACATAATGTAATAAGTTTCATCTTATCTCGTACATCGAAAAGATGCAAATTAAATGTTACAATATAGTCTTTGTTAGATATTTTGTTTGTGATATGAATATACATGTATTTTATGATTTTAGTATCTTTCTTTACCTAATGCTCTTATTGAATCCACCTTCCAAAAAGATACCAAAACATTAGAAATTGAGATGCAATTTAGATGGATTTAGATCCTTATTGATACCTAGGTCAAAGTTAATAAGGTATGACAAACCCAATAAGAATCCAAATTCAAGGGCCTTTTCCATGTGCATTTGCTTATTAACCAATAAAAAAAATAAATAACCAATTTGACTAATAAGATAGTAAATATTTAAGTAATACGTATTATATAAAAATTTGGGTAATCGACAATTCACCCCAATAAGTATATTGTTTTTCACAGTATGTTATGTTTTCACTTATCTTGGTGAGTTGTCAATTACCTAAGTTTTTATGTGGATTACCAATTTAAACCCTTTAGACCACATTCATTTCCATGAATAAAGGAGAATAAAGGAGGAATGAAATCATTCCTGGTAATTCCTTGTTAAATATTTATCCTTGTCTTCCTTTTTAATAAATGATGATGGTACCACATTTTGTGAAACTACTTAGAAATGGAGTTGTAAAAGAGTGAGTGAGACAAGACACTACTGAACTCGTGCTTGATTGAAAATTTAAAAGCTTGAGCTCAATTTCAAAATTTAAGCTTGATCAAGCTTAAAATGTTAAGTTCAAACTTGACACAAAGTGTCATTCAGCATACTTAAACTCGACTTGATTAAACTCATTTAAGTTTAATTTATTGAAAAAAATATTTTTTTAATTATAATAATATTATTTGAGAAACTTGGCTTGAACTTAACTAATATTTATAACCGACTTAAACTTGATTAAGCTTGTAAGTTGGTCAATTCAAATATAATGTAGCTTGAACTTGACTCAATCAATTACTCGAGTAACCGAGTTTAAACTTAAGTTTAACTCAACTGTTTTTTAGTTAAATTTAAGTAAATATTGAGCTAAACTTAAGTAATATGAGAGTCGACTTATACATTCCTCTACTTACAAACCATGGTGGTAGGTTCACTGCTTGAGTTTAGATTGATGAGTAAACAAACAACAGACCATGAATAGCAATAACCAAATGACACGAACTCACCTAAGCTTTTACGCAAATTTAAGGTGGCACTAATATTGTCTTCAATGATAGAAGTGAAATGAAATCAAAAGAAATAAATTGAAAAGAGTGAAAATTTTATATTTGGTAATTAAAGATTAAAATAAGAATTTAAGCAAATGAAGAGATTTTGGTGGAAAGTTCTTCACTTTTAAAAGCAGTATATTTCTTTATAAAATTGAAGAGAAACGTGATGAAAATGAGTTTAAATTATAAAAACATTATTAATATTTAAGTTTAGTATTTTTTTTAAAGGGTAATATTGTTTAATACCTTTCCATTTTCTTCTTTTATATGATGTGAAAATCATTTATCTCTTATTATTATTTTTAATTTTTGCTAAAAAAAATTGAAAAATAGTGTAAATCAATTGAGATATACGTTAGTTTGCCTTAAAGGAGCGAACTTATTCTTAAAAAATAATTCTAGAAAAAGTATTTCTTGAAATACCGTTATAAAATTATAGGTTGCGATTGTAATTCCTTTATAATCATAACTTGCAATTCCAACCTGCGATTTTTATAGAAGTCACATCTATAATGTACAATTTCCTTGAATATCTTATGTCTTCCATGGAAAAACAAAGAAGGAACTTTTTGGCTAGAAGAAAAAATTGTATCAACCTAGTAGGCCATAAAAATACACACATTTGACTTAAAAAAAAGGGTAAATGACATCTTAATTATACTAGACTTAAATAAGTCTTTTTTAATATATTATGGTTTTTGTAATTTTATATAAACGAAAAGATGATTTTTTAAAGTCGAAAAAGTAATTTGCATCATTTTTTTTTTTTTACAAGTACATTTGACCTTAAAAAATGTGGCAAACAGCAAAGTGATTTGGTTCCAACCAGAGTAAGCTTAAATAAGTTTTTTTTTTTCGATGTATTATAAAATTTATAATACCATATAAATAAAAAATTATAACCCTTCAAAACTTTTTGGATAGAATTAAAATAGTGTTAGACTCATTCAAAAATGATATTATGTGAAAACTAAATCGCAAGATTGACATATAATTTTTTTTTATATTTTAAAATTATAACCATCGAGCCATAATTTTAAAACTATATCTGAAAAATATTTTCTTCGGATCGTTTTTTAGAAAGAAAACTGTTACATATCTCTAAATCAATCTACCATACTATGCATCTGGCTCCGGCTAGGGGCTATGGGGGTTCCTTCACTCGTATTCAATTATAAAGAAAATATCAGGTTTCGTCGTTTACTGTGCGAGTTAGGACCTCAGTTTCAGCTGACCCCTATCTCCCTACCCTGTTCTCCTCTCTCCTTTCATATGGCGTCTTCTCTCACTTCACTCTCTCCCATGAGAATTCCACGGCGATACCCTTATTTACGACTCGAATACTTCCTTCCGAAGGCGCCCTCACACTACTTCTCCTCTTCACCCTCTCACTTATCACCACCGCCACCATTCCGCCGCACACTTTCTCTCACTTTCTCGAGAAATTTCTCTGAGTCTCCCCAAAACCCCGTTAGCAAGAACTCTGACATTCCAAGCCTCCACGACTTCATCGCTCAATCTGCTTCTAGTGCTAATAATGCTGCTGTCTCAGCCGTCCTCGAAACGCAGCCCTAGTAAGTCGATTTTCCTTTTGCACGTAACACTGATTTCGAAGTATTGCATGGCGTTTTTATTTAATTTTGTTTATAACGTCCAGTATTTTCCGTAGAGCTTTCAATGTTAGATGTCATGATGTGTTGATAGTTTAAAATTTCTTGGTTTTTAATTATTATGCGTGTTTCATGATTTTATATATTGGAACAATGTATCGAGGACATAAATTAATCAATTAATATTATATTTACATATGTGGTGTTTTAGGTTCAACATGTTGATTCTTAATATGAAATGACATGAAATGGGTGGAAGGAACCATCCCGAGCTGAAGTATGATTTGACTGCATTCTGCATCGGTTATGTTCTCATTTACGTACTTCAGTGTTTAAAGTGTTTATACTATGGTGACAATCGTGAGTTGGTAGTGCTAGTTAGTAGCAGTGGCATGGTAGCTAAGAGTCTGTAGGAGGTTGGGTTGCTTTTCGGTAGTTGATGTTCAAAGAATTCCGGGAAATAGCGTTTCATGTTTAAGAAGGTAACCCAAATTTTTCAATGCTAATGGAAAATTTTCTTTCACGGATAGATGTCCATGGTCTGATTCTGGAAACCATGAATTCTATTTTTGTAATTGCATTTCTTCTTGTCTCATGCTTATGTCTTCATTCTTTGTCTGCTAGCGTTAATTTACCAGCCGAAAGTCCCTCGAGAGGTCGAATATTCCATGAAACATACGGTTGTCAAATGAACATTAATGATATGGAGATCGTCCTTTCCATTATGAAGAATGCAGGATATAGTGAAATTGTGGATGTACCTGAAAGTGCAGAGATTATCTTCATAAATACCTGTGCCATACGTGACAACGCTGAGCAGAAGGTATGGCAAAGGCTTAATTATTTTTGGTTTCTTAAGAGGCATTGGAAGAGTAATGTTAAAATTGGAAGGGCACAATCATTACGACCTCCAAAAGTAGTTGTTTTAGGATGTATGGCAGAGAGGTTAAAGGATAAGATACTTGATGCAGATAAGATGGTTGATGTGGTTTGTGGTCCTGATGCTTATCGTGATCTGCCTCGGTTACTGGATGAGGTTGAGGATGGTCAGAAAGGAATCAATACCCTTCTATCCCTGGAGGAAACGTATGCTGACATTAATCCAGTCAGGATATCAAAAAACTCGATTACTGCTTTTGTGTCTATAATGAGGGGTTGTAATAACATGTGCTCATTCTGTATTGTACCTTTTACTAGAGGCAGAGAACGTTCACGGCCTGTGGGATCTATTGTGAGGGAGGTTGCAGAACTGTCAAAGGAAGGTGTAAAAGAGGTTACACTATTAGGCCAAAATGTTAACAGCTACAATGACACATCTATGCTTGAAGACGTTGAACTGGGTAGTAACTGGAAGTTTAGTGCAGGATTTTCTAGCATGTGTAAGGTGAAAAAAATGGGTCTCCGTTTTGCTGATCTTCTGGATCGTCTATCCACAGAATTCCCTGAGATAAGATTTAGATACACATCCCCTCATCCTAAAGATTTTCCTGATGAGTTACTGTATGTGATGCGGGACAGACATAATGTCTGCAAGTTTATTCATCTGCCAGCACAAACCGGGAGTAGCACAGTCCTTGAGAGAATGCGCCGTGGATATACTCGTGAGGCATACTTAGAACTCGTGCAAAAGATACGAACAATTATACCAGATATTGGAATAAGCAGCGACTTTATTTGTGGTAAGAAATCCTTTTCCTTTTGACTGCTGATTTGGAAATCCAAACCTAGATTTTATGTATAGTCAATATGGCCAGTAATCTCATGGAGCTTTGTCTTGTCCCGAGAGATGTTACAACAAGAATAAGTTAACAAGGAGGAGCAAATCACCTTGATTTTGATGTGTATTTTTTGAGTGCCTATTTTAGACTAGAAAACATCATATGTTAGGACTTACTCATATGACAGTTGGCTGACTAGAAGTTTGCCTTATATCAGAGTTTTTTAGCTACCATTTCTTGACACTGCATTTCTTGTCTATTTCACTGGCCTGTCAACACTCACATTTTGTTTTCCATGCCAGTAATCAGTCAAATGTCAGCCAAGACACTATTCTTGGCCATCAATGGTTCATTTGTTTCTGCTGGAGTATGAAGCTTTAATACCTGACTATTTGAACCTCTTTCCACTACTCAAATCAATGGATGGCTTTTCCAAATCGGCATGCTGCTGTGTCTTACTTTAAATGCAACATATTTTTAGTGCTAACCCTTTCGAACTATTAATTGCTAGTCATAGGCCAGAAAATATATATTATATATGATCTATTCCTTTTGTTGGTTGTCAAGATACGATTTTCTTTACCCTATACCTTTTTGGTCGCTATCTTACATGGTATACAATGTCCTTTTTTGTAGGTTTCTGTGGAGAAACAGAAGATGAGCACAAGGACACACTTAGCCTTATGAAAACTGTTGGTTATGATATGGCTTACATGTTTGCCTATAGCATGCGAGAGAAAACACATGCTCACAGGAATTATGTTGATGATGTCCCTGAGGATGTCAAGCAAAGGAGGCTGACTGAACTTATTGAGGCTTTCCGAGAAAGTACAGGACAATGCTATGACTCACAAGTTGGAACAGTCCAACTTGTGTTGGTCGAAGGACCAAATAAGAGAGCTCCAGATACTGAACTTATTGGCAAAAGTGATAGGTTCCACAGAGTGTCATTTGTAAATGTACCGGTCATTGATCGTGCTGGTGATTCTACCAGTAAGAGAAATCCTACAGTTGGTGACTATGTAGAGGTTCGCATAACAAAATCAACTAGAGCATCACTCTTTGGAGAAGCTCTTGCTATAATTAAGCTAAGTTCATTTTATAATACAGAGGAACGGTTGGTTGCCTGTGAAAGCAGTTCTTGACAATGGCTTAGCCCATGAGTGTTAGTTTTCCATTTTAAACCATCTTTTGAATTCCTCTGCGCTTGAGGATGAGAGGACAGCATTTGCTGTCATCTTGCCCTGATTGCCAAATCTTGTATCAGAACGATATACAAGAGAAGTCTGCCAGGAAGGTGGTGCCTTTAGTACAAAGGCAAAGCCTAGTTGGAACACATCCAGGCAGTTTGATAGGCTGAAGTAGTGACAACTGATCGGATTAAAGCAGCAGCCCAGAGTCGTTTGCCACCTTCAATGACAGCTAATTTGCGGCTTTTCTGTTTCTAAGAATCATGTATTCTTTCTTGTGGTAAATTAAGGAACTGTCTTGTTAAAGTATTACATAATTGATATCCATCAGAGGCCATGCGGGATGTTTATTGGGGGGATATCATAGCTTGCTTGCATTGTGAATGTGACATATGATAATTAATATTTGCAATAGACATGTCAGTTTGAATTTCTGTTCTGCTCTGTAGTTGATTAATAAGAAGCTGTTCTATGAAATTAGAATTAGGATCCGGTTTGAGTGTCATTGGATCAGACCAAGAACATCTTCGCATTGGGTAAACGTTACTCAAGTTTGCCTCATATCAACTACAGTATTAGCAGTTACTCTGACCCAATTCTGCAGGAGATGCAGCCTGAAAACTTTTTCATACATACCGTCAAATATTTACATTTATGGCTTCCATTTTATAGCACATTCAAGCAGCTAGAATTCCGAAAGAACTTATTATCCTTCAAGCTAAAGCGTATAAACAACATAAACAGTAACAAATGAGAATCTTTGTCTGAAAATGTTACTTAGCATTACAGTTACTGCCCTGGTTAAATATGGAAGAAGAATGTGTAATAGTTGAGAAGTTTTGATCAAGAAATGTGAATGAGTTTCCATTGTTGAGAGCTTTCATGAACGTAGTTGGTATCAAATTGTTATTGTCTCTGTTCAGTAACGTCTGCTATTTATACAACTGTTAATCAATCTAACAAACCACTCAACAACTCAATCAAAAACCTACGGCTGTTATATTCGTGTAAATAAGTAATAAGATTAACTCTTTAATAGCTATTACTCAAAAATGCAAATAAAGCTATAACAAGTCTTGGATGATTATTACATTATTCAATTAACTGAAATGAAAATAATATAATACTCCTATATATAATTATAAAATAATAATAAATAAAAGAAAAAGATGAACAACAAAATACAAATGATAGTATATATTACATGTGAATACACTATATATATGTATGAAGGTATGATAAAGCAAAACAAACACACACTTCAACATATGCTCAAGGTTATGTACTATGTATTATTGTACAATGACATATATATATTTGCATATCCATTATATATATAAACAGATACACACATATACATATATATAGTACAATATATACAATTACACGTCATATATTTACCATATATTATGATAGTATATATAATATATATTTGAATATATATGATATTATCATGTCATATATTACATCTAAATACCTAAATAATATATTTTTATATATAGTAATATATTATATTATATAATAACAAAAAAAATGACAATATATAAGTAATGCCGTGAAGTATATAGTATATACATAATTGTGTGTGTATCTCTCTATGTGTATGTGCGTATGAGAAATTTTGAACAAGTACGAAGAAATAAATGAATATGAAGTTGATAAACATATTTCATCTTCACTAATTTCAAATATTTGATTACACCATGTTGCAACATGAAAAATAAAGTTACAATCACATGAACAAAAAAATTACAATAAAAGGGTGAAGGTCGACGCTATTAACCCTCTCACCTCAATAGTCCCATATAAACAACCTTAAAATAGAGATGATACGCTCTCCCCAGACATTGCCGATCTCAAACACTAGTGACTTGTTTACTTTGCTAAATGGAATAACTATTATTAGGGAATAGTTATTACAGCGAATTAGTGTGATGTTGTTTACTTAGATGTAATGGAATAAGAACTACGTTATTTACTTAAGGGAATAAGAGAAGGAATAAGGATGAAATAATAAAGGTTCAACAAATGAATCCTTAAATGCCGATACATAATATTAAAGCCCAAAATTGAATTACGTCTCAAAAAAACCGTAATCCTCAATTGACCATGGTGAGGAACTACATACATGTCTTCGAGATCCATGCTATTGTCAATTTTCTACTATTGAAAGTGACATTAGAATAATCCTATCTAAGTCAAATGTTTTTAAGAATACAAAATACATAATGGTCGTTTAAAGCATTGTTAAGTACAATAGCATATGAGGTATGTCATACATAAGTCACATTTTCATTAGTCCCATGTTAATAATTATGGAAATGACATTCCCTTGTCATATTAATATATATCTATCAACTACTGAGAAGAACATCATATTTTCAATTTTTCTCTAAAAACATTTTGACATACATTACACGATGTGATGGATCAAGCTTATAGAGGATGTTGACATTCTCTAATATCCATTGGAGGTTAATTAACGCTTGATACAATTCCTTCTCAGATAGACTCTCAAGTGTTGATAAAAAGCTTGTCAGTTCAATTACATCAACTGTAGGCCGATCTATCGACGACGGGCGGAATGAGGAATAATGCACAAGGTTTGATGACAGATCCACGATGGCAAGGGATGAGCAAGGCTACATGAGGATGACGACGATGGCAAATACACGAAGACGAGGATGATGGCAGATGCACGACTGAGGTTGCACGAGGATTGACGTTAGATCCATGACGGCAAGGGAAGAGCGAGGCTACATAAGGATGACAACAATGGCGAATGCAAGATTGAGGCTGCACGAGGACCAACATTTCCATTGGTGATAGGCCAATTGACATTCAAACCAATGATGGACGGGCGATGGCGATGAGAAGAAAAGGGTTAAAGTCGCGAAAGGTCTATCATAACTGTAATGTGTTTAGCATTGAATTGTTATTACCGGGAATGGGGGAAGGAATGGCCATTCGGGATTTTGTGGAATTGCGATTTTGTGTGAATTGCTATTTCGTGAAGTAAATAACATAATAGCTATTCCACACATAATAGACCCGTAATGGAATAGCTATTATGTTTAAGTAAACATGTTGTAGAGCGCTTAAGATCCATTACGCAGCGGCATGACTCTGTCATGTTACTTTGGCAATAGCAACCTCATATACGTTCATAAGATAAAGGTACATTTCATAATAAGGGGATATATTTTGCTATATAATAAAAGTATACTTCATTATAAGAGAGTATGGTTTTAATATGTTAATTTCAATTACTTTAGAAAAACAAAAGCAGTTTTATTAATAAAAAGCTATTCATGGCTCTGACAAATAAATTGCCATTCATTGTTTTAGATAATAAAGATTCCTTATAAAACTATTATGACACACCAAAAATGCAATCAAATGTAGTGATAATTCTTCCTTAATGAAGAGGGAAAAAATAAAATAATTATTTCCCTAAATTAAGTGGCTATAAATTACAAATTAGCAAAGTCAAGAAAACCATGGACAGAACAAAATCAACTATCAAAAGATCAAGTAGTCCTTAAAAACAAACATACCCACGAAGATATTGTAATACCATCTCACAAAGCTAAAGCGAATGCTTGATTAACTCGAGCATCACACTAATTGACAAGGAGGCTACATAGAATGTCATGGGCCGAGAGTTTATAGTGAACATAGAGTGTTCAACTCAAAAATAGTGTGTAATAAGTGGAATTGACAAGATACTTCATTGTAAGGGGTTGGATTTTCTAAAGGTAAGCTTGATCTCTCATAAACAAATCGATCGAAATTGATATTACTCTTCTTATGATGGTTATGACAGATAGAAACTAGTTGAGAAGGATGTTTTGCATAATCATAAGAAAGATTGTAATAAAGCCAAGTGATGACTCTTTTGATGAGGAATGGACTATCAACAAGTCTTAAAAAAAAATAGAAAGAAAAAACTAGCTCATCACAAGGTAAAAATATAAAATAAAAGGTGATTGAGCACCGTACAAAATCTTTGGGATAGTGATCAGCCCATCTCTCATCTTGTGACGATAAATCCTAAAAGGATAGGAATGAAAAGGCTAGTTGACATCTAGACATAAAATAATTATATAAATCAAAGGGTAGTTAAACACCATACAAAATTTTTAAGAGGGGTGAACCTCTTGTCCTATAACTGGGCATCGGTGATGACAAATTGAAATTACAATTGGTTTCGAAAGAAATACCATATTACATCTTGAATTTTGAGTTCTTGAGAACCATTCTTTCAAGATCTTTCAAGAATGGTGATCTTTATACTATTTTTTAACTTCCTTACTATGACCAAATTAGAACCTTTACCTTGAAAATGTTACTCCAGTTCTACATCCATATATTGAATTCAAAAACACTAACGCTGCTTTCTAAAAATATAATTAGTTCCTCAAAAGCAAAGGCGATCATTTCATAATTCTCACATCATTCCACCATCAAGTGAAACAACAGTACAACCCTCTCCTAATTTTATTGGTTGTCCTATTATCCAACACTTGGTGTCTAAAACATTGAAAGAAATTTAATCAGATGAGGAGCCCTCTTAAAACTCGTTTGATGTGAATTTAGCAATGCTTCCCATGCGGTTGACAACAGCAACAAAATTCACCATCAAATAACTGCTGTTAGATGACTATGCCCAAGAAATGGAAGGTATAGAATATGACATGATTTTGAATCCTCTCATGCTTTGTTGAAAGATGAAATCAGAAATACAATTTCCAACCGTCGGAACCCAGCAAGAACTTTATTGCACTGCAGATTTTTTCTTCTCTTCCTCTTGCTGTTTTAACTCAACCAATTGCTGAGCCCATGCTCTTTCCCTTGCAACGGCAGCCATTTTTCGCTCTACCCTCTTGTTCATCTTCTTCCTTTTAGCCTCCTGCAACTGAGCTTTCCTTTTCTTTGCTTCAGCCTGTGCACATCCAACAACAATAAAGACAAACGAAGGCTTAGTGGGAATAGTCGTTTGGCTAAAGCTTCCAGAAATGAAAGTCAAGCTGTGGTGTAATTATAAAGATAGTGAGAACTAACATCAGTTAACCATAACTACAATCACTGTTCCAGCTATCAGAATCAACATCCAAATTGAATAATTTTGTAAAATAGGGCAACATATATTTAGAGTACAGGATGCATTTTTACCCTTTTAGTTGCTACATGACATAGTTAAGAGGTAAAATGCAGAACTCTTTGAACCAGCATACGCTTCTTTATTCCTTCCTTTCTTCTGGCATTTTCATGTAGTTACTCTTGTTTTAGAAAACATCTGATGGTGCAAATACAGAAGAATAATGCTATTTGTACATTTTAAAGATGGCGTATGTACAATTGCCATTCTAGTGAGAGTGATGTACAAAAGGGAATCCCCCATAAAGACAAGAAAAAGAACATGCACCTTTATAAATGCACGATGCAGTCTGATGCGCTTCTTTCTATTCCTTCCCTTAACACTCCCTTCATTAGGTTGGTTTGGAAGTATTGGCTCCCCCGGAACGCACTTAACCCATGCATATGGTCCTGCATCATTGAGCAAACACAAATTCACATATATCTTGGATCCAAACACCAAGTAGTGATCACAGCCACCAGGAATCTACTTCCACAAATTCAGTTCTCCTAGATAAAAAGCTAAAAAATAATACATAATTCAATCAACTTTTCAAAACCAAAGTCTCCAATTTTATCCCAAGAAAAAATAAACCAAGATTCAAAGCTTGCATAAACGTACAGAAGACAAACACTAAATGATCCATTGCAATGATAGGCATTGCAAAGATACACTGGTAGCAGGTAAAACTAAATGCTTGAAACACCCTAAGAGCTCATGTAACTAAGAGCAAATTTTACCAAAACCTCTAACATAAACAGCAGGCAATAACCCATAAGGATAAAGCCACAAGTAGAATCAGAGCCAGAGCCCATTTTAAATCATAATTTAACTTTCAATTACTCCATCAATTTCATACCATTATTTCACAATTTCCACATGATATTAACCAAATCAAACACTATCCTGTAACAACTTGATAAATCAAAAACACTATAACAGCTCCCAAGAAAATCAGCATTATCATGACAGCTCAATGTGACCGGTAACAGGAACAGCCACCATGATACAACGCAGCATCCAATTGGCCTAGATCCAATCTTTTACAACAAAAGTAGCAACCCATTGAACGCTGTTCTGATAGCAAATCTAAAACCCAGAACCCTTGAACACTTCCTATACATTCAGCCCTGCATTCCGATGAATTCCATGTGACTACAACGCAATGTCCCACACCAACCAAACTGGCACCAATTGCCCAAAACTCAAACTTTCCCAAGCAAACAACAATCTAACTAAAACAAAAACTCAATTTCCAAAACGAACACAACTCCAACAATAGATAATAATTCAAAACCTCAGACACATCTACATGCATTCCCACAAATTCCGCATGAAACGGTACAGGAACTCCAACACCGACTAAGCCACTACCAATAGCCCAAAATAAAAATCAGACTTAACCATAAAAAAAAGGAAACCCTAATAACCGCACTTCATCATCATTATCAAAATGACTATCTAAAAGCACGAAACCTGGAGGTCTTAAACTAGCCCGTTTTCGACGAGGCTTATCGAGAGGCCTCCGCTTCGGGTACCGAGTATCGGTCAAGCTGTGGAAACGACTCAATGGATGTGTCCAAGGAGAGAGATCAATGGGGACCGGCGATCCACTACTCAAAATGAACTTGGGTTCAGCCCTCAAGGAGGAAGAAGATAGAAATGGTGATATCGAGATGGGAGAAGCAGGAGTGCGTGATGTTAGGATTCGGGTTTTGGAGAAGATGGTTCTTAGAATTCCGAATCTCATTTCCGTTGGGTCGAATAAAATTGGGGGCTTAGGGTTTTGGGGGTTTTGAGTGAAGCGGTTGCATCCGATGGAATTAAAAATTCAGGGACTAAAAACGTTTTCTTTTTGTTTTTTTGGGCGGGGATTGGGGGGGTGTGGGAGGGTAAAGGAAGAGGTGGGAAATTAAGGTGTAAATGGAAAACCCAAGCCCAAGAACAGGTTATCGACGGGAGCCCAAGAGCCACCACATTCGGTTCTGGGATTACATTATATATGTAACAAAAGATATTTTATATTTAATATTTAATATTTAAATTTTAATAAATTTTTAATTAACTATATAAAATTTAATATAAGATTGTGAAATTCAATACCCAATGGAACATTTTGAGGTCAACATCGCTACCTATTAACTCCATATAGAGTTGTCTATTAGTTGGCTTTTTTGGCCATTTATGATTTGCCATGTGTTTAAGCAATTGTTTTATGTGGCTCGTTAGGTAGTATATGCGAAATCTTGCAAAGTCCATAAACACATATTATCTTATTTCTATCAAATTAAGATAAACAAAAGAATAAGAAAGAAAAAAACAATGAAAAAAAGAAGAAGCAGAAAGGTAGTTCATCATCATCATAATAAGAACAACTAAAAGTCCAAGCTCTTAGTTTCCTTTAAGCAAACTCGGATCATAAAAATCAGAACTTTATATAATATTACGTCTAGATCTGATTAGTTAAAAAGATAAATGTCATATTTGACACATGAAGTTTCTCTGTTGTCCCTTTTGCAATTAACTATTCACTTTACACATTTTTGCAATTAATCACTTAAATAGAGTTAATCTAGGCAATATAGATGATCTCAAAAAGTTTATAAGTAATGGGTTGATACTAAATTTTATGAGGCTAATTATAAAAATAAGTAAAATTAAGGTATTAAATATTACATTTACTCTAGTTATAACTAATGATTTACTTTGTGGCCTTAGATAGGCATACAAATTGGATTACACATTTTGTTTATAGATTTCCTTATTTTAAATAATTTTTTTAGATTATTCGTTAACAAAATTGAAATAAAAATGGGTACCTTCAAGAATTATGTACATTAAACAAGGAGAAGGACCCATTACAGGACTTACTATACCTTTTTTGGTAGAATCATGAGCTAGACTTTACTACTGGTAGCTATATTAGTTTCTAAGGGACAAGAGAGCACTCCTGGCCATTTGAGGGTAGGCAGGTAATCCTATCAAAGCTTGAAATCTATTTTACAGTATATGGTCAAGTAAGTTTGGAGAGTGCATTAAAGAATACCATCATTAAGTAGATCTTGATTCTAATTTTTTGTAACTTGCTCTCATGTGATAAGGTATAGGATACAACATCTTCATACTTTGTACCTACCTTGAAACATATATTTTAAGATATACTAAATATATGTTCTAAGGTACTATATACCATTTCTATAAAAATTCTTAATTAATAATATTGAATCTAACAAAATCTAATATTTAACTTTAATGCATGTTTAAAGCCTAAGCCCATTAATCTATTAAAAAAGAAAGATTGTGTTTTACTCGAAATAGTTTGAAACTTGGTTTATTTCGTTGTATTATACTTTTCATTGTAAAAATACCATGACATATTTGGTGGAGTAAAAGGTGGATAGGGTACTAGTGTACTTATTTTAGCAATACCTTTTAGTGGAGGAGTGATACATAAGAAAGAGGGACTTATACATGTAAAGGAAAGAAAAAAAAAGGGCTCACATGTGAGATTGTTTTCTCAAGTGTCATTGTATATCTATGAAGAGTGCACCTATTTATTTATTAATTGGGTACTATTATTTATTTTAAACATGTAAATATACACTTATGATAGATTGCAATTTTATGATATGTGGAGTAATTGACAGGTTGTTAGGCAATTTATCTAAAAAAATTTATATTATAAAAATGTAATAAAAGATTTTACAGATTCCATAGAAAAACCCTATATCATATAGGTTTTGTGGGATACAAGTTCCATGATGGTTGCATGTTCTAAAACAGGTTTTGATTCTAAAACTTTGGAAATAATATCTTAACGATAGCATATAGGTATCATTTGATGCGTAATCGACCTCATACTTACTCATCCTTAAGATAAAATACTTGCATCAAATATTAGATGTGATGCCATAAATCCATAATAAGTCACATGTTAAGCAAAAAGGTAAATGTCCTCCCCTAGTTTTCTCTACAAAACCTTGAACCTAAGCTTTCTCCCCTTTTATTCTTCCCTTTGTGTTGCTCCCCTAACCCTCTCCAATCCTAAGTGCTGTTTTTCTCTATCATTTGCTTAAGAAACCGTGGTTGCATAAGTCTTTTCAAGTTAAGCTCTTGAACCTAAATCAATTCCTCTAACCCTTACTAAAGAACCGATGAGTCTAAACAAAGGGTTTCATTTTATGAAAACATTTTTTTTTTGTGGTACATTAAAGTGAAGTTTCACAAATTTGGAAATGTAACCGAATAAAAAGTTTTATGTTTTGTTGAAGGATTTTGGTGTTAGCTTTCATAATAGGATTTAATTCGTAATACCTGAATACTTTTTTTTTTATGATGTATCAATTTATATATATATATATATATATATATATATATGTTATAACATTATAACGTAAACCAAGGTTAAGACGGGGAATTCATAAAAACTTGAGGGACATATATGCCTTTTCATAATTAAAGTATAAATGCTCTGTAATAACCCCATGTCTCCTCTTTTCACCTTATCAATAACCACACAGTGACAAGGAGGAAAATGAGAAGATGCTCTTGTCAAGAACCTTAAAGACGAAAGGAAAATGAAGCAAACTAATTTCAAAAACGAAAGATAAGGGATCTTATATGAATTTCAATTTAGGTTATTGGAATTGGAATTTATGAGTATCGTATGTGCATCGGGACTCAAGATTTGAGAAGGGATGATATGAGAAAGGGAAATTAATGGCTCAAGGATACGATTTGTGAAATTTTTGAAATAAGTAATCTAATCCGTGTAATTAATTTATAATTACATATTTTAAAGATGTAATCGAGCTTAGGAATAGAGAGGATTGGGTTTAAGAGAAATTAGAATGAAGGATTAGAAGTTTGTGGAGATTGTCGAGGGTAACATGACACGACCATGTTAAATTCGAAAGTTACATTGAGAGATACATAGCCTCTTAACATAGTCGTGTTTTGATCGCGTTGAGTCAATTGTAACACGAACTTCTAACATGATCGTGTTTTGACTGTGTTGAATTAAGAAGAACACGATCTCCTAACACGGTTGTATTCCAACATTGTTGAAGCCAAGCTTTACATCGAAAGATATACGACCCTTAACACAGTTGTACTTTAGCCCGTGTTGAGCAATGTGGTCCTTAATATGGTCGTGTTGAATAAAGTATAAAGTAATTATATATTCATTTAACTTCAAATTAAACCAATTTTCACGCAACCTAGATAGCTAGTAAGGACCTAGAGAAATTAACTAAATAAGATAAGAGAAGTAAGAGAATGATATTTGTCGAGTCTAATTTTAAAATTTTATATTATATCCCTAATCCGATTCACATTGATCCTATGCTCATCCAATATAAATCCTCGACTTGAATTAGGAATTTTATTATTTGTTTGGAGTCGCCACCCAACTGGAGTTGGGAAAAATTATTGAATTATAACTAATTGAGCGGATTAATTCTAATTTAGACAACTAATCGACGAAATCTCCTTTTTTTATTTTTAGAAAAGAAAAAGAAGAAGAAAGAAAAACCAGAGATTCTTGACTCGGAGACTATCTTATTAAAACATTAAAGTTATTACCTTATCTTTCTAAAATCTGAACTATGTTATGATATCTTTTTTGGCATAAAAAGAAAATATTAGAAAAAAAATGATATAATGATTATACTAATAATGATTTGAAAATATTTTTTTATTCTTTTTAGAGTTACCTCATAAGGGTGCCTACTTACCCGCTATTCGAGATTAAATAGGCCGTGGTTCGCTTTTATAAAAACTTTAGTGAATTGTTTTTATTTTAGTTATGAAAACATGTTGGGTTTACGTTTATTATCATTTTAAAAATTTTCAATTTTTTTTTTAATTCTAAGCTTTATTATTATTATTTTTATTTAAAAAACAAAAACCTCTAATTAAAAAAAATCAATTATATTTTTTTATGAAAAGAAGTTTTCTAAGTAATAAAAATATTTATTATTTTTCATTAATTTAAAATTTTTATTTTTTATTAATTTTTATTAATTATCTGTTAATTATAATAGACATATATATTTATTTTTTAGAAAACTCTAAACCTAATTCTAATTAACATATTCTAAAAAATAATTCCCCTTTTTTATTTTCATATATATATATTTATTTTTTCATATTCTAATAATAAATAAATGAATAAATAAATAAAATTTGGCTAACCTAGATATGAGTCACGGTTCACGGGTTGAGTCGAATTGGGTTGAATCGGTTGTAGTAATCGGAGCTTCCTCGACGGTAGCTTCCTAGTGGCTTTTGAAGGCGGTTGATGGGTGCTTTTGGGCCTTTTGAAGGTGGGTGATCCAAAGATAGCAGTGGTTTTCTTTAGGAACCTCTCTAGGTGGTGGTTTAGGAGGGCGACCATAGGTTGGGGTTTGAGGAACTCTAGTGAAGGCTAAACTCGTGTATTTCTTTCTTTTTTCTCTCTTTTGATCGATTCTTTCACTTTCTCTCATTGTGTCCTATTTATAGGCTCTAAAAATTGAGCTTGATAAGATCAGATTTCCCTCCGATAAGCATAGATCGGATTTGCAATTGAACCCATTTTCGATCTATCTTTGATTCGTGTAAATCTTTGATTTTTGTTAAGATTCGTGTTAATTTGATGATGTTTATCTCATTTTAGTCAAAGATTTGTGCAAAAAATCGAATCAAAACGGTCGAATTTCCCTTCCCCACTATTGGCGCCAATCTCGGACGAAGGTTGAAGACGAGCACGCTTTGATTCCTTTGTCCAATCATGTGCTGCTACGTGTCCTATAGAAGGAAAAAAAAATCAAAATGGCACAAAGTGCCTTCCCTGCGTTTGGAACCCATTATCAAACCCTCTTCGCTTGCGCCTAAGCCAACGATCGGACCAGCTAGGCTAGCCTACTTTCTCTTTTTTTATTAAACGCAATTTGCATTTATGGGTTACAATTATTATTATTTTTATATTATTTTGAAATTCTAAAAATTTATAAAAATTACTTAACATCTTTTATTATTATTTCTAACCTCATTTTCCAAAATTGGTGTATTATTCCTAGTTATTTTATTTGTTTTCATTATTTTTCCTTCATTTATGAAAAATAGAAGAAAAATAAAAAAAAATGGAAAATGAGACATTATTTGTGATTAGAGGGCAAAAATGGAGTGTTTACAATATCGATCTTAGATTAAGTACTAAGAAGAGCTTATTTGATGTGAACAAATTTCAACTTAGCTTAAGTCTAAGACTGGAAGTGCTTAAGGTTATGATTTAAGATACTTGTAACTTGTGTGTTGATTTGTGCTTGTTAAGTTAGTTCATGTATTGCACTTGATTAAGTTAAATAATTTGGCTTAAGTATTTAGGTTGTATGTTGTATGTGCTTAGCTCAGCCTAGGGGCCCGTAGTGGAAAATCCCTAGGGGCACCTCAATGATCTTTATGTGACGTTGTCCTTAGTGGAGTCATGTTTGGAAATGATTTGGGTCGAATGAGGATTGAGTGGTTTAAGTGAACATGGGTGTGGGGCTCGTAGTGGCAGTTCCATCACCAGGTTAAGGTTTAAGTGTACATGGGTGTTAAGGGAGCCATGAGTACCCTGTTGATGCTTATGGACTTAAAATGTATTAAGGAAATGGTTGTTTATGTTTAAATACTGCATGATGTGTGTGATACTTGTTCATGTTTGTCATGCGTATGTGTTTGTGTTATACGTACTGGGCATTAGCTCACATTTCGGGGACCGGTTTTAGATGCAGGTATTGAGTGAGATGAGAACCTAGAAGATGACTTAGGTTTGGGTGAGCCATAGAGAGAGGAAGACGAAGATTACCATTATTATTATGATGATTAAGATTTGAGAGATTTATGTTATTTAACTGTAATAGACAGTATCTTTTGAGATGGTTATTTTGGTATTTAAAGACTTTCGTTGCGTTAAATGTTTGATATGATTTAAGTTATTATTTGAATTTTGAGGATATATGAAATGTTTTTATATAGGAGTTATAGGTTAAAATGTATTAGAGTTGATTCAGAGCCTTAACATGTTCTTATGAGATAAGGGCATGTGGCGAGTAGTAGCACAACCCGGATTTTGGGGCGTTACATAATCAATCAAGAGAGTTATTGTGAATATAAGGTTGAATTTTATAAGATTAAGGATTTATGGATCATGTTATAATTCATGAATTGAAGAAGTTTTGTAAAGGTTATAATAAATAAATAATTAAGGATTAATTGGCATATTAGAAGTTGTTCTTTTGAAAGATTGATAATATTTAGAGTTTGATTCATTAAATGTTATGTTTTTAAAAGTGTTAAGGTAGGTCAGCAAAGGTTGGATACACAATTAACTATACCCCTTCCCTAGTCAACTAGGTTGTCTCATTAAAAGAGGGGTTGATCTTTAATAGTGACGATTGACCAAACCCCTTCCAAGGTCAATCGTCCCCTTTTGTCTTGTGCTAGTCAACCTTGTAAACTTATGGTAGCATTTGATTAGCTGAAGTAGACTGTATAAGAATAACATAATAGCATCATATAAGAAGAATAGTACAATTCTTCTATGCTATATTTGGTGTTTGTAGTATAGGACACGGATTTTCGTAATGATATCAGGTGATTTTTCATGTTAATATAAAAACTCACCGAAGAGTTTTGGGATAAAAACAATATAAAAAAAAATTGATGATAATACAAAGTTATATTTTATGTTTTGAGGTTACACTTATTTTGTCTAGTAAAATAAAATTTTATACCATCAGATATATGGTGAAATTTTTTTGAGTTTCGTCTAATATTCATAGTCTTTTTTGTCAAATGACTTGATTCACTTTATAAACCACACAAAGAATTAAGAATTTTACTCAGTCTAGTATCATAAAATGATGGTAATCGAATGCTACCTATAGGTTAATCGAGTAAGCTAAAAGAAATTCCTAATAAACTTGTTTTGAATTTTAATGGTTTAGTTAAGCTCGAAATCAACTTACAAATTTTGGCATTTATAATCTTTTATTATGAATAAGATTTTAATTAATTGTAGTATGTTTGGTTCTAGGAATTGAGTATGTTGAGATGGTCAAGTGCAATCTAGATACATAATTATTTTGTTTGTTGCTTGTACTTATAGGCTACGTGGTGAAAGAACCTAAAACTGTAGAGACATTAAATTGGTGGTTGAATATGTTTGCACCTAAGTTAAGAGTACTAAAGTACTAGAAGTAGATAGATTGGTAGCTATACCATCTTAATGGAGATAACAATCCAAGGTGATGTGATGTGTAGCTTAGGTACTAATACCACTATGAGCGATAGGTAGGTTGTTGATCGGTTAATTATTGTTGCATGAGTTAGACTATTGGAAGGAGATTATAATTGGGTCGTATTAATGGTATGAGATGCCTTTATGGATGGTTATAGTAGACCAGTGGTGATAGGAATCTAACTTTAAGATCGATTACTTGAGCTTGAGCACATAGGCTTCAAAACCTCACCAAAGAATCCTAGCTAAGTAGCTAGTCGAGGATGAGGCCCCTTTCCTACACTCTTACAATCTCTACCACTAACAGTGCAAACTCATCGTGTTAACCCAACTCATAACTAAGCTCGAAAGCATTGACTCGATATCATCTAGCTTGATTGGCTAAGCCACTCATACCCATCCTACACTAGATCTGACTTGTTCTACCAGATAGCTGACCTATTGCCTTTTAAGCCAACCCAATGATTAGCTTGATTCTCACATAATTCCATCCAATTTTCTTTCTACATTTGCCAGAATGCCTACTAGTCCTATGTTGACATGTAGCATGTTTGACAACTAATAGATGCACATTTCTAGAATATTCCTTATGTTTATTCTTTAGTATTTTACCCCTTTTAGCTAGTAATTTGTTTATGCAATTACTCTTTTAGGATGTACTACCTTTTATTTTTCCTATTTTGTCCTTAACCCTAGTGGCCTACTATAAACAACCACCTTTGTATTAGTTGTCATCATCAATGATTTTACATATCTTTGAATCATAAATTGTGAATTTTCTCTCAATCTATCTTCTCTTATCAACTCTTAGAAAAATTTGTGGTGAGAAACCCTAACTTTCTACTTTATACATAATATTAAAGTATACAATTAAGTTATGTTCTTGTTTTTGTGGTGAGTAATATCCACAAGAGCAACATACATCAACTAAACTCTTTTCCTCACCTTCATTTTTTTCCATACTTGGAAGGACCCACCCCCTTGTTACTTACTTCAAGATTATTGTCTTAGTGATTCTTCCTCTTAAGCGCATTAAGTGGTGCTAATGGCCAATCTAATTCAGACCTTTAAGAGAATGGTTTAAGTGATGGGAGTACCTTCACCATGGTTATAGTTGATGAATATGGTTGTTTGTTAGTGGTTTAGGTTTTGGTTTTGGGATGTCGAGGAATACTCATACTATGGATACTTTTATGTTGTGGAGTCGTGAATTACCCTAAGTTTTTTAACACCACGACTGTATTACTTGATACACTTAAAATAAGATAATAATTGGTTGTTTGTGCAATAGTATTAAGTTGTATGTTCCATTACATGATATTTACATATGCATGGTAAGGGTGAGTGGGGACAAGTTGGGTAAGATTTAAGGTCTTACTTTTACTTTATCCTATAAAGTACAAATTTTCAAATTTTGGAATTAAAACTTTCCCTGTAGCACTCTAGAACCACCATGGAACTTGTACCTTGTGAAACTTCTAAATTTTATCTTCTTTTTTTTTTTAATTATAAATTTCAAGTTTATGTGATATTGAAAAAGTAATTTATATATTGCAATTTCTTTCTATGCAAAACTTATAAAAGTACTTTTTCTTATTTTCATTATTTCAAGTTTATATAATCTTACTACTTGGCAAATGGCAAAGAAATGGGAGAAAGAATGGGATGTAAAGTTGAAGAGGAAAATGAGAAAGAGTAAGAAAAAGAATAGGAGACATAAAGTGAAAGAGGTGACATTAAGTTTAGTCATTTAAGGTTGTTAACTATGGGCATCATTATTAATATAATTATTATTACTTACTATTTGTTTATTAATATTACTTAATAATTTTTTGTAGGGTGGGTATATGATACCTTAGAACCTACATACCTTATAGTATAGGTTTTGAGATGGGTACTAGGTAAGAAGACCCATATCTATACTTTAATACCTAAAATTTACCTTTTGATCCTTAATACCTACCTAATCAAATAGGGTATAGGTGGATAACTTATACGATAAGGTTACCCCGATCACTCTTATGCATGGTGATCATGTATTAGGCCTTAGTTCACCCTTTTGTGGACCTTTGTTTTTCAAGTACAATAGATAAATTTCTATTACCAATTATGACTTTAGACATAGAAGTGGGATCACCACTAGTACATTAAAAGGATTTAATAAATAGGTTCATATGATCTAGATTTTAGTGGATTAAATTTCTTAGTAATTTTATATTTATGAAGTTTAAATTGTTATGAAAAGAAGGTACTACTACTAGATGATGGGGATCACGAATATATATGTAGAAGTTCACGTTAGCATTATCAGTCCGCATAGTATGAAGATTTTTATATTTAGTTATTTACTAAGATTATTAGATTTATTTATATTATTATCTTTTGTTTTATGAAAATATTTTGGTTTCCTTTATTATTTTACATGGCTAATTATTAGCCGTTAGATTGTCTTTAGATCTTAAGGTCTATATTTATCATTTTCTTTATATAAATAGTCTCTTTTATTAGGGTTTTGAATATGATTGAGAAAACATTAACGGATTGAATTATTTTCTTTAAGATTGGAGTGATTCCGTCTTCTTCAATGATGGTGTGGGGTTATTATAAAATTCATCGTTGGTGTGAAACCATCAGTTATCTTCTTTACACACACACATATATATATATATTTCCTTCATTCGTTTTTTTCTTCTTCTTCTATAATTATCACTATGACTACATTAAAAATTGATTGAAGCTAGAAAGGAAAGGTTCTTTTTCTTTCTTTTATTTCTTTAGGTCTTGTTCTTGAAATTTGATGGAGATTATCTTAGTATATTTATTATAATTATTGTTTAATTTAGTTTTTTTTAACTTAATTTTCCACTTTGTCATATATTGTTTTTTTCTTCCTTTAATTAATTTCGCTTATGTGTCCTATGTCACCAGAGTTGGAGGATTCATATGTTGTTATTTGTAAATATTATGCATTAGTAGTAGGTTTTATGTCTTGCATAGTGATGCTACGTATAAGTTTGTTGCAAGTCATTTATTTCCTTTGGTTTTGGAGTGTGGCAATCTAGCTAAGTGGTATTAGAGTTTAGTTTATAATCTATAGAGAATGTAAGAAACAATCCATCCGAGGTGAGATGGCGAATGTGAGTAGAAATGGGTTAAATGAAATCTACAAAAATAATCTATAACAAGTGACGTGTTAGGTTTGCAGCTACACAAGAATTTTTCGATTTCTATTGCAAAGTGAGGTTTTCACAAAGCCTAAATGCTGGGCAATTCCAATGAAGTAATTGAGTCATGTAAGTACACATGTAAATAAGTGTATAAAGTTCATATTATACAATTTCTCATTTCTTTTTTACCTACAAGTTCTGCGTTATTTTACTCTTGGGTGCCACAAAAATACTAAAACGAAGAATGATGGGAGCATGGGATGGCGAATGACTGTCGATTCCTTTCTTGCTCAGCATGCAAAAATGTTATCAATAATACTATATTAAATAATACATTATACTATGTCGACAACATTTTACACCTTATCATTGGTATATGCATGACACAGTCATTATTGTTTCTTCAAAGCAAGGAAGCATACAACGATGATGGCCGTTGTTAGTTTATGTCGTTGGACAATCCATCTTTTTTATTTTGATGATGCTTTTCCTAGTTTTGGTTTATGCTTTTTGTGAGTCATGCAGCCAAACAGAATTACTCAAGAGGCAGGGTTTCCCGATCGTCTTTGCTTTTTGAAATGGTCCATTACTGTCGGTGGCCACTCATGTTTTAAGGATACTAAATCCAAGATTCTTTTTTTTTTTTTTAATTTTAATGAAGATTATATACATGGTATTGGTTAAATTGCAAATACATTTTTTAAATTATAGGTTAGAAGTGTGGATTAGTGTCCTAAATTTTCAAACTGTAGCTTTATCTTATTATAACTTCAAAATGTGTATAAATATATTTAAATTGTTATTAAAACTCTAAAACTATTGTTATCTATAATCTTTTAGGTAATGATTTTTGAGTTATAACAATATTTTAGATTGTTTAAATATTTTGATAAATTATAAAAGATGAAATTACATTTCGAACAAGATTTTTTAAGAAAATATTTGAAATTATCGTATATGACCCTCAAACGATCTCCTTGTTACTTTTGAGTTGTGGCTAAAGGAATACGACTATATGTTGATTTTGACAAAGAAATTTGTGTTTTGAGTAAGTTACATGAATTGGCCATCTATGTCAAACAACAATTTTTATTTGGCGATGCTGAACACTTCGCATGAAATGATATTTTAAAAAAAAATGATGATGAAAATTAAAATATCTTAGCCATCCATACGTAAATGCAACCTTTTGAGGTGTTGTGTATTTGTTCAAATCTTATTATAAGTATCCCATTCTCATGTGTATTTTTTTTTTAATCAAAACCTAAAGAATTTCTGTAACATGCTAATGCATTGTCTTCTCTGGTAAATTATATAACCAGCGGCTTGAAAAGAATATATTCTTTTTAGCTAAAATTAGTAAGTGATTATAGAGCATTAATTAACAATGCCCTCCATTAGTTATGGCTTCCATAAGATCCGATTTTTCCTCTACGTCGCAGTGATCTTATTTGAATAGGAAATGAAGAGACATTCTTTTTACACCTATTAAAGGCGACAAGATTTAGAATGGATATGGGTTATATACTTAAATATTGTGATTTTTGAAGAAAATTATGTAAATATTATACTCATAAAAAATATTACTAAAATAGGATTCGAAGACACGGATTACGTATTTGCCTTTAGCGGTAGTAGAAAATTCTACGTTGAAGGCGTAGACTCGATCTGTGAGGGTTGCTTGATTCTATGCCAATAGCATGTGCAATGTTTTCCTATTTCTAATGCAACATAAACTAATAGATAAGTAAAGTGTTGGTTACCTCTCCATCCCAAACGGCTTGTGATCGACAACTCACCTGCTGCGTCAAAATTGAATGATTGAAAGGTTCAGACTCCATCTATTATGCAATACCATGCAAATAATTTACGTTTGCAACAAATACTTAATTTTTCACTAATTAATTTTATAACAATTAATTAACGACATATTAACGACTAATCGCCTTTAATTAACGAATAATTTTAACTGCTTACTTTTGTGACTGATTCTACAAAACCATACAAATATTTTACATTTGCAACCAATACAAAATTTTTCATTGATTAATTTTATAGTAATTAATTAACGATACATTAACGATTAATCCCCTTTGATTAATAGATAATTAATAACTAATTAATTTTATAACTCATTCTACAAAACCATACAAATATTTTTACTTTGTAACAAATACAAAATTTTTTACTAATTAATTTTATAAAAATTAATTAATGACATATTAACGACTAATCGCATTTAATTAATGGATAATTATTAGCTGGTTAATTTTATGACTAATTCCACAAAACTATATAAATATTTTAAATTTGCAACCAATACAAAAAAATTCACTAATTAATTTTATAGCAATTAATTAACGAGATATTAACAACTAATCCCCTTTGATTAATGGTAATTAATAAGTAATTAATTTTATAACTCATTATATAAAACCATACAAATATTTTCACTTTGCAACAAATACAAATTTTTTTACTAATTAATTTTATAATAATTAATTAACGACTAATCACCTTTAATTAACAGATAATTAACAACTACTTACTTTTATGACTAATTCTACAAAACCATACAAATATTTTTCATTTGCATCGAATACAAAATTTTTCACTAATTAATTAACAACACATTAACGACTAATTACCTTTAATTAACAAGTAATTAACAACTACTTACTTTTATGACTAATTCTACAAAACTATACAAATATTTTATATTTGCAATCAATACAAAATTTTTCACTAATTAATTGTATACCAATTAATTAATGACTAACCATCTTTAATTAATGGATAATTAATAACTACTTACTTTCATGACTAATTTTGCAAAACCATACAAATATTTTTTATTTGCAACAAATACAAAATTTTTCACTAATTAATTTTATAACAATTAATTAACGGCATATTAACAACTAATCACCTTTAATTAATAGATAATTAACAACTATTTACTTTTAAGACTAATTCTACAAAAACATACGAATATTTTTCATTTGCAACAAATACAAAATTTTATACTAATTAATTAACAACATATTAACAACTAATTACTGCTAATTAATAGTTAATTAACAATAACTTAATTTTACAACTAAGTTTACAAGAATACATGATAATAACATATATACATAATTCATTTACTAATGTTAATTAATCATATATTAATAATTAATTAATTACTAATTAATAGTTAATTAAAAATAACTATTATTTCAATAAAATTTATGCAGTATAAATATTTACAATTTTTTTTACATTTATCCAAAATAGTATAATAGCAACAAAAATAAATTTTTTCTTAAGAAAACATATTAAGATCTTGATGAAGTTATTTTCATACACGTATTTCAATAGAGTAAAACCTGCGTAAAACACAACTTATGAAAACAAAAATTTGCAAATAACAATAGATAGTAAGATTTACAGAGGAAATTGAATGATGGAAATGTGAACATATGAACTAAGGATTTGTATTTATATTAGAAATTATCGGTGTAAATTTTTTCCTGTGTATTATTGTGTAAATTTACTGTATCACTTTTATAGGTTTGTAGACATACTTTTATAATTTTATAAGTTTGCAATTTTTTTTATAAGTTTATAGTGTTATAAGCTTTATAGATATGCAGAATAAGATTCTATAGGGTTGCAAGAAAAAAAGATATTTTACATTGAAGGCGCAAACTTCAACATACAATTTCCCAGTATATCTAAAGTCGCATATGCGATTTGAGATTTCGCAACTTATTTTAGTAATAATTTTTACAGGTATAATATTTACGTAATTTTTTTAAATAACAATATTTTATTACGTAACCTAAATGAATAGTGTCGAAGGTTCTACATTATATTTTTAGATATATGTTTTGAAGAACTAGGAATGAAACCTACCTTTTTAACTTTTGGAATCACTTGAAATATATACCTTGTGGATCCTATAAGTCATATTGAAGACACTCTAATCTATAAGTTTTTTTTAGAAAAATTGTAGATATACCCCTTTATATTCGTTTTACCCTATCTTTGAAATTGAGTATTTAAACCCTTAAATCTTAAAAAATATGTTTTTATATTCTATTTTACTATATAACCCTTAGAATTAAGGGTAAAATGGTTATATGAGAGTCTCAAAACACATTTTCAATGACTTAGAGGGCTAAATACTGGTCAAGCATGGAATTTTCATGTTTTCCTTAATTTCCTAATTTATATTAAATGCCCATTTGACGTAAATTGCTCCATTAGAAAATTAAGGAAGATGTATATATATATTATATACTAATTTAGAGTTGCCACTAGTTAAAAACCAAGAATAATAAAGTTGGTTGAAATCGATTGGGTAGATTGGTTTTAATTGATCAACACTTATCTTTCAAGAACTAGAGACAAATCAAGATTTAAGGACATTTTGTTTAAAACCGAAAAGGTTTAACAAATAAAATTTCCGAAAACTTAAGAGGGTTAAAAGACATTAACTAAAAGAAAAACACATTTATTTTTTATTCAATTTTTTAATTTTTCAAAATTTTATTTTATTTTAAAACTAGGTCTTAAAAACTTTTTTTTTTTTCATTTTTTTGCTGGCTACCACTAAGTACCTATGCACTTGTTATGTGGAATCAAGCCATACATAGTTCTTTTTATCATTTTTAATTTTTTTTAATTATTTCTTTAAAGAATCTTTTTTTTAAATCATCTTTGCCGATATCTTTTATTCTAGAAAAATTTCCTCTAAACTTTTATTAGAAAGGAAAAAATTGGTTAGTATTTTTTTTTTCTAAGAAAATTTTCATTTTAAAATTATTACCTTTTGTTCTATTTAAAATTATTACCTTTTCACTTTTTTTTTGGTTTATTTTATCATAGAAAAAAAAAATCCAAGATACAAACCAGTGAAAATTGAGTTAGAGCTTGGACAAGATTGAATCTACAAACTTGTTTAGTGAAGCTTCTTCAACTCTAAGCAAAGACTATCGAGTTTTGAAACTGTGTTGAACCAACTTATATCAACTTCCTTAGTTACCTGGAACCAATGTTGCAATCGTAGAAATTTAGTATAGGTTAGAGATGGTTGTCGAAGATTGGTAAGTTGTAGAATTGTGGTAATGAATCAAGCTTTTTGGGGCTTTATTGATGATCATATAAGGTTTCTAGGGTAGATGCAAATAGTTTTGTGTGGGTGGTTGAGGTTGGTGGTGAATTGGAGTAAAGGTGAATGGATGATAGTAGTGGTGGTGTTTAGTGGTTTGTTGGTCGTGGTGCATAGGTTGTGATAATGAAGATTGGCAATAGTGATTGGAAGTTAGAGGTGGGTAGTTGTGAATAGTGATGTAGGTGGTTGTTGTCTAGGAAATGGTGGTTATTGGCAGTTGGTTGGAGGATAATGGTATCAAGTATATAGCTACTAACAATGGAGGTTGAAAGATGGTTTTATGTTTTGGGTTTTTGAATCTTATAAAGGAAAAAAAAATGGGATGTCTACAGTTGCTCTTCTTTATGGAGATGTTTGATTATAATTTCAGCACAAAGACCAAAAGAGATGCCCTATTTTTGTCAAGTTGTCTTTTCTTATGTCACCCTGATTTACTATGATGCCCTATTTTTATCTAGTTGTCTTGTCTTATGTCACCCAACCTAATTTACTTTTTTTAGTCACCTTATAGGATTTACTTCTTTTAGGTCACTTTGTGGGATTTTCTTGTTGTTTCTTATAAGTCACTCTACGAGATTTTTTTTTTCTTTCATCACCCTATCGGACTTTCTTCTTTCGATTAGTCACCCTACAGGATTTATTTCTTTTAATCACCCTATGAGATTTGTCTATTTTAGTCACCCTATGTGATTTACTATTTTTGGTCACCTTATGAGATTTACTATCTTAGTTACCTAATGGGATTTGCTTCTTTTGAGTCACTCTACAAAATTTGCTTCTTTTAGACTACCCTGTGGAATTTACATCTTACGTAATCATTTGGGATTTACTTCTTTTAGATCACCCTATAGGATTTATATTTTTATATCACCTTATGGGGTTTGCTTCTTTTTGGTCACCTTATAGGGTTTCATCTTTTTCTTAGTTACCCTATGGGATTTCTTCTTTTATATGTGATAGTTGTTGCACTTATTTTAAGCTTTAGGATAGCTAGCACTTCTTTAATTTTGAAAATCTTGTTGAAGCTCATGAAAAGTTTTCAAAAAGTTAGGTTAGCTATGGCTCCTAGACAACTAAGGTTCCCACTTTTAAAAACTTCTCGTAAGTGCTGAAAATGTCATTTTCTAGAATCAATTTAAGGATGATTAGTGTTCCTAAAATTGATTTTAGGATGGTTACTACTCTTAAAGTTTTGAATTCTTTTGTCTTTTCAAAAACCTTTTCTTTTTAAAAGAAATTAGGATAGCTATTGCTCTTAAAATAACTAATGCTCCTAAATTTTGAAAAATGGTAGGATAGCTTATGATTCTAAAATCTTTTTTTCTTTTTCTTTTTAGAGAATTACTACTAGACATGGGATTGTACCAGCTCTAAATTATGCATATAAGTGGTAGAGTCATTTTGTTACCCTTAAGTCACTTGCTTTTTTCTTGATTGTCTAAAAATTGCCCATGAACTTGGTTCTTATGTTGCCTTTTAGCCAATATGGTTGTCATTATGACCTTTTGTCAACTCATGAACTTTCTAGGAGAATTTTCTTTAGGGTAAATTCCTTTTCATGCCCCTGCTCAATATTGCTTCAAAAATTTTATCAAGAAAAAAGGTATTATATTTTCTCGAGTAGTTTAATTTAAGAGGACTTCCTTACACTCTCAAATGGCTTATTTTCACTCATGACTCCAATTCCAAAAATTTTGGTACATCTTATAGGTGATACACTTTAGCTGATCTATTAGGTCTTTTTCTCATGTTTATAATGTAGGTCCTAGTCAATGGCTAACAAAAGGCAATATTCATTTTTGGCCAATTTTGAAAGAATGATTTACTCAACTCAAGTTTACAAGTCAAGAACCTTAAGAAAGAAAATTAGATGAATTTGCCATAGTTATGTTAATTATTGCTTTAAGTTAACTTAATTTCCTTGATTAAGGAGGCAGTGTGAGTGGGATATGAGTTTAACACTTTGAGTTTGATGTTGATTGTATTTGAGGGAAACTTTCAATTGATAAATCTTGATTTAAATTATAAGGGAGACTTAGGTGATCAACCCCTTCTCTCCCTCTCTGTTTTTCCTTTTTTTTTTTTCTCTCTCTCTCTTTTTCAAGAAAAGACTCAATGGTTGATATATACTACTTGTTATATACACGTGATATATAAATACTAAAAAGATTTTGACACACATGATAGTAAAATGAGTAGTTTTCAAAACAATTACCGCTTGTATTTTATATTACTTATATATGTCAAAATTTTATTTATATTTATACATTAGTATGCATAATACATAACGTATATTAACTAATGAATCTTTTTTCTTCTTTTTCATACTTACTCTTTTTCTTTCTTTCTTTCTTTCTTTTTTTCTTTTTTTTTTCTTTTTCTTCTTTTCCTCTCTCTCTCTTTTTATTTCTTGTTTAGAAATGATCACCCTCTATCTTTTGGGGTTCCCTTCATGTGAGTGGTTTGAAACTTGAAATATTATGTGCATGGTCAAGGAATGAAAGGCTTAAGAAAAATTATTCCATGGCAACAATTTATGTGAATTGAAGTAACTAGGGAAAAAAATTAGTTTATTCCTCTCCTTTATTAAGAGTACCCTAACCTCTTGTTTGCCCTAATATGGGGTGGCTCTTGACAATGCCTATGTTTTGAAAATACTTCCCTAAAGGTTTAAAGGGTTTAACAAGAGATAAGGGTGTTTAAGGTAGCAAAATAAATGCCTATCGTCATTTTAACCTATATATTACTTGCAAGATAAACCTCCTTTAAGGAATGAATCTTCTCACTTTAATGACTGCCCACTCTTTTAGTGTTTAAGGGTGTGTGTTTCAACTTGGTTTGCCTCTTATCATTTGAGAAACATGTATACCTTTCCTTGTTTAGAAATATTTTGAAGTATTTTGATCCTTCATGTCTACACATACGCCTATTTGTTGCAATCATGCCAAGATCCCCCCTTATGCCCCATCATCCTGAAAAATGGCTTAAGCTTAGTGAAGCTAATCTTATTGGGTTCGGATTAGCTCATAGATAATGGTGGAGGTAGGCCTTGTATTTGGTTTTGTTTTTTTTAGGCTTTATGGGTGGAAAATTGTGGTTTCGGGTAAATTGTTGGTTTTATTTTTTATTTTTAATTTTTTTTTGGGGGTGGGGTGACTCTATGGTTCCTAAGCTTTGAGAGATCAAATTTTGTATTTGATAGGCTTTTATATTTTGTGTTTAGGAATAATGGATGGGTTTGTCTTCATTTTTACTAAGAGCTATTATATTAGGCCTCTAAATAGCTTCTCCTTTAGGTCTTTCAGAAATGCCCCCTTAGAGATCTTTTGGGGACCCTACAATCTTCATGGCCAATAGCTTTTCACATCACTATGACTCATTTCAAGCATTTTGGATTAGGAGCAAGTGACTGTTAGGCTTTAAGTTGACTCTTAACTACTTGAAGCAAAACCTAAAACTTGGATAAAGACCCTGTCTTATTAGCTATTCTTTCTTTCTTTCTTTTTCTCTTAAATGCTTTGAAAAAAAAAATCTTTTCTTTCCTTTTCTTTTTAGGAAATACTTTCTTTCTTTTTTCTTTGAATTTACAAATAGGACTTAACAACATGATTGGGTTTACCATGACTAATAATACTTATGAAATAAACCATAACCTTTTTTTTTTTTTTAAAGCTCCATTTTGTTAAGGATTTTTTTTTTTCAAAATGAAAAGGATAACATAATGTTAAACATGCCAATGCACATTTAGTAATTGAAAAGTGATGGGCTTAAAAGAAATCTATTATTAATGATTGAAGAAGTAGAGAACTTTTATTTTCTTTAAATATTTTGATTTGAAAAGGAATTCTCCTAAAAATCAGTCATTAATAATTTTTTGAAAAGCCCATGAATTTTAAATGATTGTTGGATATTAATGATGCAAAAGGGTGGGATCTAAAAGGTTGTCTCATTTTGTGACCTCACATGTTTTCAAAGAAACAAATATGGAAATCACATCGAAACGAAAGTGGTTCGCCTGTCATCATTGAGTGGTGATAATGAGCATAACAACTCTTGAGCTGCACAATGGTTACCCACTTAGGATCCTAAGATGGCCTAGGTTTAGCCATACCTAGAATGTATTTTGAATAAAAACTCCATGTTTGTATAACCCCCTAAAGATCTTGCACACTTAACAAAACGGTTAGTCGAATTTACTTACAAAATAAATATCTAGAAATTACAAAATAACCTTCTTATTTTTAAGAAAATCTTATTTGGCTCATCCACTTAAAAAAAAAAAAAAATCCTTAGTGGAGTTGCTATGTTATTGAGCTCAAAATTTTCATGTTTTCCTTAATTTCCTAATTTATATTAAATTCCCATCTACCATTAATTGCTTGGCAAGAAAATTAAGGAAGATGTAAGGTTTTTTTTTTTAAAAAAAAAATTTGGAGTTGATGCTGATTAAAAAAAAAAATGAATAAAGTTAGTTAAGATAGATTAGGTGGATCGGCTATAACTAATTAGCATTTGTCTTTCAAGAACTAGAGACAAATTGGGATTCAAAGACATTTTGTTTTAAACTGAAAAGGGTCATGAAATAAAATTTTCTAAAACTTAAGAGGATTAAAAGAGACTAACTAAAAGGAAAAAAAAAATATTTATTTTTATTCAATTTTTTTAAAATTTTAAATTTTTATTTTTTTTTAAATAAGCCTAAAAAACAAGACAAAAGAAATTTGTTTTCATTTTATGTGGATGCCATTAAGTGCACACATATCCGCTATGTAGGATCGAGTCATATGTAGTTCTTTTTATTTTTTTTTCTCTCTTTTTATTTTTTTATTACTTCTTTAGAGAATTCTTTATATATATATATATATATATATTCATCTTTGCTAATATCTTTTACTCTAGAAATTTTCCTCTAGACTATTATTGGAAAAGAGGGGGAAAAATTAGTTGGTATTTTTTTTTTATTTCTAAGAAAATTTTCATTTTTAAATTATTACCCTTTGTTATGTTTAAAAAAAGTAACACATATAATAATAAATGTATGGAAGTGATTTTGTTTATTTATTTTATCAAGGAAACAAAGATAAAAATGAAATTAAAAAAAATCAAGATACATACCTAGTGAGACTTGGGTCATAGCTTGGACAAGATTGAACCTATGAATTTGATCAGTGAAGCTTCTTCAACTCTAAGCAATGGCTATTGAGTTTCAAAACTGTGTTGAACCAACTTGTATCAAGTTCCTCAATCAATTGGAACCCATGTCGTAACCACATAAACTAGAGAGTGGTGGTTTTTGTATAGGTCAAAGACAGTCAGTGGAGATTGGTGAGCTGTGGCTAAGGAGATGGTGGCGATGAATTAAGCTTCTTAGGGCTTTGTTGAAGATGATGTAAGGTTGATAGGGTACATCCAAGTAGTTTTGTGTAGGTGATTGATATTGGTGGTGAACTAGAGTTAAGGTGAATGGATGATAGTAGTGGTGGTTCATGGTGTTGTTTGGTGGTTTGTCGGTCATGGTGTGTGAGGCATGGTAACAGAGATTGATAGTATCACAAAAAGAATATTTGAATGTAATAGTTGCTTTCCTATCGAAATCAATAATACTTTTAATATAATTTTAATATTGATTAGAAAAATAAATTAATTCTCATTTTTTTTTCTTTTTTTCTTTCTTATATATATATATAATCATTATCTAAGTGGTAATTTGAATTACTTAAATTATTGAAATTTATTTTGAAATAACGTGAGATTGGTATTATAGCGATAGACAAAAATGAGATAAATAGAGAATCTAAAATGTGGATGATAGGTGTATGCATTTTTTTGATAAATAGTTTCCAATTTTATCCATTTTTCTTTCATGTTTTAGCAATTTCCTACATTAAGCCTTAGGGTTATATATATATATATATGAGGGAGTAAAGGAAAGAGAAATGTCAACCTAAGGGACTCTATTTTGGAGCATTACTCTATGTAGTTGTAAGAATTGTGTGCTTGTGCTAGCTATTATAATAATGGATTTAATTTTAATCTTGTCAATAATTTTTCATCTTGCTTTTCTTTTTTTGGGTTTTCTACATCAATTTTTATATGTTCATGCCAATTTATCTCTTTCCTTTTACTTGTTAGATCTTTTCATGTGTTACTTCAACCTGCAATAATAAATTTGGATCAAATCTTTAACAAGTTTATGTTAAAGCTACGCATGTTCCAGCATAAATATTTATTTTTACAATGAAACTAATTCAAACATTAAGGATATTCTATGAGATATATATAACATATCCTACTAATAATAATAAAATATAGTATAATATGAATAATATTTTAGTATATAATATACATGATGCAGGTTCCAGCATTTCTACAAATTTAGGCAAGACTGGCAACTTTATTCTAGCGAAAATAAGACCAACAGTGAACTTATTTTATTTTATTAATAAACCACTGGCAATTCGTTACATTTAACGAGTTGTTGCTAAGCAACACTTGCTCACCTAACTTTTGCCAAGCAGCAAATATTTAGTGCTTGCGGCAAATAAAATTTGCCAGATAGCAAAACCTTACTTCAATTATGTTTTCTTCTTCATTTCTTCACTAGTTGTCCATTCTTCATTTCAATAGTTTTTTTTTTATTATTATTATTATCAAGCAGAGATTTGCTCGGCTGTGACAATAATTTTTTTTTAATTATTATGAATGTTATAACACTATTATAACTCTTATTAGTTATTTTGTAGATAAAAAATTTCAAGAAGGTTGCTTTTTGTCATGATATACCGGTATGTCTTCTATTCTCTGTTTAGTGGTTTTTGTTTTGCTGAGTTGTGTTTTTATTTTCAATAATATTATGTTTAATGTTTCATTGTCTTTTTGGTTTTGTTTAATGTTTGATGTTATTGGGTTGTGTTTTTGTTTTAATGTTCAAAGTTTTACTATTCTCTTTTCTAAAAAAGAAGAAGAGAAGGATGTCATTTGTGAGAGAGAAGTGGCAATGACAGTCACAATGAGAGAATGACAAACATACGATTTGTTAATGACTTTTGCAACTTTGTTGCATCATCATATCTCTTAACGCTACTAAAGGGCCTCTTAGTAGCCTAAGTAGCTTGAATATGTGTAATCATGGTGCATTAAAGAGGTAATGCCTTCACTTAGCAGCTTTAGGGTTGGCATGACCACTTATGTGGCATTGAGCTTTAAGACTACTTAGACTCCCATTATCTAAGGAGCCACTTGGTGAGGGTATAATGAAGGCTGCTTAGAGTCTTAAGATCTAAGGAGCCCCGGGAGTCATTTCACACATCGGAGCAAAACTCTCACTTGCCATCGATGATGTATAAGCGATCCTCTATGTAGAAGTACTTGATTGCACATAAGTAGCAATAGTGACATTCATGGTTTAGGATCAAGAATTCCCTTTTACAAGTCGAGGGGGGTGTTTCTCACTACTCGATAACTCAACATGAGTTACTAGAGGGTTTTAGGTTAGCAATGCTTATTGCAGGAGTTATAAAAACGAATCATTTGTTATTGTAATGGCTTGTAATGTGCTTAGGAGCCAGTGCTCTTATCAATCTGCAATATACAAGCTTGATTTATCATCGTGCACTTAGGAGCCAATGCTCTTATCAATTAGCGACAATGTTTTGAATTACCCCTTTATGCATTTTGTTTCATTAAGCCTTGAATTCCTTGCAAATTTTAGGATGATCATTACAAATGATTCATTATTGAGGTTTAAAGGCAAATTGGTTAGGTGTTACTCAGGCTAAGAAGTCACTCCATGGCAAGCTTTAAGCGTGCAAATAGGTTTTGGCTCTTGATTAAAAGCATACTGTGCTTAAAAGCAACATTGATGTAAGTTACTTGCTAAAGCATTGCATAGACTTAAAGTATGATTGGTAGGTGTCAGTTAAGTATCTAGGCTTAAAGCATGAGAATTGATATAGTAGGGTATTACATGAGCTTAAGGCATGGAACCCAATATGTTAGGGCATTACCGAGGCTTAAGGCATATAAGCCAAGATGTTATGGCATTGCTTGGGCTTATAATGTGAAAGTCAAGATGTCAAGGGTGTCTCTTGGTCTTGAAGAATGTGTGGTGATAGGAGAGTTTCCTGATTTTGATGATTATATCAGAGAAGGCATGATGCTAGGTGGTCTTAGTCTTGGAAGGATGCATGGTGCTAGGGGAATTCCTAGCCTTGAGGTCTTGATGACATGCTAGGTGATCTTAGGGAAAGCATTATGGTCCAACTAGCAATAGAAGAGCATGACTGAGATAGCATCCTAGTAGAGGGTTTTTGTGTTGATATCCTTTAATTTATGTAGTAGGTAAGTTGCAACAGTGTCATGCAAGAAGTGTTGTGTGTAGCAAAGGGGTCACATGTAGCCAGGCATTGCATGCAGCTAAGCATTGCACTCAATGAGGCATTATATACAATGAGGTGTTGCTCATTACATGGGTTGCTTAGATCGAGGCATTATGTAATGAGGGGTTGCATGAGATGAGGCATCCCGCGTAACATGCTTTGCACATAGCAAGCGTTATGTGCCAAGGGTCACATGGAGTGAAGGTTGCCCATAGATGTTATGCGTAGGGGTTAGGCATTATTTGAAGAAAGCATCATGTGTAACAATCATTATGTGAGGTCAGCATCTTGATGAGTCACTTTGATAACCTAACTTGTGGTTATCTCAACCATGCATCCAAGTCTTCCCCAAGCATTGCACGAAGGGGGATTTGCTCATCTCTTCCTTAAAGGGTGTCTTTCTTTGTAGTCAAAGGGTTAATTGGTTAAATTAAGGAGGTGGTGCTTTGCCACAGTAGTGGAGGGCTTAGCAAAGTTGCATCCTATTATATGACAACAATGGCAGCTAGCTTTGACATGAATTGAGAAAACATAGCTAGGAACTCATTCATGACTTTCGTTATCTTCGATATAGTCCACAATATCTATGTGACTTCAAGAGGACCTTCAAGTGTTGAATTATCTTGATTAGTGTTCTCAAGTGGCAAAAGTAGGTTCTACTCAATGGCTTTAATGTTGTATCTTGTTCTTGAGAGGTAATGTCAAGTGTGTCAATCATTCTCTTCTGAGTATGTGTCATCACTTTGTTATCACTCTACTTCTTCAATAAAGTTACCAAAATGTAGATGTAGGGTTCTAACTAAAATGATCACATGCATGCTACAAACGAGTATCATACGATACATGACTTTAGAGTAGTAATGTGGAAATGGCATTTAATGGGATGACTTGGAGAGAAAGACAGTGAGGAGAAATAAGCAGTTTTAGAGATAATGATAGGGAGGAGGAACAAGCAGTCTTAGTTTCTTGAATGCACAATTGATATATAAGGGACCTTAAGAAATTTCAAGCATCAATCTTGCAGTTGATGCAATTGAGATTAATGATTGCCTAAATCACATGTCTGATCTTCAAGCAAACTATGCAGTAGATCATCGTTTCTCTAATCTTTTTTTTTTTTTTTAAAAAAAAGTGTCAAATGAGGAGAATTGACTGAATATTTATAGGCTCTTAGGTTTGATGACATTCGTTCAATTGTCTCAATGATTGATAGATGAGATGAAGCTTGCTCATTTCATGGTATTCCTAAATGACCTTACTAATGGGTTAATCCTAATAACTATCCCTATGAGTGCATGATCCTACCTAAGAAAGGTTAGAAGTAAATGAGTCGGTCTAACGTTCATTGTTTTAAGTCTACTAAACTAAAGTTGTAGTAGTATATATATTTTTTAGTTAGATGAAAAACACTTTAAAGAGTAGATTATTAATGTAAAATACAGAAAAATTTAATAAAAATAAAGTTTTATAATGAGGGGCATTAAAGTAATAATGTGTTATGAGGATAGTATTCTAGTCTTTTTAACTGTGAACTATTTGAGCCCTCGTAAAACCCTACTCTGCCTTGTTTTCTTCCATTTAACCTATGTTTTCTCTCTTTAAAAGAATGACCTTTTTCTATAGACCTTCAACCATCTATGCTCTAATGACATGAATTCTCCATCCAACTCAAAAATCGCCAAGGTAAGTCATAACTCTTGATTAGCTATCCTACTTCTCTCATTTTCGGTAAATGTTAGATTAAAGTAGTGGATCCTATCACAATTTGAAAGTAATCGATACATAAGAATAGAAATGTGTTGATGGATTTGGACATTTCAGAGTTTTTTGGGTTATTCAAAACAAGTAAGTGTTCTAATTATGTTTGAAATCGTATAATTAGGTAATCTTTTTGCTGTTGAAGATGGATTTGTTATGTGATCTGGAGTTGTGAAGAGGCAAAGGGATTGGATAGGAAAAATTTTGGAGAATAAGGAGAAGAAAAGACTCGAAACGAGCGATACACAACTAGGTACATGAGCATATATTAGCCCATGTTGAGGTATATGGCTAAGTACACGACCGTGTACTTATACGTGTTAAGAAGCCTTTTTTGCATAGAAAGGTATGCATTTGTGTGCATGGCCATGTTCCTATCCATACTCTCCTACATAGCCATGTTGCCCTAAAACTTTTGTAACTCTTTGTTTTCTTCCTTTTTTTCCTTAGTTTTTCAATGATTCAAAGCTAGGCTAGGATGATTAGGAAGTAGAATATCACTAGTTAGGGCTCTAAGAATAATTATTTATGTACTTTTGATTATGTCACATATTAAGTAGATTTAGTTGTCAAGCATATAGTGGGATTCTAAGCACATGTTTACAGCAGTTGTTGCTTATGATTGTTAGCTTAAGTAAACTAAATGAACTTAATTGATATTAGATATAAGTTTTGTGTTGTGTGTGTTTGGTTTAGCTTAAAAGCTCGTAGTCGTAAATCTCTAGAAGGCATCTCAATGATTGGCATTTGATGTTCTCTCTAATGGAGCCATGTGTCAAAATAATTTAGGGTAGATTTTAGGGGTATTAGGGCTTACAGTGGCAATTCCTGATACCATTTTAAAAGTTTAGGCCAAGAGTAGTAGTTTCCAACCTAGAATCTATATATATTATATATTATATACAAGGTGACAGAGTCATGAGTATCCTTATGGTGGTTGCCAATTAATTAAAAGATAATAAATGAATTAGTTGTGTTATTTGTGTTACATTCTGTGTGCATGTATGTTATGAATTAAGTAACATGCACATATATTTGTGGTATTCATGTTATGAGTTTAGGCTCATTCCTTCTTTTTTTTTTTTTCAACCGTAGGACTTTGATGGTGGGTTCAATGCTAGTGCATCAAGACATACAAATTATATCAATTCTTATAAGTTTACTTTTAATTAAATTAGATTAGATTTCAAATTATCTAGAAATTTTAGATTTATGTATATTATCAAATAAATAGAAAATATTTTAATGTGATATTTGAGAACTTGATGAGTTATTTTATACTGTAGGAATAAAAAAAATTGTGATTTTAGATAGATTAAGAGTCCTAGCGTGTCGGTATTTAGTAATGACACATAGCATGTTATGATGTCCTAGGTTTTGAAGCATTACAAGTAATACAATAAAAATGATTATATTACTTAAGATTTTTTTGAAACCTTAGCTACTATATCTAATTGAAACTAGCTTCTACCAATAAGTAACTAAACCTAACCTATACCCTTCCTATTAAATGAGGAATTTAACCCAGGAGATAGGAGTGGGTCTAGTCAAATGCAAATGGGTTCCATGATAGGGGGAACACAAGTGTGTTTGTGTTTGATAGTAGAAGAAAAATGGTGGTCAAAGTGTTTGATGATATGGGACGAGCATAAGTGAGTTAGAAGATGGGAGGAGCACGACTAGGTTTAGCAATAGGAGAAATACAATGGTGGAAGTGTCTAGCATGTTGTAGGAACATAAGAGGGTTTATGTTCAATAATGGGAGAAGCACAATGGTAATTGTAGGCACATGAGTGGATTTGGTATTAGAATGAATTTAGGTGTGTAATGGAAGGGAGCGTTTAAGTTGAACCCAAGTTTGGTGAGTGCATTGGGCAATAGGAGGAACACAAGCCCTGTTGGTGGTGTTTAGTGTATGTAGTCCTATGTTGGTGTTTATGGTGTTACTATAGCTAGATTGTGGTTGTGTGGCTAGGTTTCTAAGGTTCAAGGGCAAATGGAGGATGTGGGTAGGAATAGAGGATGAAGAGCCATTCATTGAGTATTGGTGATGAATAGCTGTTCACTATTTGGTGAGGGTTTCTTACCTTGCTAAATTGCTATCCATTCTAATTTACAATAAGCATGTTTCAAGGTATAGAAGAGGAATGCAATTACTATTCCCCTTCAATTTAGTGAAGTAAACAAATAAGAAGTTTATGATGAATTGAAGTTTAGTATTACTCCTTTTGAAATTCATTGTGGTTTACTTTACTGATATGAATTATAGAATTGTGCTAATGTTTAAGGCTATCTACAAGTTTAAAACATGCAACATATAAAAATGGATATTTGAAGATTAAAGTTAATAATATTTGGCATACATGTTATGAGATATTCTAAGAATTATAACAAGAACCAATAATATAATGAAAATTTGTAAAGTTTGACTGAATAGAAGTCTAAGAAATAAATGGCTCATGCTTCAATCATATTCAAGTTTTGATCATAGGTTACAAATTTTCATATTAGTCAAGTCCATCAAATTGCCTCAATTAATTCATGTACAATATCTAACTATTCCTTTTGAGGTTATGGTCATCCTAACTAAACAAAAATATTGTTTAACATAAGGGGTGATAAAAGAAGTTCACTTAATTGGTTTTAAATTTGTAAGATTTGGAAAATTAGTACATAAGCACTCAAATGTTTTCATCCTCAAGTCCTATGTTAAGAAAACATGGAGCTAAACCTATACAAACATCTCAAATTTAAATCACATTAATTTACTAGGTCAAAGATAAGAATGATATTTAAATAAGATTTTATTTTAAAAAAACAAACAAACAAACTACAATACATACTTGAAGCTTAACCGCTATTTTAAGATTTCATCTAGCTAAAACTTCATTACAAGCTAGCTATGTACATGCACTTCTAGTTCACACAAGTTTACTTTCTTCTTCTTCTTCTTCTTGTGCTTCCTTCTACAATTAAGTTTAGGATCTCTTAAGCTATTGAGATAACTTTATGAACCAAGATGGTGGTAAAAGGATTTTGTAAGATAATTTTTAATTGAAGTGAGCTTATTTTGAAAGACCAATTACTATTATAGATTAGATTGACTCCATGGATATTATCTCAAGTAAAGAATATGGCATTGAAATAATGAGGTAGAAGAAGAGTAAATAAAGATTAAGAAATGAAGCCTACAATGGACTGTTAGTTAAAATCAAGCATGTTGAGAATTTAATTGTTAAAATATATGATAATTGATTACGATTGTAAATGTTTAAGCGATGTAGATTAGGTTTCTAAGATTTGCAAGCCACTTCATTAAATGGAGCTTCAATTTATGGTGTTTCAACGATCTTGTCTAGATCATAATTCCTTATGTAACTTTGTGATTTTTTCTTAAGTAGAGGGTTGTAGAATTGTTTTTGTTTTTTTTTTCCCTTTTTTTCCTGAAGAAATTTTTATGTATTTTATGGTTAGATAAGGGGAGTCATGCCAAACTTAGATTAATCAAATCATAATAGAATAAGGTATGATGAAGGATTTGAGTTGGTTGAACAAGACTATTTGACCAAATAAAGTCTCTAAAAGTTTGTTGACCAATAATTTCATTATAAGCAATCCAAATGTTTGCTAAGAGCTTCATATTATTTTTATTTCTTTTACTTCATAAGTACTTTCCTTAAGTTATTTTTTAGTTTAAAAGACCCATAAAATCTTTTTTTAATGCCAAACTTTTATTTTGAACCTCTTTGTTTTATTCCTCAAAACTCTATATTCAAGTTGTAGTTTTGGTTTTCAAGGAAAAGGTTAAAAGATGACCTTATTTGTCCATGGGGTTTCTTATGCCACTAGGATTAGTCTAAGTCTAGGTTCTTTACTGCAAATTTTATTATCATTTTTCTTTTTCATTTTCATCAATGAAATTAATATTAAATAATTGAATGTTGAGTATTCTCTCTCTCTCTCTCTATTAGATTAGGATGCTAAGTTTCACAAATAAGCTTTTCTATCTCTAGGCTTTGGTCTTCTTATGTACATGTTTTGGGAAGAAACTTGTTCATCTTTATGGTTCAGGCTTCTTTGAATGTGTTTTGTTTTTCTGAAGAAATTTGTTCATATCTATGGCTTTAGCTTTATTTATATTCAAGTTATGTGTGAGGTTAGGATTTCAATTAAATTTCTAGGTAAAAAGGAAAGGGAGCCTTTATTAGAAATTATAATTATGGCTTATATGTAAAAGTATATAAAAAATAAATAATTTAAGTAAGAGGGTAAGAAAAATAAGGTTTAAGTACAAGAGCAAATTAATCTTTTTACGGTCGAAGTATTTAAACCCCCAAATTGACCTATGGACTCCTCTTTTCCATTTGTGTAGTGGAAAACACAGAAACGCTCTTAGACATATGCAAGGTAGCTTAACAGAATTCTATAAGATCAACTTGTTTTCACTAGGTAAGGGCTTTGATTGTTAAAATATATATTCCCAATTTTAGATTTGTAGGTTTAAATAATTTTGGTGAAGTTTTGTTAGAATTCGGAGCAAGGGGTGGGATGGAACAAGCATAGACATGGGATCAAGCAATTTGGGGATCCCAATCGCAAATCGAAGCAAGTAAGTATTCATATTTCATATAACGTTGTAGAATTTACAATTTAATTCAGTCAATTTGATTTGAATTCATAGAAATTGGCATTGGGAAATTAATTGGAGAAGAGGAAGAGGAGGATTTTCAAAACAAGAGGGTATACGGTCAGGTATATGAGCTTATACCTTTAATGTGTTGAGTGGAGATGGGATTTTGATGTTATAAGGGGTACACAACACGATATATGGCCGTGTACCTACCCGTGTTTAAATACATAGCTAAGTACACAACTGTATACTTGAGTGTTTTGGAAGGACTTTGTGCACAAAAAGGTACATAGCCATTCACACGATCGTGTTCCTTCTCGTGTTCTTTTGCATGACTACATACACGGCCGTGTTGTTCTAAAACACTCATATTTTACTCTCTTTTTTTCGTTTTTTTTTTTCCTGAAATTCTAAGTCAAGATTCATACACAATAAGACAATGGGGAAGGTAAATATGCAACTAGGATATGATTAACCATTTAGTAAACTTAGATTATGTTATAGGATAGTATTAAACTTATGATACGAGATCGATTTGATCGGATTCCTAACTGATACGAACCACGCCAACGTGTGACGAAACCCAATACCAATACGTTCGAAATTCGTTACCTAAGATGCCAAACACCCTCAAGTGGAAACCGCAACCCGTTGTCTATAAGCGAGACAAGAACCTTGGTATAATATGAAGACGCCACAATCGGGATGAAAGACCGATTGATAAGTCGGGATGAGCGCTATGGAATAAAAATCCGATAAGTTCTAGATTAGTTCTTTAAAGAACCAAGAGAGAAATTCTCTCAAAAGTGTTTTCAAACTTTCAATGTCGTATTTTCTATATTCTAACCCTAGGAGCTTTATATTAGGGTTTACGATTCGTAACAATAAAGCCCAAAACGACATAGCTTAGATAAGTTGCGTAAAAATCAACAAAACAAACATGTAGGCCGGCGATGTAGACATGAAGGCTGGCGGCCTTGAGCCGGTGTTGAAGATATACACGACCAACGTTGGAAATGTACACGAACCATGTACTTCTAGCCGTGTATCTTTATGTGGAAATCTTGCCAATGTACACGACCGTGTACTTCTAGTCGTGTATCTTTCTGTGGAAATCTTGACAACATACACGGCCGTGCCTTTGAACCGTGTATACAACCGTATATGATTCTGTGTAACCTCCAGACTCCTACACGGCCGTGCCTTGTAAAAACACGCCCTCTTCACCCCGTATCCGGTATGACTTGTACAAGAGCAAGGGCCTTCCTATGGTTGTTCCAATCCTTTCCAACTTCATGATTGCTCCAATCCTTTTCGACTTCATGGACATCCTTTATCAACCCGTTAAGTGCTTCCTTGAATCGTTTCACTCGATTTCTTGTGATTGGTCCAGGTGGCACTTCAAGAGGATCCACATTCCCTCTTCTGGCTTGGCTCCCATCATGGCTCTCATCAACTTAGTCTTTGATACTTGATGGGTTATTATACCTTTGATAGTTACATAAAAGCTAATTGTAGGACCGCTCCTCCAGGTGTGTGTTTACCTTGTTTATTGATTGTGTTTGATAGTGTAGTTTGTTTAAGAAATTAAAGGTTATCTAACCAAAATGCTTATGTTGCTTGTGCTTGGCTCGGCCTATGAGCTCGTAATGGCAAATCCCTATAAGATACCCCAATGGTTAGTATATGATTTTGTCCCTAATGAAGTCCTATATCGAAATGATTTGAGTTAGATTTAAGGTTAGATGGGGCCCGTAGTGGCAGTTCTCAACCTAGGATATAATATATATATATATATATATTATGACTATTACATGGTGTGATAGGTTATGAGTACCCTCATGTTGTTTGTTGGCTAAATCGAAGATAAATAATTTGATGATTGTGATATGTATATTAGTTGCATTTATGTGTGTTTGTATTGTAGTTAATGTGACACACATATGTTTGTGTGTTACTTACGTATTGTGCTTAGGCTCATCTTATTTCTTTTTCAGCTATAGGTGGGTACAACGAATATGCTAAGTATGATGAGTATGAAAATGTATGTTGTTATTACTAAGACGAGAATGAGGAAGATTACCATTATTATTATGGAGATATGCAGTGAAAGAGTATCTAAAGGATTTTGAAAATTTAGAGATGTTGAATTAGGAGCCTAGAGTTTGTTTAGATATTTTCACTTTTGACTACTTTTTTTTTTTTTTTAACGAAAGTTTAAAAGCATAAATAAATTGGAGATTGTTGGTTATCTTTAATTAACAGTGATTGAAATGACTTGCCTGTGAGTCATTTATGTATACTATTAGAGTTACAAATATTTTATGTATAGTGGAGCTTAATAGGTTTGAAGTTGCAAGGGTGATAGAAAGCCTTAATGTGCTACCACCCAATAGTGAAATATGGCAGGTTATAACGGTCCAGGTTCTAAGGCATTATATTGTATATTTTACAAGAAAAAATCAAACTTGCCCTCTCTCTTTACTGAAACAAATTCTCAAATGTTCTAAATTAATCTACTTTTTCACGCATGGTGAACGCATGACCAATATCATTGGCTATATTTTTAGCATCTTCTCTACACCATTCAATCCTCTTGAAGATAAACCAACACAATAAAGATTGCTTTTTCCTTCCAATGATTAGGAAAGTTCTTCATGGGCATACCCTTTTTGTTAATAAGATCATATCCTCCCTGCATATGCATTTAAAGAAAACTAACCATGTTCTACATAAATAAATCTTAGATTACATTAGTATAATTTTAAATTTTAAATAAAGAGAATTTAAGTTGTATTTTCTACATATTAATAAATATATGTAAACATTAACAAATTTTATTAAGAACTTTCAAGGCTATTGGATAAAGTATACCTTTAGCCAATTTCTAGCCGTACTTTTAAAGGCACGTGGGGAAGTTGGCAAAATTGTTTTGTTAAGTGAAGGTTCGCTCCATCATATGTTCTTTCTTTATTTTTATTTTTATTTTTTCCATAGGGATGCACGATAATCCTCTCTCCAACACAATATTTTCAATTGAGAGGCGGCTTAAGCGTGTCGAGGTTGCCAAGCCTGAAGGACCTCCTCCAACAATAGCCACAACAACTTCCATTCGATACGTGTATGTTAATCAAAGTGTGTTTTTTACTCAAATTTGAACCTATGATAAACTCATAACTGTTCCAAATATATGACTCCATGTGCGAAATCTAATAGCTTTGATAGAAGGATTGATGTGGCTTAGAATTTATTTTCATACGTTTTATCATACCTATCCACAAGGTATATATGTAAGGATATCATGTACCTCATTAGTTACCATCCTTGGACATTAGATAAAGCACATTTATGAAATTGCATGAGATAAACCCTAAACATCATGACAGTTTTTGAAAGTCTAGATAAGAGGAGATGGGATGCATAGTACATAACTCTCATGACTCATATGGTATGATTAATGTTCTTGTAAAACACACACGCACACATGCATATAACATTAAACAATATAACAAGAAGGTGCTTGATATCATATTTTTCCTTAATTTATTTATAGCTTTCTATTAAAAAACTTCTACTTTATTTTTAATAATAAAAAAAGGGTATATGCAATCTAAAAAGTGTTATTTATTTTAGTTATTCTAATGTATTAAAGAGTAAGAAAATCATTTGAGATTTTTTTAATCCCTTCTTATCATGACAGGTTTATAGAAAAAGAACATCCAGGGAAAATAAAGGGAAATAAATTTTAAGAAAAAGGGAGAATAAGGGAAGAAAGGTAATGGGACAAAGAATTTTATTTTCCTTTCCATGCATGCTCTAATAACAAAAATGCAAGAAGAAGAATGGACATCAACTAGCTATTTATCTAAATTGACCTTCTCTTTTATAGTGATTTGTTTACTTTTGTCATTGATTCGGGCAACATAAATTTCACATGATTTTTCTTCCTTTCTCATTCCTTTTCAATATTGGGAAATTCTTTACCATTAACAAGATAAACATTTTTATATACTTTATTTTATTTCTCTCTTCCCATTTGTACTACCAAATAAAGGCTTCTTACGACCTTCACTCCACTTCCACATTTTTTGTTTCTTAACATAAGAGTGTAAATGAGAAATTTACTTTAAGTTTTATATTCATCCATAATTTACAATTAGGTAAAAAAAAAAAATATTTATTAAAAAGCAATTTATGGAATGCATTTTGTCAAATACTCTCACAAAATTGCAACATTTTCACCATGGTATTGCAATCAGTAGATAAATACAATAGAAGTGCACTCTTAATTACCCTTTTGAAATACACATTCATCCTGAACTTTAACAATGTAGGTTATTAAGTCGGTGATGTGTAAATCACAAAAATAATTGGAGATGCTGCAAGCGACCTCCTCCTCATTTATAAATTCTTCATCTATGTCAACAAGTAAGTCCAATAAGACTTTTTCAATCTCTCAATTAAGATAGTTTCCATATCTAGAAAAATTAATTTAATGTGGGTGATGCTTAAGATTATCATCATTTTCTTCAAAAAAGGAGGCATAACGGTAATATTTCCTATGTATTGCTTCAGTGGCATAACAAAACTATCTTGTAACTTAGCATACACACGATCCTCAATATACAAATGTCTCGTTGATTTAGCTATATGAATAAGATTTCTACATAATTGTGATCAATGATAGGCATCACCAAATCAGGTCTCACATGCCAACTATTACAAAAACTTAGGATGTCTATAAAACATTTCCACTTAATGAGTACAAGGATCAACTCTAATGCTTATATACATTTAATGAAAGGTATTTTTTTTTTTTTAATAGTTCATTGTTACAATATGCTCCTGCATCTCCTATACAAAATATTTTTATGGTATATATTGCAACTCTGACAAAATTTACCAAATTAGTAAAAATATCTATAATGAGCACCAATCTAAGTCATATACATATAATCATTAGAAAAAAATATGAAAGTTCCTACACAAATTATAATTAAATTCTATCATACTAAAAATCATTAATTTACCAAAAAAAGAAAAAAAAACATTAAAAATAAAAGAGCAGTAAAATAAAGAAAAACTAAAAATTATACATAAGTTTAACCAACCTTTGGCAAAACTTATTGTAGTTGAGAAAGGGAAATTTGTAAAGTTACAATCAAGTTATATTTTTAAAGATACAAATTAACTTTGGATTTAATGAAAGCAGTAAAGCAACATAGGGAGAAAGAAAAGAAGAGTTGAAGAGAGGGGCAACATCTTATGAGAACAATATAACTTGATACATTTGTTAAGAACTTATAGCTTGGATTTTGGTGGAGCAAAATCACTTCTTTTTTTCGCCTTTTAGACAGAGAGTTTGTCTACGTCTTTTTCAAAGTAAAGAATGCTATAAGAGAAGGGAAAGTCTAGTATAAAACCAGCCAAATGTAGCTTTGAGCTTTATTTTATTAAAGCGAAATCACAGCTTAAACATTTATATTATGCGAGATTGATTATTAGCTGAAAACATACTTACAAGTTGTATCTTAATGAAAACACGAATCAAGCATATGTTTAAGTTATAAATTTTTTACTTCAATAACTTGTAGGCAAAATGCATTATTTACCTACATTTTCACAACTATATCTCACAAGTTACTTTTTTATGGAATATTTTTTAAAAATTAATTTTTAAATAAGTATTATTTTTTACCTAATTATCTCTATAGTTTAATACCAACATGCAAAAGTCGTGATCTAAAATGGTTTTTGAGTGAGTAAAGGGGACATACCTTATAAATTATCCAATACGAGTAAATTTTAAAAATTTAAAATGACCAATCATCCTCTAACATTTAGTGAACTCAATAGACATCTTATAGGTTTTAGGGGCTAACAGATTTCGATGAGGATTATTCCATCTTTACCAAATTAAATTGAAAATATTACAAGGGTAAATATTCACTTAAAATGTAGTGATAACGTGATCATTAGCTCATCCTTACCCAACTATGAACCCACGAGGATGAATACTAAAATTCTAGGTGGTCGTATAACATTGGAGGGAAGTGGATGTTCCAAATGTGGTCGATATGCTTTGTTTCGGCAAGAAAAAGCATTGTACGCACTTTAGGACCCCGCCAAAAACTAAGAAAGAGAAAAAGGTAAAGAATCCATGCATCTTTTTATATATGGACCTTAGACTAGACTTCTTGAGGAAACGTAAAGGCATTTCGTTGGACAAAAGAAGAAGATAAGCCTTCTTTTTTTTCTTTTTTTTTGGAGATGCATTATAATTGATAGATTGGCAATAAAAAAAAAAAAAAAAAAACCATAGAAGTGGACACCAAAAAAGGTGTGATTGAGAAGTGTAATGATGTTTTCGAGTCTTGTCTTGATAACTAAGGAATGATCTTGTTAAAGCGTGCAAAGAATCTCTTATGAAATGGAATTCCCTTATGTTATGATACAAAACAGTTAAATTGGTTAGGCAGCAAATGCGTGCTAATTGCCGGCTTTTCAACGGACTAAATTAGGGCTCATGTGCCCATTAATCATTGCCCTAACGACATATCAAAAGGAGGATATGGTCATCAATTGTACGCATGGAAATGGAAATCTGTATTCACAAATATACAATCCAGAAAGTTGATGAATCGATTCTTTTATATTTTAATTATTTAGTATGATATTAAACATCTTCAATACTTTATTTAAACTTAACCGAAAACGTTAATCTTCTCGCTTGTGATTTTCCCATTCTTAATATCACATCATTATTTGTAAATGGGTAAGCTTACATAGAAAACAGAAGTGAAGTCACCTACATTTAAGTGGTTTTAACTGTTGACTCATTTTATTCACCTAATCTAAAATAGCCAACCATCTGTTAGCAAGCATGTGTTCCTGAACCTGATGCACCATAACCTCTTGCCATGATGGGGGTTTTACCTTTTATTAGTAGCCGAGTCCTTTGCCAAATTAATTAGATGGTTGAAAGCTAGTAGGTAATTAACCAAAAGTAGAATAAGTAATCTTTTATGATCATTTTGATTAATCGTGCAAATACATTCAAGACTTTAAAAGATTTCTCTAATTCTTGATTCCTCAAATAGAGATTGTATTTTCACACACCAAATTACCAATTCAATAAATCAGGTTTAGTGTCCAAAGTATTTGATGTTCCGATTCCCAAACTTTAAAATTAAAAAAAAAAAAAAAACTATTGCACTTTTAAATTTAAAAATATTTTTTAAGTCATGAAAAGCTTTTAAAATTCTAATAACTTAATGATAAGATTGAATGGTAAAGATTTAAATAGGTTTTTAAACTTCAATAATTATATATATATATTATTTTTTATTTTCATCATGTGTAAGACGATAAAAGAATTATGATCTCTTTTCTTTTTCTTTTTTTTTTTTCATTTTCTAGATGGATTAGCCAAAGGATGGACACATAACAATGTAATTGGAAGTTACATTTATTTTGCTTAAGTCAATATTAAAATTATTAAAAAAAAATCGCTTGTTATTGCAATTATAGAGCAATATATATGTATATATGCTAGAAATATTATGCTTCACAAATTTCAACTCGACACAATAAATCCGATAGTTAGATTGGTTAGCATAACTCAACATTCAAATGAAGACATGAGAAGGGATCGATAGATGAGATAAGTCTACGTCTTATAACTTTTCTTTTTATTCTCTATAAAATCTAGAATTAAAGAAAATATTTAATGATATTTATCATTTTTCTTATCTGATTCGCAAATCCTTTTATAAATACGTATCAAAATTCTGCCATTTCATTTTCACATACTTGTATTATCGTGATCCTCCAAATGACCGACTTGAACATCGAAGTATTTAGGCCAGAATGAATTCCAGCATTCTCTTAACTCGTTTTCTTTATCTTGTACAGCTCATGTGGATCTTGTAACCACAGAACTGATAGTGTGAAAGAGAATCACCATTGATCTTGCATTTGAAGTAACCATGGCTTCTCTGGGAAATATCATATCAGGTTCTTCCTCGAAGCTTGGACATTGCAAGATATTCTTGGACACGTGGCACTTGAAAAAAAGCGCTTTATTTGCTTGGTAATATTGTCTTAGTACATCACGATTAGCATCACTCGGCAAATTTGCCGTTATTGTTGATCTTGAAGCTCTATAGCAAGCTTCTTTTCTAGGGAGGACAATTGTAATGATTCGAGAATGGATTTAGTGTTAAATTATTTGATTATATGGATTAGCATTAATCAATTATTTAGAATATATATTTTTAAATTATTAACGGATATCATTGGAGAATTATTATTTAATCATAACACTTGATCAATATGAACATTATAATTGGACTTTTAATGTGAATAACCTATGATGGGTTACATTACTCACTTTGATGCTCTAATTAGAGATCCTTACTCTCATCTAATAAGGTATAAAAGTTATTTTCCCATTAAACAATTTTCAATATAACAAAAACTTCCTATTAGAGAGAGAGTAGTTTTACTCTTACCTTTTTTACAATTCTATTTAGAGAAAGCTGTTCAAGATGGATCCCCATCGAATTTCAAGTACGCAAATCTTACTTTGATTCAATAGATATAACATGATGAACATGCTATAATTTTATTCTATATACAATTTATTCTAGATTTATATATACATATATTGAAATTTTCTATCATTTAGGCCATGCACTAGCATACTAGTTAAAAAATTAGTCTAGCCTTCGCTAAATAAGTTGGAGATGGACAAAAAGTTAGCCAGCTATTACCAAAAGGATAAATAATCTATTATCATAAATTTGATATGTTAATGCATATATATTCAAGATTTTACAAATTTTCTTTTCTTAAATCATCTCAATGACTGTCTTATTTTAAATAGATATACTTTGCATTTTCACATATCAAATTACCAATTTACCAAACTTGTTTTAGTGTATGTAAACACCCTCCAATTGTTGGATTTTTAATCCCATAATAGAGTTTTGTGTACGTGTAAGTGTCCATAGATATGGTTGAAATGAGATTTAGTCCCCATTCATAGGAAGCTTTGATAATCTTCTCATTTCCTTCAACTAGCGTAAAGAAAAATTAAAATTTAAATGCACAATAAATGAAAACAAAATATAAAATTAAATGAGGAAAAACCTTAAAACACTAATGATAAGAGAGGGCCACCATGAGTACCCTTTGTGGTGGTGAGTCACTCAACCCATGAAAATAATGATAGGTTTATTGTGATGGTGGTTCATCTAAGATCAAATTTTCATGTCCCGAAATAGTGTTCCCATCTATATTTTCATTATAAAAAAATGCTGATATCTAAAGTGGTGTTTGTTCTTAATGTATGCCTTAAGTGACTAAGCTTGCATGTTGCATCTTCAAACATTTGATTGATCAATAAAGACAATATATGTTGTTTATTGAACTTGTTTTTACTCAACTTCATCAACAAGCATAGTTCCTTAATTGATTAGAGAATAATTTGATGTATTATGACCGGATAGTCATAGTGAGCATTTTAAATACCAAATCCTTCATAATAACTCTAATAAGAATCAAAACCTAAGACTTTGTCTATGGGTTTTAAGAAATAGGAAACAAAAGAAGAATAGTCTAAGCAACACACTTCTATTGGTAAAGTGATAAGTATTCAAACAAAGCCTATCAAAAGGACTTTGTTTGACTATGTCATGAGGTCATTTGAACAATGTGACCTCTACCATTAATAGTTAGCCTATGCCCGGCTTCATTCAAGTATTTTGGTTAACTTCATTCACATGTCTCGTTGAGACATATTTAATGAAGTCACTTGATTGAAGCTTGAAGTTTTTTGTTTAACTTTATTTGAATGACAAATCTTCTCATTCAAATGAAGGGGAATGGTACTTGAACAGCTTTTGCTCACTTTCAAATGAAGCTTGATTCTTCTATTGGGTTATGATTTTATTGATTTTATTTTTGTACTATTATAGCCCTAATCTTATTGTTAGCCTAATAAAAGGGTTTTCTTTATATTTAAAAGAGAATTAGAGCATTTTTATTAGACTTTTGTAAAACAACTTTTGAATTGAATTTCTCATTTAATTACTTGTTCTTATCAATCTGTTAAACCATGGCAAATATTTGATGAACTAAAATCCCTATCTAATATGGGCTTCCTAATTAATTTCCTCAATTATTTCTAAGATTGTATGTAATATCAATCTTAGATTTAATCATTAACTTGGTCTGAAAATCAGTACATTACATCCAATTATTCAGTCATTCTTATCCTTTTAATTTTTTGTTTATGATTATGCGAAAAGCATCTAAAAAATCATAACTTTATCATTCAAAGCCCTAGATCAAACATAAAATTTGGTTTAAACCATATCCTTGTCACTTCTAGAGTTAGTTACTGACTTTAGACACTTATAATTGGTATCGGAGCTTTAGCAAGACATGTAATCTATTGTAGTAGGTATTGGATTTTATCATTCATCAATCTAAGATCTAAAGCTAGGGGAGTTTGTGCTATTTGTGGTTAGTGTGTAATTGCATGTGGAATTGTGGGATTGTAATTGTTGAGTGAATTTTGACAAATTGAGGTGAATCCCTACCTAGAATTCGAATTGTTAACACTTTGGTGTGATTGCTGCTACTTTTGTTTGAAATGAAATTGAGAAAGATGTTAGCAAGCATATCAACAATTGTGTGTTGATGTTGATATGTGATAGAAATGCTAATAAATGCCATGTGAATTTAGAATAGCAAATGCATGAGATGCAAAGCCATTGTGCTCCTTCGTCGTGCAATTAAACATGCAGGAAAGTGCTTGTTGCTCTTAGAGTAATGGTGTAGGGTGAATAATTGGGAGAGCATAGGGAAACTGAAGAGTTAGAGGAACACATATATGATGGTTCTGAAATTGGATAAGGTAGGGATAGGACCATCCAAACAAGGGTGTTGAAATCATTAAGTTAAATATTCCACTTTTTAGTGGGAGTAATTCACCAAAGGAGTATTTGGAGTGAGCATACAAACTAGAGAAGCCTTCTATAGCTATGAATATGATGAGTGCACTAAGGTGTGATTAGTTTCCCTTGAAATTAGCTAGATATATAAGCCTTGGCTAGGAGAGTTTAAAAGCAGGGAGGATGAGAGATAAGGAAGAAGACATTAACATTTGGAGCATTATAAAGCAACTAATGTAGAAGCTCTTTGTCCCTAACTACTATCATTAGGAAATGTTTTTAAAGCTCTAGTTCTTGATGAAAAACCCCAACTTAATAAGTGAGGTCAATGAGATTAAAAAGGAAAATTTTGAAATCAATTAAAAGGGAAATTACAAAGTTTAGGGCTAAATCTTTCTAAAATGACCTTTTTTACCTTTAAACTCAATTTCATCAAATTTGAAACCAAAATAACTTAGAAACCCTAAATATAGTTCCAAGACCTTAATATTACATTATGAAGTTATTTGGGGTCAATCAGGAAAGGAAAATTTAAGTTTAGAGATTAATTTGGTAAAATGACCAAAATGCCCTTAAGCTTAGTTTTACTAAAAGGTGACTATTGGTTTTATCAATTAATTTTGGAGCTCTAAGATGGGAAATTTTCAACAAAAATAAAACGCAAAGCCAAAGGAATAGAAAATGCCACCTAAACCAAAAAGTAGTGACATATGGCAACATAAGGTAAATGGCACATAACCTTAATGGCCCCCATTACCCCTTAAACCCTAAAGGGTTTTAGAAGACCCCTTACTTACCCTCTTCTTGCTATGAAGTAGCAAGATCCCCCTTCATCTTCTTTTTCAAAATTCTCTAAAGTAAAAACCTACAATATCTAGCTTAAACCCTAAACGCTAAGGTTAGTACTAATTACCTCTTACTTAGATCACTAATCAAGCTTGTTTTCTTGGAATTTATAGGTGTTAATCAAGGTGGAGCATTAGTGGGTGTCTCTTAAGATCATTGAACTAAAGAATTAATTAAAGTAAGTTGGTGATTTACTTAGTTAAGTAAGATTAGGCACTCTATTCCTCAAGTTTAGGTACTAAGTGATGTTTTCAATCATATAGAACTTGCAAGAGTTGAAAGTTAATCTTTTGGAATCATTTCAAGGGTCGACACACTTATAGAAGAGGAATCCACTTTGCATCAAGAGGTCAGGCACTCATCTCTAATCAAATGTGTGTGATTTAAAGTGATTGGACGTAGTTTAGGCATATTAATTAATTCACATTTTGGAATTGTTGGTAAAGAGCATTGTTCTACTGCCACTTTCATGAGTAAAACAAAGATGAGTTTTCTAGTTTTAATGGTCATCCATTGATTTAGCATGTTAAGAATGATATTAAGCATAAGTTTAAGTGATTAGAAATTAGTATAGGACACAACTTTTCAATTTGGACAAAAACCCTATAGTGCCACCACTTGTATGAAAGAATTGAGATGGATTTCTTACTTTGAGACACAATTTTGATGCTAAAATATGTTTGAATGAGGATTAGCATGATGATTTATGGAGTAGAAAGTAGTTTGAGTGATAAAGAATTGATATATAATTGAATTGATAAAGGGTGTAATCTAATTTTTCCAGCATATTTCAAGCATTTTTTAAGTGTAAATTTTGGTTGAATTTGAAGTTGTATGTTGATTTAAAGCTTATATGAGATTTAGTAAGATTATGAAATGATTTAAGGTGAAACTTAATGTGTTTGATTTTAAGATTTGCAATTACCATTGTCAAGTCTAATTTTAAAATTTTCATTTATGTTCATAATCCGATTCATATTGGATCATATGCCCATCCAATATAAATCCCCGACTTGAATTAGGAATTTTATTATTTGTTTGGAGTTACCACCTAACTGAAGTTGAGAAAAATTATGAAATTAGAACTAAGTGGATTAATTCTAATTTAGACAACTAGTCGACGAAATCTCCTCTTTTTATTTTTATAAATGAAAAAGAAGAAAAGAAAACCAGAGATTCTTGACTTGGGGGCTATCCTATTAAAACTCTAAAGCTACATCTGATCATTCTGAAATCTATGTCATATTCTAATATCTTTAAAAATTACACTAATCACGATTTGGAAAATGACTTTTTTTTCATTCTTTATAGAGTTGCCCCGTAAGGGTGCCTACGTACTTGCTATTCGCAATCAAACAAGCTGTAGTTCGCTTTTTATAAAACTTTAGTGGATTATTTAAGTTTTAATTATGAAAACACCCCAGGTTTACGTTTGTTATCATTTTTAAGATTTTAAAAGAAATTTTAAACTTAAACTTTAATATTTTTCTTTTTAAAAAACTTTGATTTAAGGAAAACCAATTTTGGATTTATTCTGAAAAAGAATTTTCTAAGTGATAAAATAATTCATTATTTATTAATTTACCTTTATTTAATCCTGATTTTCATTATTTTTCATTTTTTATTATTTTTATTTTTTATTATATTAGACAATATTTATTTATTAAAAATAAAAAACCTAATTAAAATAAAAAAAAATCTTTTTTTTATTATTTTCGAATTATTAAAAAAATGTCTTTATTTCTAATAAAATAACTAAATAAATGGATAATTAAAGTAAATAAATACAAATGAATAAAATAAATAAAATTAACTAACTTGGATGCAGATCGGTCGGGTCACAGCAGTTAGAGGATCCTCGTCGGTGGCGTTCCAGTAGCTTTCGAAGGCGGTTAAGGGCTGCTTCTAAGCTTTCGAGGGTGGGTAATCTAACTGTGGTGGTGGATTTCTTCAAAAACTCCTCCAAGTGGTGGTTCGTAGTTTGGTCAGCGATTGCGGCTAAGAGGAACTCTGACGAGCTTCAAAACCTCTAATTTTTCACTCTTTTCTCACTTTTGATTCATGATTTAGCTTCCCCCCATCATGCTCTATTTATAAGCACCATAAATCGAGCTGGATAAGCTCAGATTTCCCTCCAATAGGCTCGAATCATAGCCACAGTTAAAACTCATCTTCGATTTGCTCTAGATTCATGTAAATAGATTCAAGATGGGTTTTATAAAACTTTAACCTGCCCCTATAGGGTTTAGTATTTCCCAAAACCTTATAAAATCCCATTAGAGTTTTTACTCCTAAATATGAAACCTAACCCTATAAGGTCATAAACCCTATAGGAGCGGGTTAGGTTTATATATTGTTCATATAAGATAAGGTTAAAATAAAATACAAAATAGTTGGGTAAGGTTAAAGTTATACTTACTAACTTACACATAAATAAAATTTAAAAATTATATACATTGTACAATATATAACTAGTGTAGAGCGCATGTTCTGTGGGTTATGAACAAATATTATTATTAATATATTATTTTTATCGAGTCGGGTTTCCCATTGGGTTTTTTCAGAGTCTTAAAACCTAATAAAAGATTTTTATTAGGTTTGGCAGGTCGGATACCCTATAACAACTCATCCGATTGCATCCTTAAGTCTAATAGAGAGACTTTGTCCTAATATCATGAGGTCATTCAAGTAAGTTGGCCTTCACTAATGATAGTTAAGTCTCATCTACAATAGTGTCTTATATATTCTTGTTACCAGTTTACAGTTTTTCTCTAGATGTCCTAAATTGTATCAACTATAGTTTTACCATATTAAGCTACCTGGCTACATACTTGGTAGTGTTCATGTTAAAGCTATAAGCTATCTCATTGCAAACGTTCATCACTCATAAGGCATTATAAACACCTAGTCTATGACCACCACTTCTAATACTCCTAGTATACACTCAAGTACAAGCAGCAAATAATTATTTAATTAAAACCTAAATAATTATTAAATCCATCTACTAATCCTATACACATATGTAGTAAACAACACTAATTTATGTACTCAGTCAATGCTCACCAACTAAAAGTAACTTGATTTGTTTCTTATAAACATGTAATACATAATCCATCAATATCTTATTTCATAATATTATTATCTTTATTTAGTCTAAAACTCATATTATGCTTTATTAGACCATAAATTTCACTTCTCTACTCACCTAGTTAACCAAAGGATCTATTTAGTCAACCTACCCTTGCATCCAATCGACTTCCTAAGTTTCCTCTTCCTTTATTGACCATGATGTCTATTTAGTCAACTACAATACTAGCCTAGTTGATCATAATGCCAAGTTAGTCAATCACTCCTCCTAAATTTATGCTTTTTCTAGATCTATACTTAGGGTTTTAATCCAAAGCCTCCCCAGACCAGTTTCTTGATCCAAAAATTCCATATTCATCTTTTAATCTGCAACTCTAAATTCTTGATAATAACCTCAAATTTGCTTTTAAAATCTCCACTTTTCATATTTCTCAAACTCCTAATTTCTATTATTTTCTTGATCTTTCTAATAAACAAGAAAAATTATAATTTATAAATAAACTCAAATTAGATACCTAGCATGTGGAATTTTATTCTCCAATTATAATCTCATACTTAAGGGATTGCTTTTTGAGTTTTTTGTTTTTTTAAGAATTAAAGGATCCAACAGTTTTAGGATTTGCTTATTGTAAAAGGCCATCTCAATAATCAGGCCTTAGGCCCAATTCAATGGCATGAACTGGGTTACCGAGGTGGTGATGAGGCTTAGAAAACTGGGCCCAATTAGGAATATCTTATGAAGATCTTACTTGGTAGACTCAAAACAGGAATCTATAGACTGGTTTTTTTTGTTCTTAACCTTGCTTGGCTGTTTCATATACAAAAAATAGGATCAAATGAAATCCTTTTAAGTTCATCTAGGCTTTATATACCCTTAAAATGCCTTAGACTTATCATCATAAGAAGTAAGCTCATTTATAAGGTTATAGAGGCTTTAATCTAAACCATCAATTATCATAAATGATCCAATGGTTCTCGTCATTGGCTCATCTGATCCATCCATCTCACCTTTATCCAACAATTAAGATCTGGGGTCAAAATCTATATATAGGAGCCACCTTCTCTTCATTTGGGAGATTGAAGCATTGGCAAGCTTCATACAAATGTCGTTACTTTGCCAAAATCACTCCATAGAAGATCAAACAACAAAAATTCATGAAATTTCATCAAGAATAAATCAAGAACACATCAAGAACTACACATCCAATTTACTAACACATGCACGTTCTGAGAATCCGAGTATGCCCTCATACAGCTCTCTTTAAGATCATCCTTCCATGTCTTATCAAATCAAGACTTTTCTAAAATTCTTTGGCATGCTTGCTACACATCGATCATTTATAAGAACCCCTCATACACTTACCTTTTAGTAGATACAACAAAAAGCCTTTATAGTAGTAAGACAATGGTGAATACATTTTTTTTTCTCCAATAATCACCATGATATCCCATCAACAACATCTAAAAGATAATTACTCTAGTAATCTCTTCCTCCCATTGTGCTTTTCAGCCCCTTTAAAATATCTATCAAACTCCTCGTTAGGAATCTTGTCAATATCTACACATAAAATTATTATTGATTGATTAAGGATGACATTTTCTTACTATAGAACTTGCTTGACGATGTCATGGGAGATAGGGAGAGGAAGGAGAGTGATGCCTAGGGCTGAGAGAGGGAGGGAAAGATTTCTAGCCTATGGAGTTTTCCCCTGAATGAGGAAAGTAGGTTAGCTTCTTATTTATAGAAAGAGTAGAGGAGCAAATTTACCTAATTACTCCTACTTTTATTTTCTTTTATTTATGGGTCTTTTACTTTTAGGCACTAAAAAACTTTATCTTTAGAGGGAAAAACTTAGCTCCATCTAAGCCGATCACGCCCGTTAGATCCTACAAAGCCCACCAAAGGTAAAATATATAAAAGAGTAAAATTTTTTAAAGCAATGTCTTTTATATAGAAAAAATGATTACTGGAAATCTACCCATTAAATTATAATTCTTATTTAAACTATGAAATTCATAGAGCTAAGCAATTCGTTTTGATTTAATAACACTGATATTCTTTATATTAAATAACTAAGCATCAATAATAATTTAAGAAACCTATTGGCCCCTGCTGGAGGCTTTTAATTAAGTTGTTAACCTTGTCCGGGATGCACATGCACAACCTTGCTAAAATGTTCCGAGCTTCCAGCACGGACGGGTAAAATCATAAATCCACATCAAAAAACCGTTGGCACCAACACAAGCATAGCATAGCAGCATAGGAATCCCCAAGTTTACATAGTCAATGACAACATTAACAGTTGTAAGGGTCGTCGAGGGCTAGGATCGTCAGCTAAAAAGGTTCAATGCAAGAAACTGTTATTTTCAAAGGGCAATCATAGACACCAATGTGCATTGATAACCCCTTTATTCTTAAATCGATCCCTCCAAACAAGGTAACAAGACAAGACAGCTACCATGTTTTGCTGCACTTTGTTCTGTGACACCTTCCGTCACTCACGTGTGCCACCACCCGCCAGGTCATTGAGATCGGGACCAGTGCTGTTCACATTTTTTTGGTTCAGACCTGGTAGGAATGAGCCACTTTTTTATAGAAGAAAAATTGCACCGAGAGCAATAGAAAGGAAGGGAAACAAGTGAAGGAAAAAAAAAAAAAAAACCTGTAATTTTTCACTGGGTTTAAAAATATAGGAAGGAAATGAAGAAAAACGTTGTCATTTTCTTTGTTTGATTGGTATTACAAATAGGAAATGAAGTGAAATAAAATTAATAGCATAGTAAAGAATTATTTTTCTCAAGGCCTAAGCATGAGTGAACCGGCTAAAGGACCATCCTGGACTGCTCCCAGAAAAGGACAATTAGCAGCATACACGGTCATCTGAAATAACTGAGTATATTGCAGCACGGTGCTATAAATTAATATTTCAACCTTCAATTTGCAATATCGCATGGAAGTTTATAAATCTAAGAATACTTGCTCAAGCAAGTTCCAAAAATGACAAAGTATGTTTTCAACAAAATTATATTTTGCTTGCATGGTACAGTTATGTATATAAGTGAGCCTGATATCGGTTGTGTATTAGGGCTCCTTTTTTGAAATATTAGTAAAATCTATATTAGATCCCCTTTTGGAAGAAATTTAGAAAGTATTAAGTTAATGAACTCAAAAAAAAAAAAACAAGCCTTCAGACTATTTTACACGGTTTTTTAAGTTTTCTAAGTAGGCTTTAATATTGATTAGATTCTAGACTTTACTCTTCTTTCTCAAGTCAATAATGGCTATTAAACCAACTTCATTCTTTAATAGCCAATATAATCTGATTATAACTACCTGTATTACTTCTCATACTCCGAAACTGTAGGACGTTATTGGTATGTAGTATATTCTCATTTTTAGTAGGAACAAGTAAGACTTAAAAACCAATAACTAATTCATAATATATGTCATAGTTTCCCTTATCAATAAGCTTTCATCCATCACTATCCATGTCAAAAGGAAATTATTCATCCTACTCTTATCATCAATAATCTCTAAGTTCATAAAATTAACTAAAATTATCATCGGGTTTTCTGACCTGAGCATAACTTTCACTCTTCATAATCATGGATTTGTCCATCTTGCTTCCACATAATAGAGCACAGCTAAGCTAGTCATACAAATCGATATCCTCAACATTACCAATACTTGAAAACAAATTACAAACATAAGCAAACTACAAGACCCGATATAAAAGTTACTGCGTACAAACAAAATCCATGAAATACTACGTGTGCTCCTAACAATTATAAAATGCGTCATATTATCTATCAAAATTTATGGACCCAATTTATTTATCTTATATAATTCCATCACATCCACACACCACAATGTCTCAAGATCAGATTCTCATATCTACTTTATAAATATACATACAAGGACGATGTTAAACTATCGAAACGGCGGAGTGAATTCACCTTAAAGTCAATGTAGAATTATATATAGGAAAATGTCTATTTGTTCTTGATTATTATAGTATATCTTATAAATATAATAAGACTTCATTGAGAGATGCACTTCGAAAGTGTCTAAATTGATTATAACTTTACAATTATGGAGAAAATTTTAAAAAGGATGAAAAAATAGAGAGATAAATATATTATTAGGAATCATGTGAAATAGAGAAAATAATAAACAAGTACGAAAAAGGAAAACTAATAGGAAAAAAAAAAGAAAAAGAAAGCAAAGGAAAATAAAAAGTAGTTTGTGAGAGTTAAATGTGAAAATATGAGTTTAATGGAAAGTAAACCTTAGCCCTCAAGGTTCCAAGTGCAAATCTTAACTATATAGTTGTTTCTTACATTGTACCATATATTGTTTTTGAAAATATAAATATAACACATCTTTTTATTTTCCAAATAAATGTGATTATTATTATTTTGAGCTTGGGGGGCTTGAGATTAAGAAACTAGCCCACTATAATCATTTACATGGCGTCCCATTCCTAGGCTCCTTGCACCTTAACACTCTCCACCATAAAAATAGCATAATCAATATGTTCTAAGGACGTAAGTCTAACCTTGGTGCACTCAACATATGCATAACATTCACATACTTTCTTAACCATTAGCACCCGCTTTAGTAACTCTTTAAAGAAACATATATTCAATTTTATCATATTCATTCCCTTATTTTGCCTGTCACTCTCATCTCCTCTCCCAACTTCAAAATTGTCATCACCATGGCCTTTATACTCCGCCCTCAATTAGTTTTACCTTTTCCAGCATACCCTCTTATTAAACACCCTACTCCTCACTCTTTTCATTAAGATGCACTAATATAGTTCTCATATATGTAGAAAAGTCCTACAATCACTACTCTACATAATACATCCTTCACTCCAAATCATTTATATGATTCATTTTTGAGTAATTCATACTTTTGCTCAACATGGTTGCATGAGTTAGTCTAATATATGATAATAATTCAATAGAAACATCATTCCCCCAAATCTTAATAATACCACCAAATTTAATTTCACTTCTCAATCAACTAATGGAGACTTTGAAATATGGTTTTCCATAATGTACCTTCACTCTGATACCAATAATGGTGTGCCTAGGAAGCATAATATAACTCCATTCTTAGATGTGATCTACCATGGAAGCTTTAGTGATGAAATATGATGTTCCAGGTGTTTAACATGTTTATAAGAGCATAAAATAAAGGTATATGGACAATTTTGATAGGAATATGATAGACCTAATGCCAAATCAAACTATGATTGTACTGAAGATTGATAAGATACACAATCTTTGAAATAATTTATGACTAATTAAAATTTGATAAGATGCACATATTCCTAGTCAACTAGCGTTCATCACTATTTGTCAGATTCATAAGAACATGGAGAGAAAGTCTCCTTAAGGAATAATACTGGTAAAGATTAAAAATGTCTCTTTTGAAAATAAAACTAAAATATTACTTAACAACCTAGAACATAGGTCATTACAAATAAATAGTAAATAACTAAGATAAATAAAAGGATAAGAAAGCATCTTTTCATCATTTTAGAGGGATTTTGTTTAAAAGCCTCAAAAAGCATAAAAACGAGGTTCTATAGTAAATAGACTTCTTCACTTCTCTAGGACTTTATTCAAATGGCCCCTAAAGCATTCAAATGAAGTCACTTCATTTAGATCCTTGGAAATGTCCAAACAAAGTAACCTAAGTAGCAATTTGGTTGTTCCTTCCTTTTTCCCATTGATGACACAATCCATCCCTTCTTATTCTTGTCTTGTTTTCTACTTAATGGGTGATGTTTAGGGGTTGGATATCATTAGTGCTAGTAAAACACACATAATAAATGACAAATATGCCTTTGACAATTTAATTCTCAATCAAAATTTGTCTAATGTCTTGTCACTATATGCACACACTAACAAACTACCTCTTATACCATTGCTAGACACTAGTAACACACACTGGCAAACTAACCCCTACACTATTGCTAGACATTATAAGCTAGTTTACATGTCTCTCACATGATCCCATGTTTTGCCTAGTAAAGACATCATAAGCAAGATGGTACTCTAGTTGCCATAACTTCGACCACCAACAAGTCCCAAAGGACTTGATATTTGCAATGCATGTTTAGAACCTTCAATGAGCACCTCCCACATCGACCTTATTAGGTAACCACTTCTAACTTCTCCAAGAAGTTTGCATCTAAACAAACTGCTATTGAAGCAATTGATGTATTTGGTCATACAATTAGCTATCTTCCTGTGCTTATTCTTGTTTAGCATAGGACACTTACCTTTAAGTCTTACACTTATGCTCAAGTCTATTAAGGGAACAATCCTTGACTTTAATATATAAATATGATCAACTTAATGATCATGGAAACTACTTAACTATTAAAGTAATGAATTATTAGCTAAAATTAGGATAATTTTTTTAGGATTTGTAAATTTAAAGAATGGGCCAATATTAACATGAGCTAGTTAAGTAAACTATGTTTTGAGCTTACAATTAAGGTAGCCCAAGAGGCATCCAACCTATAATGAGTGTGGCACATGGTGTTGCAAATGTGTTCTTAAATGGAGCACATGTAACATTCAAAGCCCTAGGATTTGACCAAAGGAAATCACATGACCATTTTCTGTTTTCATTTAAGGACATGATGTATAATGCATATAGGGGTCGTAGATGTGCTACTTATGGTCATGAGATGGTATACATGTGCACCAGTGTACATACATGGCAGTACCATGCATGCATAGGTTCCCATTCATTGTGAATTCTAGTTTAATTGATCCAAACAAGTAAGTTAACCTACTATACACTTCTTTAAGTTTGATTTAGCCATTAGTACATAGAGTCCTATATTTAAAGTTTTCCCACAATGCATAAAGATCTAAATCCAAAAACTCCTATATATTCGATTGAATAATTAAAGGGACAATTGCAATGAAACTCTTTATGAAATTATTAGTCTAGTGTAAATAAATCTTATAAACTTGGATCCTTCTCCCTATAGCATAAGCCTAAGTAACATACTCATGCACCCTACAGTTGTCCTTGAAATATTAACCTTGAACTTAAACATCCTAATTTTCAAGTCAAAACTATGAAAGCAAAAATAGAAACTGAATTACCAATGCAATAACACTCACTACATAACAACCTTGAAAAGCATCAATTTTGTAGTATACGTCTCTAGGTCAAACTGAATGAATGAACATTTATTGAAATAAAGGAACAATAGCTAGTTTACATAACAACCTTAAAAAGCATCAATTTTGTAGTATACGTCTCAAGGTCAAACTGAATGAGCGAACATCTATTGAAATAAAGTAACTATAGCTAGTTTTATTCAAATTTGCAGATCTTCATCAGTGTTATTCTCAATTTCAACGAGCTTGTTGGTGATGATTTCGGCACGCAACCGAAGATTCTTCTCCATGCACATAAAATTCCACAGCCATTCCTACATTTCTCTCAAATTTATTCCTCAGTTACCTTTCACTCTTTCAACCTAAATAGAGATTTTATTACGTATAGATAGTTTATGTCATAGCTCATCAATATATACTGATACATTATCTATACAACCAGTTTAAGAATTAGTTGTAGAAGATTCTAATGTGTTGTTTTTGTCAACCTTATTTCATATGTATAGAGCTTGAAGTTTGTGATACCCAATTGCCATGTATTTCTTTTTCCACTTTGAAATATGCATTATTACTCCAAGGAATATCAACAAGAGAGAATATTGCGAAGTGACATAATGAAAATAATGGTGTAGGACAATCATGACAAAGGGCTTTAAATGTTTATTTTTCGGATACAAGCCCCTGTTTGGTAAATCTACAAATTTTTAAATTCTCTTATCGGAGCTAGTGACACATTGGATTATTATGATAATAGGATTATAACGGAGGCCTTACTTTTTCATCTTGTAAAAGACCAGAGCTTCAAATATATACTTGAAAAATGAAGACCCCATAACCTACAAAGTACAAAACTCTTGAGGTGCTAGCTTCCCCTAATACGTTATGTATGCATATATCTTTCGGTTCCATTTTATTCCCCCCTCCACATGACTTTACTTTTACGTTTTACCGGCCCGTTGTTTCCGTTGTAAGCGTTCAAGATTGCACTAGATGTATCAATATCACAATGTAGTGATGGGTTACCACTTTCGGCAGTATATACATCCAAATGAACGTACTAAAAAAGCAAAGATTATCCACTAGGGTTTTAACGGTTTATTTTCTGATCTTCAAATGATGGTGTTCCTCTTTCTCTAGTCGGAAGTATGCACCCACTCAGTCAGCTAATTATAATCTTGCTGCTGACCGTTATTTATTTGATGATGGAAGTATAAGAAGAGGGTTGATGGAGAAAGAATCTCTCATGCTTTATGTCAAGCATCGAGTGCAAATGATAAATTTAACGGTTGAATTATGAATATACTTAAAACTTTTTGTAGACCATCTTATTATTATCATGACCAGCCAACTTTAATCGATCGGTTCATGCTTAACGTGATTCCTCCATAGAATTTTATTCTCATTCGTACATCCTCATACTATATGCTATTAAAAATTTTAGGTTTCTGGAAACCCTTCTACTATTCCAAGAAATCAACAACCAAACGTGGCGGGACGGGATGATATCAATTGGTCGGTCTCTCATTCTAACACCTTCCCTTCTCTTCCCAGCACAAAATCCTACTGCAAAAGCTGCGTTACAGGCCTTCTATATTTATATCAAAAAGTTTACCAAATCTTCTACAATTTAGTCTAATCATTTAAAATCCTCTAAATTTGTGGTAAAAAGTCAATCAAGTACCTTATATTTTTTAAGCGAGCATCTAATTTTGGTAAAATCATAGAAATTTTAAATGGTTTTCTTAAAACATGGGGAATAAATATCGAGAAATTTTCTACGTACTTCTCCCAAACTTTAGTAACAATGTATGCCTTTCCTTGAATTTTATTGATCTGCTTATAAATATATATGTATATATATCGCCGTTTCTAGAGAATTGATGTTCTTATTTCTTTTTCTTTTTTTTTAAGTGGAAGGTATATACGCAATGATATAAATAAAATAGGATAGGAACTGTATTGTCTCTTGCGTGAAGCATCCCGTAAATCCGGAGAAATTCACTACTTCGGAGATCAAGATTATTAAAATGGTAATAGATAAATGAATCTTATGAAATATGTGTTTGAATATTTTATATTCCTATGTTCTATAACCTAACTAATTTAATAAACCGAGAATAATATTAAAAGGAAAGGACTTAAAGGGAGTGAGCGAGCCTATTGATGTCAAAGTTTTGTTGAGCTTTTTTCAGTTTAAAGAAATCCGAAATCAACGCCCAGGGAGTGGGTGGAAATTTGCCAGATTAGACGGAACTTTGGAGTGAACTTGGTCCCACTCCCACATTGCTATTTGCTAGGGTTTCCATTCTCTCTCCTCTCAATCCTTCCTTCCTTCCCGCCGCTGAAGACTTACAGTCTATAGGAAAAAATGTATACAAAATCAACAATAAGGATAAGGAGGGAATAAAGAAAAATAAAATAAATTAAGAAAAAGTTGAGAGATAGAAAGATAAACACACAAGCTAGGCCTAACTCGCTGGTCACAACTTCAATAGAACATAAAAAGTAAAAAGAAAAAAGAAAAGAAAAGTCGAAAAAACAAATATACGTATCAAATTCGGGAATTTGGCATGTGCTCATGTTGTTTTCTTTCTTAGGTACAAGCAGGAACATGCATATAACTTTAGGAGTAAATTGTAAAGACCCTCTTATTTTTTAACAAGGTATCTTTGACTTTTCTATCTTAAAAAAAAAAAATGTTTAGATACCAGAGTCACAGTCCTTTAAGAACTTGCATGAAGACCACAATTTTTTCCACATAACAAAAATAAAATATTAAAAAAAATAGAAAGTAAAAGGAAGAACAAAATTTAAAAATAAAATAAAATTATAAAGAGCAACCACTAACTGTCTCTAACATAAGACTTAAGGGTCGACAACTCATCTACTAGGAGTATGAAACTACTCATACTCGATTTGATTTTTACTTAAGTTTGATTCATTATAATCAAGTCAAGTTTGAACCTAATTCAAACTTGAACTTATACAATGAGTTGTCAAGTCTAGTCAAACTCCAATTAAGCTTCAATGCACATGGAACTTTGTCAAATTTTAGCTTTAATATAAAATTTAATTAAAAGGAATAATCAAGTTAAAACTAGCTTAATTGAAACAAGATCAAACTTGTTAAGTCATAAGGTCATGGTCAAGTCATGTAAAACTTAATTATTTTAACTTAGTAGTGGGTGGTAACCCACCATCTTAGGTGAATTACTCTATTCTCCAACAAAGCTAGGTAACAATCCACAATTACCAATGCATCGCAACCCACCAATCTATCTACATGGTACCATTACCACCAAAGAAAAGTTACCATCATAAGAAAACAAAAATATAATAATAATAAGAAAAATCTTTTTTTTCTTCATTTTTTCATGTTGCATGACCTTAAAATCCTTTTCTTTTTCCTTTAATTTTTCAACCAATTCATGGACTACTCACCATCCTAACTAGATGGCTGAGACTCCACTTAGTAGTGAAGGTCTACTACAATTGGTGATTACAATAACTCTACCTATAGAGGGGAGTCACAATCCACTAGCCTATCCATATCTACACAACTGTCTTGGACTCAAGGAATCATCGGCTATTACTTGTGATAGTTGGCGGGCCTTTGGTTCCAAGGCAACATGTTGCAGGGGGCAATCACCCATTTGATGCTGGAATGGAATAGGAAAGATGATATATTATTATTATTTTAGTTAGTTTAAAAAAATGAAATGGAATGGCTTTTTTTTTTTTTTGGCTTAGTGTTTCTTAAGGAATGGAATTGACAAAAGAAATCAATTATTCTAATTTAAATTATTACAATAAAAGAAGGACGGTAATTTATTTTATATTAATATAAGAAATATCCTACATTTAATTATTTTATCTTCATTTTTTATTTTAACAAATAAAGTTAATGTGCCTAGTAATACTTTTTCACAATGCAAACAAGTCTTAATTTTTAATTGCTATTTTTCATTCATATAATGAATAAAAGCCAAAATCAAGAGTAGATATGGCTATGGGATGGTTCGACCCCATGTGGCAACCCGACCAGACCCATTTTGACAGTTCGATGATGTGAACTTGGACCAAGGGGTGGATTATGATCCAGCTATAAACCTACCAAGTCAACATGTTAGGAGCGGTTCAAACCTTTAGAACTATTGAGCCAATAGAGTCTAACCAAGCTACTAACACATAATTAAAAAAACTTAAACAAAGCCCCCATTCTATATGCACAAGCTATAAATTTGCAGCCTTGAGTTCCTTCACCTAGTGAATTCACATGTTTACATGCTCATTAAAAATAAAAATTCAAAACTCAAGTATGAGAGGGTATGAACTCAACAATCTTTGCCTATAAACACCAAGTGTTGTTTTGCTCTCACTCACACAGGCGCTCATACATGTACGTTATGTTACACAACTTTTCTCAAAAGATTTTGTGATTATTTTTCCCCATTCCATTTTAAAATATTTCTTATGTTAATATTTTCCTATAGATTGTTAAATTTTACAACCATTTTATAGTATAGATATTGCAATAAAAATTTGCATGTCTTTTTATGGTGTTACTTATATTATCTTTCTTTTATTCCTAAGATGTTAAAACTATTGATTGTTATAAGGAAAAATGTAGTGTTTAAACATTAGAGAAAAAAGGATATGAAGATCATTTTGATGAAATATTGATTTTACTATCAGCATTATATGGTGCACATAAATTCACAGTGGAATGCATGGAAAATATTCAAAGGTAAATACATATTGTAATTCATATTATTATCTCTTTTTGTGACACTTCCTTGTATTGGTTAGGTATAAATGCTTGTTATCCCATCTTTCATGAGTTTTCTCCAACTTCTTAATCTTTTTCACTTTAGTCACCTTTTTAAACATTTGTATCACTTAAGAAATACTTGATTGATGCTAAATTTTAACAAGTAGCTAAAGAGAAGTGGAACTTGTGGTGGAAAAAAATAGTAGAAGACGCTAAATACTTATATCTAGTGATATAGGTAACAGTTAACACTATAAAAAAGCATGGTAATACTGAGTGCAATTTATATAATTTTTATGCATTACTCAATAATTTCAAATTCTTATTAACATCAAAATAATCTACATCTTCATCTATAGTTAATTTTTTTTTTCTCTCTATGTTTTTCTTAATGTCAACTACTTGTTTCAACAATTTGAGATTTCAAGAAAAATAAGATAATGATCACTTTGATGTAAATTGTGAAACATAAGTGTAGCATCGTATTAAAAGACACTAATGGTGATTTCAATACAAGTAATAGAACTACATATAAAATTTTATAATTTGTGGAAAATACTAATATTTAAAAAGTTGTAACAATTTGTACATTTTAATTACTTATATTGTTTTCCTTTCTTATTATATCAAGTAAGGGTGACATTATTACCTTATTTATTTCTAGCGTTGTATTTCCTTATAAAGAGAATAATACTCCTATGTATGTGCTATTGTCTCTAAATAAATGAAGAAATTACCTATTTAATTACTTGGATGAGAGAATACTTATAAATAAATTATCAATTTGTGTCGGTAGCTTACTATTAAATTAATAAAGGGAAAATTGCAAAACACATTAAAAACAAAAACAAAAAAAAGTTGGTTTGATAGGTTCGAGAATCACAAGCCAAACCTGTTGGAGCTACTAGGTCCAAGGACTAGGAACAAAACTGACCCGAGTAGACCAATCACGGTTCACTATTATAAAGCCCCTTGACCTACGGTCCTAAATAAGTCAACTCAAGTTGGGTGCATGTGCTCATGTCTAGTCAGGAATTTAGGTTTTCTAACGAATATGGGGCACTTTTTAAAATTAATTATTAAAATAAGGTCCTTTATAAAGTTATTACAAAAATAGAGAAGTGAAAATCCATATTGTATATGCACCTTAACTATTTAAGCAAATGTTAAACTGAAGGCGTATACAATGTATGCATCTTGAGTTCATATACGTCTTCAATTCAACATCTTTTTAGACTAAAAGCACATACAATATATGCATCTTTTGTTTGGTTCCACTTTGAAAAATAGAATGAACATAATAGAAGGACATGAAAAAAAAAAAAGCTGAACTCCCTCTCCTAAACACCCATCTCTACAAACCTCTAAAATTGTCCAAGAAGATCAATTTTTCTCTCCAAAACAGGTAATTCAAACATGTTTGTAGTACTATTTACTTAGATTTTTTTGAATTTACTATAATTTACGTCCAAAATACACAAAAACCCCAATAGTTATATAGTGTACAAATATTGATATTTTGTTGATTAAATCATGCAATATATTATACAATATTCTGTTTCTAGCATATGGATGATAGTTTGTATATATTGGTTGTTATTGCACATTAGATTAAGTAAGATATATTAACAAATTAATGTTGCATGCCAAGTGTTTATTAAAATGCCTCAATGGATTATAGTAAAAGTTTGGAAACTTTAGAAGTATTGTACATATCTACTAGGGTTAGGCATGTTTGTTAGGCTCAAACTAACACGTGATATCCTTGTATTAGTAGGTTGTTGTTGCACATTAGATTAAGAAAGATATGCATATGAAGTAATGTTGCAACGCAAGTGTTTATTAAAATACCTAAATGGAATGTAAGAAAAGTTTGCAAGCCTTGGAAATGGTTGATTTTGTGAAGTTCATTGTTTATGCATTTGGAAATATTGTGAATGGCAATTGGGGGGTGAAGTATGATAGAGATGTGGTAAAGAAACTAAAAATTATAAGAAATGCCAAATATGATTAATTTCTTCATAAGATATGTAAGAGTATTGGCATTAATCCTAATGCAGTTGTAGTGGAGTTATTGCACAAACACCCTCACTATCATAGTACCAGTACATCTTATTACTTAATAACCATTAGGGATGATGATGATGTTGAGAACCAGATTGAAATGGCTGAAGCTTTAGAGGAAGAGCACATACAACATTTGTATGTCAATATTATTGACATTTCAAGACCTCCTCCTCCTTAATGCACACTCCGAGCAAGCACTTCTACTTATACAACATCACATGTGCAAGAAGTTAGTGCCAATCCACCAAATGTTAAGGAGAATGATTCGATGCCTATGTTTCAATAGTCATGTGAGGTTGAAAATGAAGTTGAAGATGAAATTGGTCTAGTCCTCCATGAGCCTATAGCGGATGATTCAGAGTTTGATGGTGATGGCAATAGTTATGAAGATAATGATCAGATACATAGAAATATTGTTTTTTAGGTACCCTAAGCAAACCCTTCTTTGTCATTGTACTTCATGGAAGTACCAATAAACCTATTCAAAAACAAGATGGTAAATGCGGTTTAGTAATTAGTTTTAAAAAGTGTCCATATTCATTAAAAACAAAAACCCAAGTATTTAACTTATTCTCACCTATGTAGTCTAGAGTGCTAATTCCTTTTATTTACTTATTTATTTATTGTATTTCTAGAACACAATGTTGATTTGGATTAGGGATTGAATTAAATGGAATGAAGCAATTCTAAACTTTTCCCACTAGGGCCTATATTTTTTATAATTAGCTTTGTCCTTTTTTTTAATTTTGAAATCTTATAATATATTATTAATGGAGTTAAAAAACACATTTAAAAAAGAAATAGAAAGATTGAGTGCATGTTGATCAAAGATAGAGGGCGCTTTTTACAATCTATACCCTAACTTTGATAATATACATCTAAGAATCACATAATGATTTTTTTTTCTTTTTCTTTTTCCTTTTTTTTTCCCTATGAGCTCGAGATTATATTGAAAAGCTTATTTCTAGGAGTATATGTTTATGTTGGGTGAACCGGTGTAGTACTGGGGTATATTATATTTTTACACACACAATAAGTTCGCACAAGTTGCGAAATGTTGCTTTTGATAACTATATCTATATACTGTGGTGCTTCCATATTCTGAAACTGTTAGGGCGGAGCGGGGGTTGGCGGTTGGAATACATGACATTAAAAAAAAAAAAAATCACTTCTTCATAGTTGCGTATCACCATGATGATTCCGAATCGCAACTTCAACAATAAAACATAAAATCATGCATATCATAATAACTAAGGAAATGTGCTGAGGGCTTTTATCATTTGAATGGATATGATTTAAATATTTATGTACCATTCATAATTTCAATTGTACTGCTTTGATAATTGGAAAGGAATATTTATTAACTGTGGATGATTTAATATGGATAAGACTACAAAGATGGACAATAGGATGTTGTAGACTATTTCAAATGGTTTATTACATTTTGAATACTTTATTTTTGATATTTCAAATTCAAAATCAATTTCAAATTTAACTTATTCCTTCCATGACCCAATTTAAACTTTATACCTACTATAATAAATTATATATTATTTACATTGTCATTTTGTCTTATGCCTAGTTAGTACTTACTCACATTAGACATGAACTTAGTAATTGAAGAATACCAATTTCGAATTGGTCAGACAAATATCGAATGGACTACGCAATTACCAGCATTTAAAGCAAGTTGATATGTGCAATTTTAAATATATTCAAATTGATATGGTATGGCCATTAAGAAGTCCCTCTTTCAATAAAAGTATATATATATATATATATATATTGAGGCGTCGAATACGTGTTTGAAAGAGAGTATATAGAATTTCTACCTTGAATTTACCTAAAGCTCAGGTTTTAGAGCATTAATAAATAAAAACAAATAAATAAATAACTGAATAAATAAATTGAAAAAAAAAAGTTAGGATGTAGTCACTAAGGTTAGGAATTCAACTTTCAAAATCCCTCACTTCCAAAGGATGATTTTAGTAAATGACCAAAAAAAAACAATTGAACTAAGTGCCAAGTTAGGTAATTTTTCTAACATCTCCCCTTCCCGAAGGCCAAGCCCAATCATTCGACTATCGGTTGAGGACACTCAAGCACCACCCTCCTAGATTCACCTGGCTAGCGTTGGATATTGGCAACTTCCTATTTTGTCTTTCTTGTTAGTTTGACTTAATCTTCAATTCACATATTTGGGTTGTCCTATGCTATTAAGAGTATTAGATATATATATATATATATATATACATGATAGAGTACAGAACTTAATAAACTTGTTAAAGGAATTAAGTACTCTAAAATTATATGAGAATTATTATAACACTATAGTAGAATGATTCAATAATATCCATAATCTTTGACTCATTTCTTTAGGTTTCTACATTAAATTCGATACGTTTTTCTTCTTCTTTTTTTCTTTTATTTGTTTCACTCATAAATTATGTGCTCTAGTTAGTTTTTGTACACTTGATAACCTTTGAGGTGAAGCTATTTTATGTGCGTACCATTTGCAAAATAGATTTCTTATTTTAAATTTTGGGAGTATCTAGCTTAATTTATTCATTGTGATCATAAGAAAAGAATGATGGGCTCAAATATATCTGAGGGTACGTCTACAAATTATGCTGGTAACTTTGTACCTCATTGAGAGGAAAAGAAAAACATTTGATAATTTGAGTGGCGGAAAGAATCTCCATGTTCTACGATTAACTCGGAGGAAGAAACATAAGAGAATAACATATAAAATGTACTATATATTATATGAGCATACATGAGTGCCTCTTTCTACTGCCAACCCAGAATGTTCAGAAACCTAACTGCTCCGTGGAGGACTACTTTGACTGGTCTCAACCGTCTTTCCTATCATTTGCTTTGATATTCTACAAAGTCTATGTAAAATTTAGAGAAAAATAAATAAATAAATTATGGTTGTAAGTTATTTTAATGTTTCTTTTGTCCAGTTAAAACTCAACTCAATATATCACTCAAAGGTCCAGAATTTTGGCTTCTGTGCCCATTTGAAAGATTTGCAGCAAGGAATATCCCCAAGCATTAATAGCTCAACACATATGGAATGTGTATATCACCTATTATATATGTATATATATAATTTTTTTTTGGTAGCAAGTAGATGTCCAAATGTGTCAAGATAGCAAGTGCATCTTCATTTAAGAAATTTATAAGAGAGAAAAATTTAATACAATACGTATGTCCTAAATTTATGATCGCTCGAGTCATCTATTTGATATTATTATGTAAAAGTATTATCCGCATTTATTGGTTAATTAAGCTTGCTATTATCAATTAAAAAATATAATATATAAAGGTTCATTTGCCTCTAAACCTAAAATCATATATATAATCGATGTCGTGATTTGGCAAATAAAGACACAAATCGTGAAGGAGTGTACTATGGGCTCACATGTTTGTAATTAAGTAAAATAAATGATTCCGAGACACTTTACCATGATGGTGGCAGTGCCATTGGGGGAGCATCATAAGTACTTTAGCTAACATAGCCCCAAGTGTCATATTTTCACTTGACATACCATAATATATAATATCATGCTTAATGACCGTACAAAACGAAGTTAATAAAATAATCATGGATCGTAAGTTACCAAAACCATGTGAATTTAATAAATGAATATCCTTCAAATCTACAACTTGGGGCTTGAGTTGACAGCTTGTTCTTGTGATATTCTACTTCTACACACATCACATAACACTTAAGACCGAAAAGGTGGCATGGGGCTTGTGTCAAAGGGGAAGGAAGCAAAAGTTGGGACAGAAAAAGACAATGGAGACCTGCAAAACATTATGTAGGGTTAGGGTTTCACATGTTTGGGAAATTAGTGAATCGATCTTGTTTTACTACATCAATTAGCTTCACTGCCCTTTCCCTTGTGTAAAGTCAATTTTAATGCTCATAGACAATTTAAAAAAAGATTATTTCTAATTTACAAGCATTACAATGCAAAAAGTTCATATCATAACTTATCTTAGTAAATGAGATGGGTTTTAGATATCAAATCTACCCAATATTAAAAGTGCATTTCGCCATCTTATTTCATCACAATGGGGCACCACCAGCTACAATTTTTACCACATCTCTCGACCATCCCTAACATAACATGTTTAAGGCCTATCCTCTAACTACACATCCAATAGAACATTATTCCAACCAAGGCATGAGCAACATACAATTATAATCATCCCAAATTTCACAACAATAGCTTCTTCTTCTTCTTTTTGACAAGAGGATGCTAACTCTGAATTTTATTAATTGAAAAACAAGACAAGAGGGGGACATAGTGTCTATCCTCTTGAAATTACAAATACTCGTTTTCTACAACAAAATTGAATTAAAGAGTGCTAATTTCCTTAGAGGAAAACAAAGTAAAAAACTAAAATAAAAGAAAAGAATGGAGAACTACACCCCATACAAAAACTAGTCCAACCAAAGAATAAGGTATCCTAACTTAAGTGTTTATAAGAATATAATGAGGATCAACCATTACAACCAGTGCTATCAATAAATTAGGAGATACAACTAGAGAAATGGGAATGTTTTAACTGGACAAAATGTGGAAGTGCCTTACCCTAATCATGTTTTGCAACAAAATCCTCTTAAAGTCACCATCTAATTGTGTGGTATTAGTATAAAAGAAGTCAAATTACACCTCCGAAGCCTTTACTTCCTCCAAATTCTTTATAAATCATTCTTTTCTTTTTTTTGTATTCTTGCACCCTATTTCTTTTGCCCATTATGATCTTATTTAGGGTGTTGTTCTCTTCTAAAAGTTTCACTTGTTTTAATCTACTTTCATATGGTAACATTAATTGCACCCTCTCTTTTCTTACAATCTTCTCCATTGTGTCAACCGTTTAATTGTTGCTATTTTCATTATTAGCTCAATCAAAGAAGTCGCAACCACATTTTTGTGACCAATATGACAAACCCAAACCATTAACACTACCTTACATGTACCAATGGTGATGGAGGTGGTTTTCACCCTCCCATTTGAATTTCAAACAAAGTCATTATTACGAAGAAGAAGAAGAAGAAGAAGAAGAATATAACTTGTTATGTCTCATGCATTAATGGTACTTTGGTACCGAGCTTGTGTTCATATTTGTAGTCTTAATCCTCACTTTAAGCTACATTTGTAAAGCTCCATTATCCTACTTGTCATATGCACACATTGAAAAAAAGCATTTAATTGGGAAGTAGAAGAAACCATCTTGGGGTTCTCTAAATTGCTTCATTATTTTAATGATTAAGATTCGAGATTTTATGGGTGTAACGTAAATAATCGGTTGGCTATTATGGTTTCTTCAATGAATCGTGACTTAGGGATTTAGGGTTTGAAATTTAACTTTGTGGTTGTTTGGTGGTTAAGCCATGATTGCTTAGAATTAGTTATTTTAATGTTAAGTTTACAAATTATCATGAACATTACCACAATTTACATTGAAGGAAATGTGGCCACCAATGTGTTCTTTCTTGGGCTCCATTTTGTTCTAAAGTATCATGGCAAACACTTATTAATTAAAGAATACAAGTAAGGTGATGATTGTTCAAGTGTCAACAAGGACTTAAATTTCAAATTTTCAATTAAATATGATATTCAATAATTTCAATTTTCATTTATTAAGGTAAAAAAAAATCCCAAGGTTTACGTAAAATTTTTGACATTGATGAAATAAAAAGGTAAAATGAACAATTCTTAGCATTTCTAGGATATGTTCCTTAGAACAAAAAAAAAAAAAAAAGCAAGACATAACACTAATAAAATCTTCTTATTCCATGTTTGTTTTGTGGGTAAACTTAAGCATTAAATAGCATTAGACAAGCTATACGGTTTTTTGAGTTAACCGAAGCACCATCTCCATGTTAAATCTACAGTTTGCAAATGGAGGACAATTTTTATAATACACCATGATCCTCATATGTTGGTTCACAAGCCATAAGGGTGGATGGATTCATGTTCACTCATTGAAGGGTTAAATGGAGGAGAGGGCTTAAAAGTAAAAGGATGATCCATGTGTTTAATATATATTTTGATTTTATTGGAGAACAGAAAAGTGACCAAAGTTTGCAGCATGTAGATCAAGTGGAAGTTACAAGGACGAAGGATAAGAAAACTAATTGGGTGGATTGAGTTCAATTGTGTTTTGATTGGTAGAGATTATTCTAAGATTGGATGTTGATAAGAACCAAAATCCCAAACATCGACCTATATGCCAAAGAATGAACAAAAATCAATCTAAGTCAAGTCATGCTTGAGAGATGAAAGATGTAATGTTAAATTACAAAAAGTGCTGAAAGAACAAGGATGGTTTAAACCACACCTTAAATGGTTAAAAGCAAGTATGTCAGAATGGGATTCAAACCATTCCAATACAAATTTGGACAAGTTCTTCATTAATGAGCAAATCTCGATTGTTTACAACTTCTAATGATTTTCTTTATTACTAAATTGCCTTTAACCACCTATATACCCTAATAAGAGGGGTTTTTACATTTATTAACATTTAATTAGACTCCTTTTGATATTAAATAACAAATCTTTGCTTGAGTGATTTATGTAATTTATATATTTGTTCTTTTCAATCAATATACTATCATAACAAAACCCAATAATTAGAATGCCATGAGTCACATCAATTCTTTCTTAATCCTTTTATCATATTCCTATAATTGTGAGTTGCATTGATCATAGGATTCACTAATTAGTGAGTGATATCTAATTTATAAGTGTTCATAACCATTTTATGTTTTCGTTCATAAATTGAAAACACACCAAAATACCATCTTTTCATTAGCTTTTCCCTTTTATCAGAATTTTTTGTATTGAGAATTCGATCTTTTGATGCTTTGTATCCAATTCAAGGATTTAGGGCACATCAGATATGGTGGTGCAATGATGGTGGCGGTTATTGGTATAATAGGAATTTAAGTAGATCAATTGAGGTTTTTTTTTTTTTTTTTACAAATTTTTTATGTTGTTCTTGGTGCTCTAATATGTTGGTTTATACCATGTAAATGTGGAAAGACCATTTAGTTACCATATAAAACTATAGTTCAAGATGTTTATGTATGTGTAATTAAATAATAGCATTCACATAATAATTATAACAATTTAGAGACATACATTATGAATATTTTTTGTGATAATTTTTAAAGTAAACTTAATATTTTTATAAATTTGAGTATACGCTTTAATCTAATAGTAATGCATGGTGCATGTTGTACCTAATTTTTTGTTTATTGGGAAGGAAACATGTGCCTAGGCATATATGGGTCACTAGCATCAATAAGTCTTAAGTCAAGGGTCTTGAATACATTTGTAAGGGCCATCACAACCGTAGTAGGGAGATCGATCGAAGTTGGACTAGTGGCAATGGTTCTCTTATCTCAAGTCTTCCATTTTCTTTCTCTTTTTTTCCAAATTTGAAGCATACATATTTTTCTTTTGTCTATTTTGTTAAGAAACTTGCTGCCAACATGAGACTAAGATTGGATCCACACCCATGGCCTCACAAGGCTAAGGTAGACATGGGGCTGGTTTAGAACCAGCTCGGAACCACTAGGTCAAGGACCGGTGGGAGGTGGAACCAGAACGGGCCCGGAGGAGGAAGGGCTAAGCCGATTCCCCTAACCCGACAGTTCACAGGCTGGTTCAGGTCCTAAACTGACCCTATAAAGTTTTTTTTTATTAATTTTTTTTCGGCCATGGTTTTTTTTTTTATTGGTGATTATATTAAGGTTAGCCTTTTTTATTGGTGATTATATTAAGGTTAGCCTAACCCACCGACTTAATCCATACATGAACCGGTGGGCCAAACCGACAGGTTCACATGCCGGTTCGAGCCCGCTGGTTTGCCGGGTTAAGTAATTCAACCCGACCTTCAACCCATTGGGCCAATTCCAGATTCGCGTCGGTTCAAAGGCCTGAACTGGCCCTTTTCCTATGTCTAGGCTAAGGCATGTCTTATACCTAGCTTAGCTTATACAGGTTAGATCTAATGGGCTAGCTTGTGTTCATATTTGCACATGTAGTCGTAGTTTGTGCCAGTCGTCGTGAATAAAATCGAGGGTTGGCTCATAAACTCGTGCCTTGGCTCTATCAGACCTATAATTGATGCATAGGAAAAATTATAAAAATATGACATATAATTTGATGCTTTTACATATATGTCATCATTATTTGTCAAGTTTGTTAAGACATACATGTAAACTTCTATTTGTGTCTACAATAATCGATATGATAAAATAATATTATGAAATAAAGTTAAGAGAAAATTGCAAATTGTCCCTCCTAAAACTTTAACCTTGTTATGGATACACTTCTAGATTACAAAGTGCACTTTAATACCCAGTAAACTCTTATATAAATTAACAATATTAAAGGAAATTTACATTTTCTCTATGAAAAAAGAAAAAGGCATGAAAGTCAAAGTTTAGGAATATTAGAGTAACACTTCATAAGTTCTGGGAGTGTATTCATATTAAGGTCAAGTGCTAAAGCAATACTTCATAAGTTCAATGGGTGTATTCATATGGAAGTTAAAGTTTAGATAACTTATTTGCAATCTCTTAGAGTTATTTTACCGATTTATAAGATTATGGGGTGTAAAAATGCACTTAAAAGCTAAAGGAATATATCTGCATTGAAACAAAGTTTAGAGGGACTATTTTCATTTTCCTTTAAATTTAATGAAATTATATAATAAAAAATAAATAAATAGCCAAAAAATATAAAAATATTATAATAAAAGAAAACATGTTGAAACCATGAGGCATGTAGTTACTACCGTTATGGCGGTGATCAATTGCTTGAATACCTTAAGTTAATTGATTACATACCTTTTTAGTATCGTAAGTCTACAATACAACCCATCGATGGTGATAGATGACGATTGATTACCCAACGCCCAAGGACATCGACCATAACTTTGGAGACCCACGCCTGGCCCATGATGGCTAATCATCCCCTATCTCTAGGATAGCAAGCCATATGCTTTAGAATTTGAAGATAAATTTTACTTTTTATTTTGAACAATTCTCATATTTTTATTTTCTATAAAAAAATTTCATGAATTATATTATTTTATTCAAATAACTTTATTTAATAATACTAGTTTATTAAATTAATAATTATAAAGCAATCAAATACTAACACAACTAATATTAATAAAATACAGAAACAGGGCAAGATTTTATAATTTTCCTATAACCCATTTACGAATAAGGTAGATATTAGAATCGATGCATAAGTTGTAATGTTTAAAGAGTCCCTCCATCGCACAACTTCTTCTAGAATTAATGGCAGAGATGGAGTGTATTATCGTCACCGACAGTTTAAGGTTATTTTCATCTTTCATTTTTCCCTTCTTGTGTTTGGTTCAGGAATGTGTCTCTCTCTCTCTTGTTCTTTTTTCATTCAAAGAAGGAACAGCTAAGAGGTGCACCCACGTGTTCTGTTCTTAGTCTTCCATCAGGTCAACACCGACATTGCAAGTTTTGGCTTATTCTCAGATGAATCACAAGCTTAAATTGACCATGGCCCTAAATCAGAATGTGGAGCTCGATTGCTGAATACTTGTCATCTGTATATGTCATCAATAAATAAGGTGCAGAAAAAACTCCCTAATTTCAAATCTGAATATTAGACTTTATATTACATTAATAAAAATTGAATAAAGTAAAATCTTATAGCTGAAATGACTTAGAATCTGAAAATACATTATTAAGAATTGGGTAAAGCTTGAACTATTGATTTTCCTCTGATCTTCACCATGGAGTCAAAAGTTAGGTGGCTTAATAACGTCTCTTTACTGGCTCTTTTAACAAATAGCAAGATTAACCCGTTATTCCTCATTATCTTATTTATTAAAAAGTTAATGAAGGAACTATTCAATCTTACTTCACTTTTAAATTAAATTTTTTTAAAAAAAAGATTGATTAATAATAAGATACTCTATGAAATATAACATATGGATGACCCTGTTATTGCATACGAATGACCTACTTGGGCATCATCTTAGGAGAATTAGATATATCTATGTCTATTTGAAGTTATTCCACTTTGTTTGGGTTCAATTTGACTCAATCGGCATATATTAACAGTTAACGAAAGAATAAATTTTACACAAATATAAATTTCAGTTCGGATAAATCAAACAATTTGATTGAAAATTAAAAAAAAAATAATATGAAGACATAAAGGGCATATTCACGATTTAAAGACTAAAGTTACAATCCTATCTTCAGGCCAAGGGGGTCGTATAGATCGATGGTGGTGTTGTCCTATTGCAACGGAAGTTTCGCGATCCCTTCTTCCTTTTATTTATTCTTGTAATTGGGATGTTTGTATATGTTGTTTTTTTTATTAGGAAAATGTTAACGGGTTTGTAAGGAAAAAAAAAACAATATTGTTAATATTTATATATTTGGAGAAAAAAAAAAAAAAAAAAGATCTATGGTTTTTTTTGGAAGGGTGAGATGAGAATGAATGAGATCCGGAGTTTCAACGTCCTCTACTCAGTATGTGTATTTCCGTTGCGTGATTCGACGCTGAAATGGCAATATGCTCCCTCCCCACCCCAACGGTATTTCGATTTTCCCACGAGATTTCGTTTTACCATTTCACTGAGAATAACAAGAGCAGCATGTGGGTGAGAATGAGACTGAGCGAGCCAGTCAAGGTGAGTCAAGCCCCTGCTAACACAACACAATCCGTACACGGTAAAACGAAAACGAAAATGCACACCACTCGTAAATCTCAGTCGTTACGACACAGAGACAGAGTAAAAACATTATTATTATTATTATTATTTTCTCCCGTTTGTCGTGTCGGCTGCCTCTGCCTTCCTTCCTTTACTTAGCGGTACCCGTACTAGGACGACGTCCTTCCTTTGAAATGTGTTTTCCTACGAAGCTCTTACGACGCTTAAAAAACGCTCTCTCTCTCTTCTTCTTCTTTTTACCCTTTTTAATGTCTTAGCAAACGAACATATAAAATGTATCTTTTTTTTTTTTTTTCTTTCCATCCTAATTAGTCACGTAAATGATCCACTATTGTTTTAATTTTAAATATGTTGGTTCGGTATACAGATAAAACACGATAATAATATATAGTACGGGACCCAACTATTGACTAAGATGTGCTAATAATTGAGATTCCCTAAAATATTAAACTAAAACCAAGATTAAAAAGAAAAAAAAAAATTTATACAACACCCTTTTCGTTAAAGCAACCTAAGTAAATCTAATAAAATAATTCTGACTAATTTCATAGTTTACTCTTCTTTTACTCCATTTTTGCTTCTTACACATGGAGACCCAACAGTCACCAAAGAATTAAAAAAAAAATGGAAACCCATTTGACACTTGTGACTGCAAGCTGTATATATATACATGTTTGTGCATCACTCCGACTTGGTTCAGTTCAGACCTGTGTAACTGTGAACTGAACTTAATTTAAACATTTGTGTATGTTGTTGGTGCATATGTGTGGACTCAATGCATTTCCACATGTTTTCTTCTAGTTCTTCTCCACCACCGCAAGACTAAATAAAAACCCACCCAAACACTCCACTAACTCCCACCAGTTTCTCTTCTTTGACCTGCATTTCCCACTTATAGACCCAAATAGGCTATCTCGGTGGTTGAAGATCCAAGCTTTTTGAGTTGAAAATGGCAACTAGTTCATTTTCCAAGTTGCTTTTAATTCTGGGTTTCATTGCTCTAATGGGTCTTGGAGTAATTCATTGTAATGTGAGTTATGATAGAAAATCTCTATTGATTAATGGGAAAAGAAGGATACTTTTCTCTGGTTCAATACATTATCCAAGAAGCACTCCTGAGGTACTACCACCACTGGAAACACACCAAACATGGCTTCAATGATCTGTAACTTTACACTTTCTGTTAATTTTGTTTCTTTGTGTGGGTGTTTTATTTTATTTATTTTGTAGATGTGGGAAGATCTGATACAGAAGGCTAAAGAAGGAGGTCTAGATGTGGTGGAGACTTATGTTTTTTGGAATGGTCATGAACCATCTCCTGGCAAAGTATGTTTATCGTATTTGTTTCTTTCTTTCTTTTCTTTTTTTGGCATTTTATTTTCTTCTCATTTGTTAATATTTTTCTTTTTAATTCCTTAACCATGATCTTTCCTTTTCTTTTTTTTCTTTTCTTTTTTTTTGTCCGATGGAAATTGTAGTACAATTTTGAAGGACGATATGATCTGGTGAGATTTGTAAAGACCATCCAAAAAGCAGGACTGTATGCACATCTTAGAATTGGACCTTATGTTTGTGCAGAATGGAATTTTGGGTAATTGTTTTTTATTTTTGGCCAGAGGGTAATTATTAGTTTACTTCAACTTTTAGATCTAATGATGTTTTTTCATTTAATTTTCTCTCCCATTGTGTTCTTTAAATCTAGAGGTTTTCTTTTTTTTTTTTGGTTTCCTTCCTTCCTCTCTCTAATACTGTTTGGCTTGCAATCATGTTGCAGTGGATTTCCTGTTTGGCTTAAGTATGTTCCTGGAATCAGCTTTAGGACAGACAATGAGCCATTCAAGGTTTGGCCTTGTAATTTACTGCGTAATTTTATTTTTTTTTTAATACAAGGAAATAGTTGCTGAGATTCATTAAATTAAATCAATTTGTTTATTTTACTGGATGGGATAACATTTTACAGAGAGCAATGCAAGGGTTCACTGAAAAAATTGTCAACTTAATGAAGAGTGAAAACCTGTTTGAGTCCCAGGGTGGTCCTATTATTCTCTCTCAGGTACTTAATTTTGGTTTTTCTCTTTTCTTCTACTCATAAATGCATTTAAATCTCTGAATACTGGCCATAATTTATTAATTTTTTTATAGTGAAAGTTGAGATACATTGTAGTGCAGGAATAGTAAAAACATATAAGAATTTCTTTTCTTTATTTTTTTTTTCCATGGTTACAGATCGAGAATGAGTACGGGAAACAAAGCAAATTACTCGGAGAAGCTGGTCATAATTATGTTACTTGGGCAGCAAATATGGCTGTTAAAATGGGTACCGGTGTCCCGTGGATTATGTGCAAGGAAGACGATGCCCCAGATCCTGTGGTAAGCAGGACTATGCTCTTAGATCTCTGAAACTGCCTTTGTTTTCTTTACTTTTATATATAGGTTCCGTTCATGTCTTTGAATCAGTTAATATTTCTTTTGTATAATTTAGAGTTCAACTTTAGTCTAGTGAGTATATTTCATTTTATGCAACTCAAATTGAAGCATTCAAGTAATTATTTTAGCTTTCTGATATCAAAAACTGTTATTTAAACCACTTTGATTACTGGTGACAGATAAACACATGCAATGGTTTTTACTGTGACTACTTTACTCCAAATAAACCTTACAAGCCCACAATGTGGACAGAGGCCTGGAGTGGCTGGTATGCAGATCATTTGCTTTATATGCCTTGATTTGCAAATTTATGTCTCTTTTATGTGGTTTTGCAAATTCAGTTAAACATGATTCATTGAAAAGAAAAAGGAAGCATAATCTCTTTATAACAAAATTTGAAGGTTTACGCAATTTGGAGGACCAAATCACCAGCGACCTGTTCAGGATTTGGCATTTGCTGTTGCTCGATTCATACAGAAAGGAGGATCTTTTGTGAACTACTACATGGTACATTGATCACATTACCTTCGTCTCCTTGCCAACAAAGTTCTGATTCTTAGCTAGTGACTAGGGTGAACTTGACATTTTTTAAACTCATTGTAAAACAGTACCATGGAGGGACCAACTTTGGTCGCACAGCTGGAGGTCCATTCATTACAACAAGCTATGATTATGATGCTCCAATCGATGAATATGGTGAGCGTTTTTTCCATGTGGATATCCCTTTTTTGTTGCATAGATTGAGCAAACTTGCATAAGTTAATACCATAAGCCTAAGGCTTCCAACTTGGCTCTATTTAGCTTATTTGTTGGGAATAAAATGATAGTTTTCACTTGCATCAGTTACACTACTACATGTCAGCTCAGGATGTAATTTACCTAGATTTCAACTTTTACAATATCAATCCTTTACATACGATTATCAAGGCGGGAAAATATTTTTTTTTTAAAATTACTTTTCTAAAGCAAAAGATTCCTGGGCTGCCCAATGGAGCCAATGGATGTTTTATGTCAATTCTTTAGAACGACCAAAGCTCACTCACTTGATGAACTTTACAGGTCTTATCCGTCAACCTAAACATGGTCATCTAAAGGAGCTACATAGGTCTGTCAAAATGTGTGAGAGAGCTTTAGTTTCTGCTGATCCAGTAGTTACATCACTGGGAAGCTATCAACAGGTATTATTATGATTGTATCTTTCCCCTAATTTCTAGAAAATGTAGGATTCTTCATGCTTTACTAATCCCTTTTTATCTTTCTTCTGCAAGGCTCATGTTTTCAGTACAGAATCAGGAGATTGTGCAGCTTTCATAGCAAACTATGAGACAAAATCTGCAGCCCGAGTACTGTTCAACAATATGCATTATAACCTGCCACCCTGGTCCATTAGCATCCTGCCTGATTGCAGGAATGTTGTGTTTAATACTGCAAAGGTACCGAGTCCATATAAAACTTACTTTCTTCATTCGGAGGTCACTTAATTCCTCTATATCATGAAGTTGTGGTTCCTGATTTGTGTAGGTTGGAGTCCAAACCTCACAAATGGAAATGCTGCCAACTAGTTCTGGCATGCTGTCATGGGAGAGTTTTGATGAAGACATCAATTCTCTGGAAGACAGTTCAACATTTACTACTAATGGTCTCTTGGAGCAGATTAATGTAACAAGGGATGCCAGTGATTACTTGTGGTATATCACAAGGTGAGGCTGCTTTCATTATGTTGCTTGTGTTAACATTATGCTCCTTGTATCATGAGGTCAGCTTATCTAGTCTCTATGTCAGTATGTGCACATGAACACGAGAAATAAATTCAGCATTTTTATGTTACAACAGTGTTGATATCGGATCTTCTGAATCCTTCCTGCATGGAGGGGAACTGCCTACTCTTATCGTTCAATCAACAGGCCATGCTGTGCATGTCTTTATTAACGGACAGCTTTCAGGTAACAGTGATCCTAACCCTGCTCATGTCTATTTATAATCGGACGGACACTAAACCAGGATATTTTAACTATCAGGTTCTGCTTTTGGGACAAGGGAGAGAAGGAGGTTTACGTATACTGGCAAGGTCAATCTACATGCAGGCACGAACAGGATTGCACTGCTTAGTGTTGCTGTTGGATTGCCAGTTAGTTCTCTACCTCTGCTTCATAATTCAAGTCTATTAGATTTTTGATATTCCTAGAGCCCAATGGAATAAGTTAAAGAACTGAAGTAACTTCATATTGTCACAACTCGCATGCTGTGCCAGCACTAGGTTTTTTACATCTCTATTTACCACCGTGAAGATTCTAGCTTACAGATGGGAGTGAATCTTCCTGTCTATAATTCGAATATGTAGTGTTAAGACTCTTTTTCTTTGATACTTGGAAACTACACCTAATAGAAATGGAAAATCAATATGGTTCCTCTTGAATTTGCAAGGTCTTGATACTTTTGAATTACCCCAAAAAGTTTATACTTTTCAAAGATTGCCAGTTCTAGAGGTGGCAGTACTTTAACTTTTTGTAGGTCCATGGAATAAAGGTACTCTTGTTGACTAATCGTGTTGTCTTGTATTTTACATTACTACTAGTATATATGTACTAAATGATCTTAATGCCTGTCTATTAGAATGTGGGTGGACACTATGAGACATGGAACACCGGTATCCTTGGTCCAGTCGCATTGCATGGTCTTGACCAGGGAAAATGGGACCTTTCCTGGCAGAAGTGGACCTACCAGGTAAGGTGTTAATTTTCTTATTCATAGCTATACAACAGCATTGGAAATATCTTTTACTCAAAGCTGCTTCCATTGAATAGATTGGACTTAAAGGAGAGGCCATGAATCTTGTCTCTCCAAATAGTGTTTCCTCGGTTGACTGGATGCAGACGTCACTGATTGTTCAAAAACAACAGCCATTGACGTGGCACAAGGTATAACACTATTGCAAATGGGAGAAAAGACGGTACTTTTGCTGTATTGAGTGTGCAATTGAGAGAAATCAAATTTATTTTGATTGAATTTGTAGGCCTATTTTGATGCCCCGGAAGGTGATGAACCATTGGCATTGGACATGGAGGGCATGGGGAAAGGTCAAATCTGGGTAAATGGACAGAGCATAGGAAGATACTGGCTTGCATACGCTAGTGGTGATTGCAAAGGCTGCAGTTATGCTGAGACTTTTAGGCCTCCCAGATGCCAGCTTGGTTGTGGTCAGCCAACCCAACGATGGTAACCATTTCAGGATGCAATTGCAAAGTATTTTTAGATGAAGTAAATGGGTATTGATCGGCTGAAAATCAGTTAATAACTTAAGACTTCGTTTTCAGGTATCATGTGCCTCGCTCTTGGTTGAAACCAAGCCAGAATTTATTAGTCATTTTCGAGGAGCTTGGAGGGAATCCTTCAAAAATCTCTTTTGTAAAGAGATCGGTGACCAGCGTTTGTGCGGATGTTTCTGAAATCCATCCCACTATCAAGAACTGGCACATTGAAAGTTACGGCGAGCCAGAAGAATTTCGTTCCCCCAAAATTCACCTTCGATGCAGTCGAGGTCAATCTATTTCTTCCATTAAATTCGCAAGCTTTGGAACTCCTCTTGGAACCTGTGGCGGTTATCAGCAAGGAGATTGCCATGCTCCAAGTTCATACGACATCCTCGAAAAGGTAATAAGCACTGAAGGTCCTCTGTTTCCCAACCTCTAAGAACGCGTATATTCACTTTACAAGGAGATGGTCGTGTAGTCATAAACTAATGGAATATATTTAAACTATGTTCTTTCTCGAAGAATATAACTACTTATAACAGAATCTTTGGCCATGTCTACTGCTTCGATTACAAAGCAGAGTTGACTACTAATCTTTTCGATTGTTTTTTCTTTTCTTTTTTTCCCATATTCGATTGCAGCAATGCATAGGGAAGGAGAGGTGCTCGGTCACTATATCCAACAGCAACTTCGGTCATGACCCATGTCCAAACACGTTGAAGCGATTATCAGTTGAAGCTGTTTGTGCACCAACACTTATTACTACCACCCAGCCCTGATCGGGGAGGTTAAACAGGTGAAAGACGCACCTGAAGGTGCACTGAGCCTCTTCACTCAACTATATACCACAAGGAAGAAGAACAAGAAAAGTGGTAAAGAAAATGGATTTTCTTTGTAATGTAGAATCCGCATGCCATGGCTTTCCATGTAAAGAGAATGCTTTGGCTGAAGTGTTATCCTTAGCGTAGGCAGTAGTTTTTAATTTAAGGTCATTTATTTAACTACTGTAAATTAGTGATGGATAGGTGAATATAGGCGAGCAAGTCATTTCCAGGGGTTCCGCAATTTGGGGCCTCAGGCAGATATGTTCCAGTCCCCGAGCTTTTAACCGGGTTCAGATACTGGGAGAGTGAGTTTGCTTTGTAGTTCTTGTGTGATTTATTGTTCATTGTTGGGGATATGCCAAGACCCAGTTTAGGTTCATGTTGGGAGTGGATCCTAGGATGAGCAATTGTTGTTTGCCTCAAAAAAGTCTCTGAAGTTACTGATTAATGTTGAAAGATCACTGCATTAGCATTTGTGTTTCATCGTAGTTAGTATTTTTATTGTTCTAGTCTGTCCTCCAAAGTCTCTTAAGGACTAGTTGTGACATTTAGCTCTACCACATGGAGGATATTTCTTAATCCATTTTATTAATGGTGGGAAATTTTCATTCGAGATGTTGAGTTGGTACAAAGATATTATTCCTACTTGTGACAAGATTTGAGTACTAAAGAAGATAAGCTAAATGGAAAGTTACAAGCTTATCTAGCCAATGGAATCCTAGTACAGAGAGGACAAAAGCTGCTGCATCTTCCCGGATGCAGTCATGAAGCTTCCTCCTGCCCTTCTGCAGTTTCGTGCACCCATTGCATGCATGTTACTTGGCTAAATAAGTAGGGCTAGTACTTCGGCATATATGATCTGTCATCGGAAAAATTTCAGACAATTTATAATTACAATTGAGGACATTAATGTTGTTGATTAGGATAATTAGATTGGTAATAAGTAGGAGTAAGAAAAAAAAATCGAACCAATCAATCGAATTAAATCGAAAATATGTTATACAGCATTTAAAAAAAAATTAATTTACGTTTATTAAAATGTAATATATTTAATTTTTATTACTATAATTTATAAATTATATATATATAGTTTATTTTAAATTTTATATTATATATTAGTTTTATTATTAAAATTGGTTGTCAATACACATTTAAAAGTTTTTAATTATATAAATATTGATTTTATTAATCTCTTATATAATATTAATATTTAATATTATTATCTAATCGCCACTAGCCAAGACTCTATCCAAGCATTGGCAGAAACTTGTTTAAGTTGAACCAACATATCACAGTGTATGCTTCATTTATAGTCTGCAAGCTATATCATCAATAGAGCTGGGAATTGTGAGGCAGGGCGAGCAACTTGCCATGAGTGCAAGTTGGTCCATTGATCCAAAAAAAAAAAAAAAAAACGACAAGGCAATGCAGAAATCTGGAGATCAGCACAGCAGACGAGAATGATGGGACAATGACTGACATCGGTGCGGCAGTAGGACAAGGACGATGGAATAGTGCCAGCTGCCGCAGCTCTTCTCTTTCTCTTAGTCTTCCTTCCACTCTTCCCCCTCCCCCATGTCGTGCTTGCCCAGTGCCCACCTCAGTCCCCACTTCCCATGTTCGTGCAACTCTTTCTCTTTCTCTTCATTCAACCCCCGTGCCATCAGTCATCATGCTCCCGTGCTCCCCACCGTCACTGCCGACCACTGTCTCACTCGTCATTGCCGTGCTCCCCACTGTCACTCCTCACTAGGCGACAACGGCATCTCGGACCAAACTAGACAAGGTCGGACCCCAACCGAACTAGACCATACTAGACCAGCCATCCTTGCCTTGGTAAAAAAAATATATATAAATAAAATTATAGGCGGGACGGGCCAGCCCGCATTGACCGTAGGATGGAGAGGACTGAATTTCTCTACCCACAACCCTTGTGAGTCGGTGTGGATCAAAACGAGCCGACCCGTTTGATCTGCATTCTCAGCTCTAATCATCAACAGCAGGCTTTCCTCCTTTACATTTTGATGGAGAAGCTATTATCTTGAAACCACCAGTAGCGTACGCATCCAAGGCTCATCTGAATTGCGACTAGAGGAAATTGGAGATTTTGGCCTGGTTGCTGTCATGTCCTTCATACATTTTGTATGAATGATTAAGACCCATCAAGATTTTGGTTCCAAACGACAAGACAACATTCTCTTGTATGTGCTCTGAATTACAAAACTGTTTTCAGAAATCGTCTTCCTTCAACGTAGGTGCAAAATTAGATTTCATAGTCGAGTTTCCTTCCTCCTGAGAAGAATTTAAGGAAACATTAACCGCAGTCGGCATCGGGCAGAAATCTCTACTTTTCGATGAATAGAAGTGCGTTCTGCCTATTGATCTACTGGCATCTTATTCTTATTAAACTCGACAATTAACAAACCATAGGATCCAAAAGGCTCTTTTCCTTCTCTGCTCTTTTCCATAGCTGGCGTGAAACATATACAGCAGGAGAATATCTTTTCCATATCTTTTCCAAGCAACCAAAATCCTACAAACTAGGAAAACAAATCCTCTTCTACCGAAAAATGAAATACAAGATATACATGCCATATTTACATACCATATTTACATAACAAATCCCACAATTATCTCAATACCCCCCTCAAGTTGGAGTATGGAGATCACAAATGCCCAACCTGCATAAGAACATATCATACTCACGTTTACCTAATGCTTTGGTAAAAATATCAGCAAGTTGTCTTGTTGTAGGAACAAAAGTAGGATAGATCGTCCCATCAAGCAATGCATCCCGAATGAAGTGACAATCCACTTCGATGTATTTGGTGCGCTCATGAAATACTGGGTTTTGAGATATATGAAGAGCAGCCTGACTGTCACAAAATAGCGTTGCCGGCTGCATATGAATAACACCAAGATCAGATAAAACACTCTTCAACCACTTAACTTCACAAGTGGTCATGGCCATTGAACGATATTCTGCTTCGGCAGAAGATCGAGACACAATATGCTGTTTCTTTGTCTTCCATGATATGGGAGACAATCCTAAAAACACCAACCATCCAGTAAGAGAGCAACGAGTCAATGGACAACCCGCCTAGTCTACGTCACACCAATCGGTCAAAGTAAGATCGCCCTTACTATGCAATAAAATACCCTGACCTGGGTTGGATTTGAGATACCAAATAATGCGTAATGCTGCATCCCAGTGATCTTTCCGTGGCTGTTGCATAAATTGAGACAATACATGTACACAATAAGATAATTTTGGCCTGGTAAAACACAAATAAATCAATCGGCTAATAAGGCGTCGATAAGGCTCGGGATTATTCAACAAATTGCTGGTTGACAGCGCCAATCGATGGTTTTGCTCCATTGGAACCCCCACGGGCTTTGCCCCTATCAAACTTGCTTCTGAAATAATATCCAGGGGATATTTTCGCTGACACAAGAAAAACCCTTCGGGACTACGAGCCACTTCCACCCCAAGAAAATATTTGAGAACACCCAAATCTTTCATATAAAAACAAGTGCTTAAGTAATCCTTAAACTTCTGAATTGCTACACTATCAGTCCCAGAAACAATCAGGTCATCAACATAAACCAAGATGTTAAGACGTACCTCTCCTTGTTGCAAAGTAAATAAAGAGTAGTCCGCATAGGATTGTGTGAAACCATAGATTTTTAAAGCAACAAATAGTTTTGCAAACCAACACCGAGGAGCTTGTTTGAGCCCATACAAGGACTTTTGTAATTTGCACACCTTATCTCTTCTTGCAACTCTAAAACCAGGGGGTAACTTCATATACACATCCTCCTGTAGATCTCCATGTAGAAATGCATTGTAGACATCCATCTGGTGAACTTCCCAGTTCTTGACTGCGGCAACAGCCAAGAAAACACGAACAGTAACCATCTTTGCCACAGGGGCGAATGTTTCTGTATAGTCTACTCCTTCCTCCTAGTGATTTCCAAATATAATCAAGCGCGCCTTATAGTGTTCCACCGTACCATTAGAACGATATTTGACTTTGTACACCCATTTACAACCCAATGCCTTCTTATTAGGTGGTAGATTAGTAATACGCCATGTGTCATTGTTCTCAAGCGCATCAATTTCTTGCTGCATCACAATCCTCCATTTTTCATTTCGAACAGCTTGAGAGTAACTAGTAGGTTCCTGCTCACCATGTAAAGCTGCAAGGAAAGCTTTCTGTTGCAAAGAAAACCTATCACAATTCACATAGTGTGCAATGGGATAAGGGTTACCTGAGGTATGTTGTGTTGCAGGATCCAGTAGGGATGGACTCAATTTGCGAACCGTATGGGTAACAAAGTCTCGTAGCAGTACTGAAGTCTTACGATTCCGATGACCACGTCCCAACAATTCTTCATCACTAGAAACATCATTTTCATCACTACCATCTTCGGTTGTAGAAGAAGAAGTCTCGGTAGAGGGGAGAGACGTTAATGCTGTTGTCCTATCACTTTGTTCAACTGGCATTGTTTCAACATTGGGAGAAATGGTTTCAATTTCTTGATCACGGGGTCTAGGAGAAGAGTTGTCGTCATCCACAATTTCCCTCCTTTCAGTCAGACCCCCTTGGACACCAAATGCATCATCAGTGAGATATACATCCCATGTAAACGTAGATTCGATAGGATTTTGTGATGAAGACAGTGTTTGAAAGGGGAACTTGTTTTCAAAAAATTTTATGTCTCTAGACACGAAAAAAACATGTTTTTCAAGGTCATATAATCGCCACCCTTTCTTTCCATATGGATAGCCCATGAAAATGCATTTCCGACTTCTACTCTCAAATTTATCTCCCAACCGTCCTTGCTTGTGGGCATAGCACAGAGACCCAAAAACTTTCAAGTGATCATAATTTGGGGTTTGTCCAAACAACACATGATAAGGCGTCTTTCCTTCTAAAACACTAGAAGGTGTTCTATTAATCAAATATCATGCGGTTAACACACATTCTCCCCAAAAATCAATGGGCAAGTGTCCTTGAAAATGCAAGGCTCTAGCTACATTGAGAATATGTTGGTGTTTTCTCTTGACCCGTCCATTTTGTTGAGGGGTACCAGTGCACGAAGTTTGAAAAATAACACTCTTTTCACAAAAATAATTTTTCAACTTTTGAAACTCCGTTCCATTGTCACTTCTCACAATTTTAACTCTTTTATTAAATTGTGTTTCGACCATAGCAAAGAAGTTCCTTAGGGTTTGAGCTACCTCAGTTTTGTCAATCAGTAGAAATATCCAAACAGCATGGGAAAAATCATCTACCACAATCAAAAAATATGAAGCACCACATGAAGACAAAATCCGGTAAGGACCCCATAAATCACAATGTATAAGTTCAAATATATCAGAAGCACGATGATGACTAACAGGAAATGGATCTCTAGATTGTTTTGCTCGCAAACAAATATCACAACATTTATTCTTGCTATCACTATTTTTATTATGACTTACACTAGGCACTAACCTAGTCACTTTCAATGACGGATGTCCCAACCGCTGATGCCATATCTCCAAACTCCCTTTATTTTCAATCTTCATTGCTCGAACTCGTGGCACTCCCTTATAATAGTAGAGTCCATCCCGTCTTTCACCCGCACCAATCAGCATCCTCGAAGTGGGGTCCTACATTACACACATGGAATTGGTGAAACAGACAATACATTTAGATGAATCAACAAGTTGCGACACCGAAATTAAATTGCATTCTAGTCCAGGAATAAAGAGAACAATCATGATACATAAATCTCCATCAAGAACAAGCTGTCCTTCCTTCGTTGCCATAGTCTCGCTCCCATCAGCAAGTCCAACAGGACAAGGATCAATATCACGCACTCTTTTCATACCGTGTATACTTCCCGTCATGTGATGTGAAGCCCTTGTATCAATTATCCAATTCGAGAGCTTACCACTCAATTTTTCAGCGGAATTTTTTTGACCATTGATCGGCTTCATCAAAGATGTCCACTGCTCCTAATCGAGACTGAGACTTGCTTTCACATCATTCCCAGCCACTACTGTCACAGTAGATCCTTTGTCCGTCACGCAAGTGCTGCTGCTGGACATGCTATTTGCCCTTGCTGTTTCACGCCCTCGTCTAACACTTGTCTGATTTTGGCATTGTTGAGTGCTGTTCAAGCCGCGTCCTCGCCCTACTCCTTCCATTTCCCTTTGGTCAATCACCCCACCACTCAGGATATCCGAGGAGAGCAAAACAATTATCCACTTCATGTCATGTACGTTTACAGTGGGTACAATACAACCCACTTCTATGCCTTGCTTCTCCTCTTCCTCTCATTGCAAAAGCCATGACGTCTTGCCTCTCCTCTTTAGTTCGGGTTATGGTCTTAACCATCTCCTCAGCAATTAGCATGGAATATGCCCGATTAACATTAGGAAGTGGATCTTGGGCTAAAATATTACTCCTTACTGTGCTGTAAATGCTCTCGTCCAACCCCATGAGTAGAGCATGAACTTGTTCTTCTTATCTTTTCTTTTCAAATTCTGCTGCGAGATTGCACGTACACATACTACACTTACATGATGGAATCTGTTCATAGTTTGCTAGTTCATCCCATATTTGCTTCATTTTTCCAAAATAATTTACCAAAGTCATGCCCCTTTGTTTGCATTCTACCAATTCGCTCTACAGTTGTTGAATGTGTGGACCATTAGCTATTGAGAACCTGTCCCTAATGTCGTTCCATAAACGTTCAACTATTTCCTCGTGAGAGATAGTAGACCGAAGTGATGATTCGATTGTATTACAAATCCATGATATCAATAGAGAATTAATCATCCACCAATCTTCAAGATCAGATGAATTTTCACCAAGCTTCTTGATTGTACCATCAAGGAAACCATATTTTTTTCGAGCTCGTAAAGCCGTTCTCACAGACCGTGCCCATTCATCATAGTTTTCTCCTCTCGACTGTACTTGAGAGATCACCAATCCTGGATTATCTAACGAGGTAATATCGTAAGGAGAGATTGTTTTCCTTTGAGGAAGTATTTCTTCCAACCATTGTTTTATATCTACAATAGCTCTAATACCATGACAATTAACAAACCATGGGATCCAGAAGGCTCTTTTCCTTCTTTGCTCTTTTCCATAGCTAGCGTGAAACATATATAGCAGGAGAATATCTTTTTCAAGCAACCAAAATTCTACAAACTAGGAAAACAAATTCTCTTCTACCGAAAAATGAAATACAAGATATATATGCTATATTTACATACCATATTTACAGAACAAATCCCACAATTATCTCAATAAAACTTTAATGCTGAATCCCTCACGAACAAGTGATGCTGTTTTTAGATCGTTGAATCTGCACTCGTCTTCCAAAATACCCATCTTATGGCAATAAACACAATAAGCAGGGAGTTCTTCACAAACAGAGGACTGATAGAATCCATGCTTCTCATTACCTATTCCAGAGTATCCGAGCCCAAAAAAAGAAGCCGTGGTGGCTGCGAGAGGTTGCGCTGGGAAGATACGATGTGAATGGCAGCAAGCAGGAGAGTTCAACTTAGTGCTCAAGTTATATTTCCATTTTTATTGTTATTGTTGATTACAAGGTCATACGGCCGATGCATGTGTCTATAATAAAATAGATTAAACTTACTCAATATTAAATGTAAAATAATCATACAATTTGATTTAATCACAATATAGTTATATAAAAAAAATTCTAATTATAATTTTGTATTTCTTTATGAGAAATTACCACTACCCTTCATTACATTTATTTAGTTGCTAAATTTTAGTTTTGAAAAATATAATGTGAAGACGTTTAACAATGCTATGATTTAATGATATAAATAACCTATCATCATCATTATTATTATTGGGAACAACTACTACCCCATTTGAGAAAAATTTTTCTTTTTTCCTTTCTTTTTTTTTTTTCTTGAAGGTTCAGAAGATAATCAAATAATAATGTTTAGTATCGAACATGAAACGATTTTCACTACTAATAAGTTAATCATCCTTGTCTGGCGTATGTATAATTGCTTGTCATGGAATACATTTTTTTCATCGGTCCCTTCTGCAGTAGAAAAAGGAAAAGAGCCTCCGAAAGCCATATTATTTTGGCCTGAATATAAGGGTATTCCTTCCCTATATAGACTATGAAATCAAAAGATCTTAGGGGCTTGCCGAGCCTATAGTCGAAAATTCTGGTGAGAAAAAGGCTACACAATCTCATTTCTAATCTTAAATAACATCATAGACATATTTAGTGTTAAGGGTTAGGTATGAAATTAATGATTAGTTTAAGTTTAATTAAGTAATTGAGAACTGATTAACCTAGGATTAACGTTGATCCTATAGTTATCTGAATCTTAAAATGAATTCGAGTAATCCAAAACATAAAGAAATTAATGAGTTTAAGTGCATAAAAGGTAGAATCTTTAATGCATCAGTTGATTTAGTAACTTAAATTGACTTTTTGAAATAAATCGATGACTATAAGGATTGACATCTTCCAAATTTCGTAAAATCTTGATTTGGCCGTAGGAACTTTATTCCAATCAATCAAACTGATATATACGAGTAACACTTGAATCTAGAAAGGTTCATTCAATTGAACTAATAAGAACAATCAACCAAAATAATCGAAACCTAGAGTTTGTCCCATGAATCAATTCGGCTAACCGAACTCTATTTTTGTTGATGGATAAGATAGTTCATGTGAGTTTCTCCCAATGAGAAAGTTCAATCGAATGAACATTGAGTCCGATTTACTAATTTAAAAATTAATTAGAGGTGCTTGGAGATGAGTCTAGGAATCGTTTAACGCATCTCAGATTTGTAACTTGTGCCTTGTTTTATTGCTTGTCTTATGTATCTATTTAAGCATACGTACCTTTTTCGTGTGAATAAACTTGAAACTTAATCAGATCTACCTCTAACGTGAGTGCTTAGTGTACATGGAGCAAATGTAGAACACCTTGACTAATATAGGATAGGATACATCAATCATGCATCACTTAATGATAACCATCCAAATAGGTCGCGAAGTCAAGATGAAGTGACGGATAGAATATGTGACACTTACTTCTAATGTATAGTAGTAGGACATGCGCATTATGGACCGGCTAATAGAGTAGGCCGAAGAGTTGGGAGGAAGCAAACTCAGGGTTATAGTTTCATCACCAAGACCCATGTGAGATAGGCAGTCACCCCTGACCGGCTATGAGTGACCATCACAAGCTTGTTACCTACCAAGGGCAAATGCGAAGATACAGACTAATTACCAGAAGCTGAATCGGATAAAAAACCAGGAGGAAGTAGCTTCTGATGTTCGGTGTGAACGGATAAGATTAAATATAATTTGGTCACTACTTGTCTATCTGTTTTATGATTATGTATGTAGTAAGAGGATGGGATGTAGATGCTATTGATTGGTAGGAGACTCGAAGCTGTACACTTCACTTCCAAGAACCTTTTTGTTTTTCGGACAACGGCTAAATGCGGAAAATGCGAGTATTGCGCGGAAGTGATGACACCTTGCCCGCCCATACTTCTGAGCAAGATGTATGGCAAGTTGCCACATTTCTCCAGATTTGGAGACGACACTATATTGGCTAAAACCCATTAGAATACCTATGAAAAATGCTCAGAGCCGTGACAGTCCCATCACTGTCCTGAAAACACTGGGACGGTTCTATTCCAAGCTAGTACCAAACCTCCCATGGCTAGATGCACTCGGATATTGTAACATATAGTTGATCAAGGAAATTTGTGCTTTCCACTTCACTTAAATGTGTAATCGATGCCTTCAAGAATTATTAGTTTTACGATAAATTTAAAGAATCATAAGTTTCTTTAGTAAACATACCAAACAAAGTCCCGGAGCACTAAAATCGTAAAGGCCTTGAATAACATTCTAAGAAGAAAGAAAAGAAACATCAGGCAAAAAGAAAGAAATATGCTTATGCCAAATGAGGATATTTCAAAGACGAAAGGGGGCTGCTATCAGAGCAGATAATTTTTTATGATAAGACAAACGCACACAATCTAAACATACGAAGATAAAGCTCAATCCATGAACATCATATCTTTCTGGAAATGCCAATACTTTTTTCCATAAGAAAATCCATTCTTCAGTTCACTAAGCAGTAGCAGTGGCCACGTGCTTAGCAACTGTCTGTTGAAGATCTTCTTTCTTCGCTCCCACCACCTTATCCACAATCTTCCCTCCTTTAACAAACATGAAGGTTGGCATCGCCTCCACTGCCCATTCCTGAGCAACAGTCTACAAAAGAACAAAGACAAGTCTCCATTAACGGTAACTTTTTTGGATGAATCAAAACCCGTCTCAAGACAGCCACTTATATCTAACTGGATTTGAAACCGTGCACACCCGTTGATCCCAAGACCTTTTGTGTGGCCTGGAACGCCTAACCGAGCAATCCCAGCTCAGCCATCATTAGTAATTTCATAGCAAAATGGGAACAAAATTTCAATAAATATTCTATTGTCTCCTATTCACCCCAGTAAACATTCAGACCTCTTAGTTGCCTACCTGCAATTCATCAACATCAACCTTGAGGAATAGGACGTTGGGTAGTTTCTTGGCCAGCTCTGCCAAGAAAGGTGCAATCATGCGACATGGTCCACACCAGGAGGCAGTGAAATCAACAACAACCTGCATCAAACAAAAAGCTTAATCTATGAAAAACCAGACCAATGCAAAGACAATGTTAAGACCTTTTGCTCCTGCCAATTTATGAAAAACCAGACCATAAGATTTACATCTAGAAACTTCTCATTCACGTTTCAACTCTTCTATCACTGATCTATAAATGATAGTTAACTCATGCAAAACCTATTGACCTTGACCACATGTCAAAGTAGAATAGAAGATAACAATACAGCAGAGCATATGATTTTCCAATTTTTTCTGTAATTCATAAATGTGCAATCTTCAGATGCAAGTTTTTTCTACGCTTGCATGCATCAGCTTTATTCCTGAACATCAGATACATGAGTTATTCCATGGAGTAAATTTAAGGAAACCTTTTCTCCATAGTACAAATCTTATAACCACTGTGCAGTAGTAATACAAACTGGTTCAATATACACAAGCGAGTTTAACTTCGAGTAGAACTTAGATCCCAGTAAATCTATCATGCCACATGTTTCCAAACAGAACACTGCACTCTATTTATGTAGCTTAGAGGATGGCAATGGGCCAGCTTAAACGTGTCAACTCATTTAATATATTGGCCAGTTTTTTAGCTAAGGCCCTTTACCATTAAAACATTGAAAAAGGAAAAATAATCTCTATACTATTGCCTGCATTCAACATCAATGGGAAATTACATACAGAATCTCTAGCGGTCAATCACCAAATCATTATAGTGGGTGAATCTTCAAATCCATCCACAATTCACCAAATTATTTAAGTTATAAATAACAAATTTAAAGATAATGATAGCAAAGTTACCTTCTGAAACAAAACTGGATAAGAAATAGAGCTTACACATTCTTACAAAGGACAAAACAACAATTGTAAAGAACAAAAGTATGGATGCTCAAAGCAAACTGAGATGCTATAATTGCTATTGGAGTATTAGGCACCTTACAGGCCATGATACATATGTTTACATATCTATGACCTATAAAATCTCCAATACTACGGAAATTCCAGCATATTTAAATTAGTGAAGCGGTCAGAGGTTAGAATAGAACACCTTCATCTGTGATAAACAAGTTAGTGATATTAATAGTGGGATTGGTTTGCGATTAAATGAACTAGATGGAATTTGACTTACATGATACTTGATAAACTAATAATGCGTGCAAGTATCAACATGCTTTTAATTCTCTTTGGTCAAAAAATGCTAATTATAAACACTGTCCACGATTGAGGAGTGGAGAAGTAATTTAACTTAATGGATGATTTTTATACAAGTATTAGTTTTGCATTATCCAATCTCAAAGTTACAATTTTTCTGTTTCAGTCCAGAGAATTGCATATTCATTGAACGAGAATTCAAAGAAGAAAGATTCTATTAGAAAGGATATGGCTTGTAGGATGGTACAAAAGTTTGACATGTATTAGAGCTTGTAATTGACTTTTGGATGAAGTTTAATTTTGGATTTTTGTTTCAACATCATTGATGCACATAATTGTCTAGAGATGTTGGCTAATATCAATATCAAGATACCTGTAAAACAATATGGGGTAAATAATATTAATGCCCCATAGAATCTTCAAAATTACAGAGACACTCCAAATTTCTGAAATAACACGCATGCACCCTTGAAGCATGTCATCAACTTTTCATTTAGATGAATGGAAATTGCTTAATCGTTAATCTTTTGTTAATATTCTTCAATGCTTTAAGTTTAAGTACTATAAACAACTTAGCGAGCAAAATTCAAGTAATATGTAACTTCATGTAATAATATCTTGTTTAACCTGACTCATAGATTTACATGTCATGTTCCACAAAGGTTTGAATTTCAATATCAACATTTAAGAGAGGCAAGGGATGGGCTCGCCAAAGGGAGAATAGTTTCTCTTTCCAATTTTGCATTTCATGTGGATGCACTCTAGATGAAACCGGTCTCCATAAAAGCACCCCATAAATAAGCTACATGAAATGATCAGAACTGAAAGAAATAATACCATCAAAACCCTCCAATTTAGCCCCCCAAAATGATTGCGAAAAAATGGTCTGAATTTAAATTTCTCTCCAATCGCATTTATGTACAGGGGAAAAATACGTAGTTTTAAATGCATGTAGAAATGGATACAATTTCGATAGATTTTTTAATTCATAGAAAAATAAGGGGATCTACAAGTGTATAGGTACAGCAAATAGGAAGTTGGTCTTTCTCGACATGGTATATAGCACAAAAAACCTTTTTAATACAAGATAGATCTGTTCAAATGAAAGAAGAGAAGCAAGGTTTGGTTCTCTTCGTGCTCTTTTTCAGGCATAAAGAGAAAGAGGGGCATTTATGGAGGAAGGGAAACATTAGAGTAGATTCATCAGGATCCTCTAATACATTCAGGAAATCACAAGCAAAACGCTAACTGGTGTCGGACATGTACAGCAAATAGGAAGTTGGTCTTTCTCAACGTGGTGAATAGCACAAAAAACCTTTTTAATACAAGATAGATCTGTTCACATGAAAGAAGAGAAGAAAGGTTGAGGGAAGAGGAACGTTAGAGTAGATCCATCAAGATCCTCTACTGCGTTCAGGAAATCACAAGTGGAACGCTAACCAGGGTGGAAAGCACAGTGAACTCCCCAGAAAAGCCAAGTGATTCAGTTACTCACCTCTCTCTTTAAAGCCCTATTATTCTATGTTAAAAGATGAATGGAAATTGTAACCAGATGCATACACCACACAAACAACTGGTACACTTAATTCAATGGTCAATTCGAAACACTTCTTTGTAGTTAATACCAATTTCCATCTGAAAAGTACCTAACTTAACGAACAATGGCAGAAAAGTCCCAATCCCACCTCTGCCCCATAACTTCAGAGGGTTTTTTAAAAATATATATATTAAATGACCCTAAAACCCTTGAAATTCTTTCAAAAGCATAGCATTCTTTTCTTTTTTTTCTTTTAAAGTTTTGTCCTAACTATTCTATCAGAGATTAAAATTCATCTCATGGATCCTAAATCCTGAGATTAAAAGACACTAGTCTCCTCAAAACCATCAAAAGCAATAAAAATATCATATTAAACTTCCAACTTTTGATGTTTTTATAGGAATTTCATAAACACAGACTTGAACATGCTCCTGACACACAAATAACCATCATCAAAGATATACAATATACAAATCATATGCACAAACCTTCAAGCACATGTATAAATCAAAATTAAAAAATAAACAAATAAATAAAAGAAAAATTACCAGCTTGCCAGGCTCATTGCTCTTCTGGATCTGTTCAGTCCACGACTGAACTGAATGACAACTTATAACTTGTCCTTCTTCTGCTGCCATTTCTCTCTCTCTCTCTCTCTCTCTCTAGAACAAAAAAGATATCTGTTTTACGCGAACGAGTGCTCTGAATGCAAGCAGACAAAAAGAAACGATAAGGGCATCGACCTTAAATAGGAGATGAGCGACGTCGTACGACACGGGATTTTGATTTTGTCCGTGTTAAACGATAGTAGCCCTTGGGATATCCCGAAATTGCAATGTTGCCACCCCTTTGTTTTTATCGGAAAAGCAAAGCGGAAAGATTCGCGGGGAACGGTGTCGTGTCCTATTGACACCTCGGTGGGTTTTTCTCTGTGGGCACGAACATGATAGTAGGTGGTGGATTTGCAGGAGAAAACCGTTGGATTTTGGAGAAAATATATTTTACTTTTACAGCTCAGTTCCGAACGGTCGCTTTAGCCGAATTTATATACAAAAAGAATAGAGGAGTTTTATCCCGAGATGGTCGTAGTCTTGTGCTGCTGAGCTGACAAGTTTCTGGAATATCTCGTACCTACCTTGTTCGACTAATATTAAATCCTACCGAAAAAAACCACTAATATTAAATTTAACACAATATTATATTCTTAATTAGACATAAAACTTCAAAAAATAAAAAAAAAATGTAGCCAAGCTATATGATGCCTACTATTTAGGCGTATGAAATATTACATTAAATATAATATATAAAGTATTAGATAAAAAAAATTATTGTTTTTGTACCATATTTTAAATAGTATAAAAAATACTTTAAATGTTTTTTTTCAATAATTAATAAAATATTTTATCCAATTCAATATTTTAATTTTTTTACAAACAAATAATACCTAAAATTTTCTTTTTTGACAGCTAGAAGCTCAATTTCAAGGTTGTCCTTATTTTATAATAATGAAGAGTTTTAGCATTTAAGACATGTTAGGTATTAATAAAGAAATAAATTATATTATTACTTGATTGAATTGAAATTATGTGAAACTTTATTTATTTATTTTATATTTGTAAAATTATAGTAATGGATCTGATATTATTGTTTATTTCTAGTAGGTGGGCTCAAACTCTATGATAAATTTTAATTTTGTAACAGTAGCACATGATAATACTAGTATAAAACCATAGAAACATCAACAACTTTTCAAGTTTACCTAAGAATCTTTCATAGTATAAAAATATAATCACAAGATTCTATGGTATATCTTATGCCTACTTAATCTTGACATTGTCAAGCCTCAACTAACGCTAACCGCTCGCTTAGGGAAAAGGAAAAAAATATTAATTAAAAAAATCCTAAAATATACTTATTATAAAATTATTTTAAAAAATATACCACTTAAAATCAATAATTTAAGTGTCGATTTAATTCTTCACATTGAAGTGCTAATTTCACTTTGAGGATCACAAACCAATAAATTTGCTTTATTTCCAGAACACATTTATCTCTTGTAAGCCAAAATTAATATATCACACAGATATGTTGAAAGAAAGAAGGTCAACTAATAATCAAGGTGATTTATGAGATATATTTTGGGATCTGTGAAATTAGTATTTAAAATATCCATTTTAAATAATATATTTTTAAAAATAATTTTATAAATAAAATACTTTAAGAATTTTTTTAAATAATATTTTTTTTCCTTTCTCCAGCCAGCCTATAGCCCAATGCGTGTGCCTTTGAGTACCATAGCCTGTTCAATAAACCACTCAAAGCGACCTACAAAATATCAAACCGCTTTTTGAATTATAAAAAAAAAAAAAAAAAAGGAATGGAAGAATAAAGATAGATCAGCGTCGGGAATGAGGTAATTTAAAGGGTAAATTTACTAAATCACACTTTTTATATGTCTTTATCCTTTTTTTTTTCACTTTGAATACTGATTTTATTTTTTATACTTTGCATAATCATGTTTTCTTATCCCGACTTGTCACATTTAACCATGAACATATATCTATTTTTTATTGATTCATAATAATTAACTAAATTAAATAAATTTAATTATATAATCTAATGAAAACAATAATAATTTTAACAAAAAGTTAAAAAAGGAGAGAAGAATTGCATTAAAAAGTTGCAAAACGTGAGAAGCTTTTGTCGGCCATTCCCAGAGCTTAGGGTGGTAAGAATTTGTCATTGTTGTGTTGCACGTGCATGGTGCATCGTGCAACCTACCACCCTCTGGACAGTGCATGTGAATGTACAGGCCTCTGGTGTGGTAAGTGGTCCTGAATTTTCTTTTTAATTTTAAAGAAGAAGAATGAGAGAAAAGCCCACCAAAGTTGATTGAACTTGATGGATTTTTATCTTATTTCCCCTTTAAAAAAGAAAAAGAAAAAGAAAAAAGTTCAAGGTATAGGGGTCTTTGCGTGGCTGGCAAAAGCTTTAAGGATTCAAATTTTTATGCAATTTTTCTTTTTATTTTATTTTCCCATTTTTTAATTATTTTATTATATTTTTTAATTATACTATTTATTAAAAATTAAATCAAAACAGTGAGTAGTCAAAATTATAAAAATTAAAATTAGCCATTTATTGTGCAAGTTTTCAAAAATACAAAAGATACAAAAAAAAGTCAAATTAATTTACTTAAAATGATAGCAATTTTATCGAAGCGTGTAATTTTGACCCAAACTAATAAGTTTTAGATAGAACTAAGTATAAGTTTTCCAACAATTATAAATTATTAAGTTGCTGACTCACAATGTCCAATTTGCAAGTAATAGGGTTACAAATTTTGAAAAATTAGTAACCAAACACTATTTAGAAAAAAAACAAAATGTTGGCCCTAATTTGTAATCAATAACAAGGGGAAGAGAATTGATTACTTATATTTAAAGAACTTTTTCAAACAACTAGATTAATAATTCCTCTTTATCACTTTTAGCTGATATTGGTTAAAGGTTTATATTAAATTGGCAACAATTTGTACCAACTATTTTCTTTCTTTCCTTCTTTTTGGTCAATTATCAAATGAATGCTTTAAGATAATTTTTATTACAATAACTGAAAAAAGCTACATAAGTAATGCTTGCACTAAAAAGGAAAAATGGAAAATGGAAACATTTAACTCAATTTTATTTTTACTTTCAAAATAGTTTTTTGCTAAATCATTGAAATACGGCTATTTTTATTTCTTTTACATATACAAGGGGTGCGTAGTCTCCCTTATAGTTCCAAATCTTGCATGTGCGAGACAATCGGGATTATTTTTTTTTTCCCTTTTGTAGCTAATCTTGCGGTCTAAATTCTATAAAGAAGATTTAATGTATACAAGTCATATTTTAATTATAAAAATAAATAAATATTATAAGATATAATGGAACTATGTAATCGGGAAGAAATAATTCTAGATTGAAATTCCAAAAACCTCCATAAAATCCATCTAAGTATCAAACTTTTAATATTACGGGAGATTATCCTCTTGTTTCTTACTAAGTTGACATTATATTAATATATTTCATCTTTGGTATATTTACTCTTTGCATTGTTTGAAGGTACCTTATTTCATTTTCATATTTTATGTTAGATAAAACTAGAAATACATCTTTATTTATTTTATGTATATTTAACTATATTTAAAATTGAGTGTTTTTAAAGATAGATGGACTAAACGTATATAAAAATCTCAAGTTTATATTTTGTATTAATGAGATATATCGTGCATAAAATTTTAGGGAAAGAAAGATAAGATGAGAAGAGAAAGAGAAAGTAAACCAGAGAAGAAGAAGAATGAGAAGTACTTATACATGGGGAAAAAAGATTAGGGAAGTACCCGAATTCTAAACTTTTGAATTGGGACAATTAAATTGTTTAATTTAGCATAAAAAAAGTCAATAGAGGTTATATTTTGTCCAAAAGTGGCATCTAGTAGGTCTTTTCAACACGTCAATAAAACAAGTGCTAACTGGACTGGGCAATATATATAAACACAAATAGAAAACTACTTTCCCTTCCCACCGTTTTAATTAGAAACGTTGAAGGGACTTTGACTTTATACTGATTTATTCATGACCACAAATATATATCACTGTATCCTATTGTAATTATCAGTATGATGGATTTTTATTTTTATTTTTTGATAATTTCATATTGAATGAAGTTAACTACAAAAACATGAAATTGAAAAAAGAATTACAAATTTTGAGAGCCCACAATAATGAATCTTAAACTATATATACACAATAAAAAGATTTGTTATAATTCTCAATCATAACTCCTTAACCATGAGTTTGCTTGACTAACTTAATCTACCCAACTGAAAATATGATATAAAACGTGTCCTGTGGCACAAAAGCAAGTGGATGAGTAGAAAAATGAAACCAACTTGGATGCCTTTTTCTCTTTCTCACGTACAGTGGTTGCACTTGCACCAGAGGTCCAATGTCCTGCAGCTTTTCATTACAACTGGGGCATCTTTCTGGTCCTTTCATGGGAGCATTTTCCTCCTCACACACTTGATCCCATAGATTATGTCGAAATCTTCCATCCAATCACTCGGGAATGGAGGATTTGAGACCATCCTTTTCTAGTATTCTCGAAAAAGAAAAATGTTTATATTAATTGGACTATTAAATATTACGTAAAATAAGGTCAAATTAGTTGCGTGAAGATTAACCATTTGTCTAGAATCTAGATGTGATGAGAGGAACTTTCCAATCCCTTTTATTATGCTTTTTATGAAGTAAATCGTTTATCAAATAATTATACGTAAAAGCATGTTATTGACGGGAAGATGGACAATGAAAAGATTATGGACGTAGAAACTAGAAACATCAATGGCATAATAAGCTTTTTTTTTTCTTTTCCTTTACCGATTACATCATTACAATGTGTGAGCATTTGTTTCAGTTTTTCCTTACTTTCATGGAGCCTTGGCGTGCTCGAAGTGATTTGTTTGCAAATATGAAGGACTTAAATGTAAATATATATATATATATATATATATATATAGAGGACTGAAATAGAAAATGTGATAAATATTAAGAATTGATTTATAATTTTTTTGTGAAAATACGTGAACTAATAAAATAGTATCATATATAATTTCTAAAGTAGATTTATTTATAAGTGTTGAGAACTAAAATAGAAAAAATTAAATATTTAAAATTGAAATAAAAAATATAGTAAATATGGAGGATTAAATTTGTCATTTTCCAATTATAAAATAACGAATGTTTGATCATAGCCGACATTGGATTTTGGGAATGTCCAAAGCGTAAGAAGCCATCGGTATATCTGTGTACGTATGTCGAATGACATTTGAAAAATTATCAATAATGCCATTAGCCAACGAAAAAGTACAAGAGTGAATGGACCTGGAGATGCTTTTTAGCTGGCATGGATGTCATCGACAGGGTTTGTACACTAAAGAAAAGTTGTCTTTTTTGAAGTTGAAGCAATCCCTTTGCGTCGCGCCATGTGAACTCATTTAGACGGCATCTTCATTGCTTCCAGCTGACTTTATTCTACATCATAGCGGAGGGTTAATAGAGGGACGGATGATGGTTCCAAATTTCTGTTCAACACGAGTCACGCACGACCATCCAAAGAAGCTCCCTCTATGATAGAGCTCCATGACATCAATGACTTGCAGCAAGAAAAGCTGGAAGACAAAAATTGGCAAGAACCCTATCTCCCTCTCAATATAGAACTCCAGATTGTTCCCACAACAGGCGACAATGATGGTGGAATGAACTATAGAATGAGTATTGCTATTGACTTCATATATAGATTGTTATTTCGACTTCAACTTCCTCATCTCCATTGGATTCAAAGATTGCTTTTCAAGTTTTAAGTGGATTCTTAATCATAGAAGATTTTCTAACCACCTCTGGGCGGGAAAAAAAATGTTCTAACAACATGAAATTAACAAATATCAACAACAGCCATATGACCAGTCCTTTCAATCAAAAGTATACTCAGTAGACGACTCCTTAAAAGGAAAGACAGTACAAAAGTATGGATTCAAGCCTGTGGTCTTTACATTACTGCGCTTTGATTGTCTTCCAGGAAAGAGAAAACTACAAGTGAATTACATTTTTAAAGCAGTATGTACCTAAGAGGAACCAACCAACCAGAAGGATGACAAAGGAAGCCCAGATAATCAAGAATGTTGAACCACCAAATATAAGTCCAAGAGGGAAGACAATTAGAAACGGCAGGAGAGAACGGACTATTGCAGCTTTGTTAACCCACTGACCTTCAATTACAAATAGGGTAGCCAGGTTCACCACGTTCCACCCTCCAGAACAATAACCTAATCTATTCAAATTGTTGGCTACAAAGGAATGGCAGTTGCAAGTAAGGAGATTGTAGGCAAGGTGTTGGAATTCCTGGGTACTCTTTCGGATGGCATCATCCCATGTTGATATTTCTCTCCCACATATATCTTGATAATCTTCATCTTTGGCTTTATGCAAGGATATATTGGGAGAAAGAGAGCACTGCTGATGCAAGAAGAATAAGAAAACGTGTAATAAAATCAAAATCAACAAAACACTAGCATAAGCTTGAACAAATATATAATTGACAATAAGACGGCAAACTCACTATCAATGTAGCCTAGTGGTCAAGACTCTGTACTCTTAATGACTGGTCTTGGATTCATTCCATAGTTGCAACTTAATAAAAAGACAAACTGCAAAAACAATGGATGTTGGACCATTACTTTAAGATATACCTTATCTTTAGCTATCTGAATATAACGAGCTGCAGCTCCAAATGCGAAGTTATCAACACATATGAAATTAGGCCCTGCAAAATCTAAGATAACTCCATCCTCACGGCAAATACCCACATGTCCAATGAAAGGGATAAACCATGATATAACAGGAAGTGGGGCCCATACAATACAGCATGGAAACCGTGCTCTTCTAGGATCAATTTGCAGAGAACGAGGGGAACTTTCTCCAATCATCAGTTGGTTTTCAGGGTCTGGGTTTGATATCATCACAGAGGCTTAAAACTTGTACCTGTTAGAATAGATTATGTAGAGAGTTAAGGACAGGCCTAACAAGTATCCAAGAGTAAATGCATGTTTTCATAAAATTTTAAATCTGGGTGTTCCAACACTTTCTTTCCAGAATTTGAAATACAAGTCGATAGCAGAAGTAACACGAAAGAAAATATTCAAAAATATCTGTAGCATCAGTATTAAGTACAGACAACTGAAAGAAATTACATAGAAACATTGGTAAGGATATGAGAGTTCATGGTTTTAAAACTGCAGCTCCCAAGCCTCACCTTGTGTTATTTCCTTTAGGCATGCGTATGCTCGAAAGAAGAATAACAATAAGGAGAAGTCACAGTGATTGTTTATGTAATTTAGGGTTCGTGTGACATTAAATATGTGTATTCATATTTGTCCTTCTGTATTGTGGTTGTTCTGTGAGGCAAATAAAAGGGATTATGTAGCATGTGTGTAGTGAACAGTTTAGGGGAGGTAGTTATTGTGTGTGTGTGTGTGTGTCAGAAAAAGAGAGAATTTAGGCAAACAGTTTCTTAACTGCCTTGAGGTTGTAAGGAACATATATTCTCAGAAATAAAGGGAAAAATAACGCCTAGAATTTTCTCAAAATTATTGTTCTTAAGAGATCTAGGGTTCTCTTTAAGTAGTCCTAATATACACTCATCACAATAGGTAGGTTTGGAAGGAAGGCTGCCAAGGGTAAGTAGGCTTATAGGGAGGAAATCCTTGCTAATCACCCTATTACTGGGTCATTCAACCAATCTGATAACAAATTGATATCAAAGCCATGTTTGATGGATGAAATTAAGCAACTACAACAACAACTTGAGGCCTTCATGCTGACGTACAAGGAGAATCGAGAGAGGATGGAGATGCGACAGCAACAGTTGAGTATGGAGATTGCTAGTCTGACCTGAGTAGCATCTGATGTGCAAACAGCAAAGGGACAAATGGATAGAGGAAGTAACTGTAGGAGACAAGAAGAGGCTGTGGATAGCCAGGGAAGCCGAACTGGAAGAGGAGTAGTTACCCCAAAATATTCAAAACTCAATTTTCCTAAATATAATGAGAATGTAGATCCGATTGGGTGGCTCAACAGATGCGAGCACTTCTTTTGACATCAAAATATTGCAGCAACTAAGATGGTGGAATTAGCTGCACTTCACATGGGGGGCAATGCGCAACATTGATTTTTGAAGTTGGAGAAGGAGAAACCAGAAATACTTCAAAAATGACATGGGAAGAATTTAGGTTGATGTGCAATCTACATTTTGGTCCACCCTTAAGGAGTAACAAATTAGGAGAACTTTCCGAACTCCAATAGACGGGAACAGTCAAGACATACCAGAGGAAATTTTAACAACTGGCTGCCCATACAACATCCTTGTTACCCGAGGATGAAGTGGCCATCTTTATTAGAGGATTGAAGGAATATATAGCAGTGGAAGCTGAGTTACATCAACCATGCAGTTTGAATCCAGCAATGGCATTGGCTCGCTCGTATGAAAGAAGAGGTGTTCATTTCATGAAGGACAAAGTGGGACCTTCTCGCCATAGCATCATCCCAAACAGTATGGGAAATAAAGGGCCGTATATTCGAAGATTGAGTAGGGCAGAGTTGGCAAATCGAAGAGCCAAAGGTCTTTGCTTTAATTGCAATGAACCCTTCACAGTAGGGCATAAATGTAAAAGACTTTTTTGGCTAGAAGTAGAGGAGGATTCCAACTCTGAAATGTTGTTGGAAGAACCAGAGAAGGAGGAAGACATTGAAGGGGAGTTGCAGATTTCTTTACAGGCAATGGTGAGACTAACTCAGCCACAAACAATGAAGGTGCAGGGGCAACTTAATGACTATCTGATATTGATTCTTATTGATTCAGGTAGCACTCACGGTTTTATGAATATAAACCTTGTTCAATTACTTAAATTACCATTGGAATTTAAGGAGCATTTAAGAGTAGTTGTGGCAAATGGAGATCGGGTCCACAGTTGAGGAATCTGTCAAATGGTCAGGTTGAGCTTTGGGGAAACTGGTTTTGTACTGGATCTTTATTCCCTACCATTATGCGGTGTAAAAGTTGTGCTAGGAGTGAACTAGCTCAAGTCCTTAGGACCAATTGCTTGGGACTTTTCATCAATGAGGATGAAGTTTATGAAGAATGGACAAGCTGTGATACTACGAGGAGTTGATGCCAAGGAAATTCCTAAAGCAGTTGCCATGTTGCAGCATGAGGGTAACAGAGAACAGGATTTAAAGGTGGTGTTGACAGAGTTTTCTGATCTTTTTAACAATCCAACCGGACTTCACCAGCAAAGATTGTGCAATCACCAGATTAGACTAATTCCAGGAGCACTGCCAGTAGCAGTTTGCCCCTATAGATATCCGCACAATTAAAAAGACGAGATCAAAAAACAATGTGATAAGATGTTAGCTAAAGGAGTGATGAGACCCAGCCAATCACCATTCTCTTCGCCAATTCTATTAGTGAAAAAAGCTATCAATCATGGAGGTTTTGTGTCGAATACCAAGCACTGAACAAAAAAACTATCAAAGACAAGTTCCCTATACCAGTAATTGAAGAATTGTTGGAGTTATATGGGGCTTGTTATTTCACGAAGTTGGATTTGTGTTCAGGTATCACCAGGTTTGGATGAATCCATTAGATGTGGAAAAAAGGGCATTTCGAACTCATCATGGGCATTTCGAATTCTTAGTGATGCCATTCGGTCTCGCTAATGCTCTTTCTATGTTTCAAGCACTCGTGAATGAAGTGTTCAAGGGATATTTGCGGAAGTTTGTGTTGGTATATTTTTTTATGACATACGCATTTATAGCCATTCATGGGTGGAGCACTTGCAGCATATTAGGATGGCATTTCTCTTGCTCCGAAAACACCAACTTTATTTGAAACAATCTAAATGTATTTTTGTGCAAGCACAAGTGCCCTATTTAGGCCATCTCATTTCAAGTAAAGGTGTGCGAGTGGATCCTAAGAAAATTGAAGCGATGGTATCTTGGCCAAAACCCATGATAGTTGAGGCACTAAGGGGATTTCTCAGACTAACGGGTTATTACCACAAATTTGTTAAAGATAATGGGTTGATTGCTGCCCCGCTGACTCAGATGCTACGAAAAAATGGTTTTTCATGGACTGATAAAGCCGAAAAAGCTTTTATGGCACTATGAGAAGCAATGACGAAGGCTCCAATGTTGGCTTTACCTAACTTTGATATGGTGTTTATAGTGGAGTGTGATGCTTCCGATGTGGGTATTGGGGCTGTCTTATAATAGGAGTCACATCCCATTGCTTTTTATAGCCAACCATTTGCCCAAAGGCATTTGAAGTTACCGACATATGAGAAGGAATTGATTGGGTTGGCTAAAGTAATTCATCATTGGAGAGCTTGTCATTGGGGTCACAAATTTTGAGTTAGAACGGATCATTATAGCCTCAAAGTTCTGCTTGAACAGCAGGTAACCACATCACCACAGCAGCATTGGATTAGCAAACTATTGGACTTAGATTTTCAGATTGAATATAAAGTGGGCCGAGAGAATAGATGGGCAGATGCTTTATCACGAAAGGATGAACAAGGAGGAGAACTGCTAGCTGTTACATGTCCACAATTGCAGATTTTTTACTTGATCAAGCAGGAAAATCAGTCTCAACCAGAGCTGCATCAACTAACTCAGCAGATCGACAATCATGAGTTAGGACCAGACCGGAGCTTCAAGAATGGTCTAATTTTATACAAACAAAAAGTGTATGTCCAGGCAACCTCAGCACTTTGTTTTTCCATCATTGAGGCTATTCATAATTTGGCATATGAAGGTTACCAAAAAACATTGTATGGGTGACTAGAGATTTCTTTTGGCGTGGTCTCAAGAAACAGGTACAAGATTTTGTTTGACTTGCCAACGTAACAAAAGTGAACATTTGCACCCAGCCGGTCTGCTTTAGCCACTACAAGTTGCATATCAGGTTCTTTCTATGGATTTTATTGATTAATTACCTTCGTCTCACGGCAAATCGGTATTATTAGTGGTGGTTGATCGTTTTTCTAAATATGCTCATTTTGTGCCCTTGTCTCATCTTACTCTTTGACCTTTGTTGCACAGGTTTTCTTTGATTCAATTGTCAAACTCCATGGCTTCCCAAAAACAATTGTTAGCAACTGAGATGCCACATTCACTAGTGTTTTCTAGTGAGAACTCTTCAAATTGTGTGGCACAAAATTATTCTTTTCGTCTAGTTATAATTCTCAAAGTTATGGTAAGACGGAAGTCACTAATTGCACTATCAAGATGTTTTTAAGACGTTTTGTAGGTGATCATCCCAAGAAATGGATAGAGTGGATTTCATGAGCAGAATACTGCTACAACATAGGATATCATTCCACCTTAAAGTCTACCCCATTTGAAGTATTGTGTGGGAGACCCCCTCCACGTCTCCTCAATTATTGTCCGGGAGCTGCTAAACTTGGAGCTGTGGAAAAGGCTCTATTAGACAGGGACCAGATTATACAAGAAGTTTGTGAGAAGCTTCTACAGGCACAACACATGAAGAACACCTATGACACTAAGCATTGCGACCTCCAATTCAGCATTAGTGATTTTGTCTTACTCAAGCTGCAACTGCAACAGTCCTTGTCAGTAAGGAAGTCCAGCAAGTTGTCTCCTCATTTCTATTGTCCATTTGTGATTACAGAAAAAATTGGAGCCGTTGCATATTGCCTGCAACTTCTGGACTCTATTTGCATTCATCCAGTCTTCCATGTTTCTTGCCTTAAAAAATTCCATGGCCAAGTTCCAGATCAACCTTCTGTACCAGTTATGTGTGAAGGACAAGTCGTTCCTAGTCCACAAGCTGTTCTTGATGCTAGAACAACGGCCACTACGACTGAAGTTCTCATCCATTGGGAGGGTTATTCTCCATTTGAAGCTTCTTGGGAAGATGCGGAAATGTTAAAGGTACAATACCCCACTTTCGCGCCTGAGGTCATACACTTTCTCGGAGGGGGCAATAATGTTATTCCCTTTAAGCATGTATATGCTTGAAAGAAGAAAAACAATAAGGAGAAGTCACACTGATTGTCTATGTAATTTAGGGTCTGCGTGATGTTGGATAATTGGTATATGTGTATTCATATTTGTCCTTCTATATTGTGGTTGTTCTATGAGGAAAATAAAAGTGATTATGTGGCTGATATGGATGCCTTTCTCGGACGGCAATATCATAGAAAGAAATCAGCACTAATAAAGGGAAACGAATTATTATGATAGCTATTTTTATTTTGTTTCCTTTTTTGTTTTATTTCCTATAATTGCATATCCTAAACTGAGGATTTACTTTCCATTATTGTGTTACCTATATAAGAGGGCTTATTATTCAATAAAGGGCAGCAAGTTTTTTTCGTTCTCAAAAGTTAGTCAAGGAGGGGGCTCAATAGAGGATGAGTCTACCTCCATTCGTTCATCATAGCTTCAAGAAAAGAATTATTGGTATCTAGACCTATAACTAGATCCTATGCCAAGGAACATAACATCTTGGTATCAGAGCAGGGAGTTATGGGTGACACGGATAATTTAGCAGCTAAGTTGAAAGCTTTTATGGAACAAATGGCTATGCGGCAACAGGCACTGGAAGAATAGGTGGCCGATCTATTGATGTCGATCAAAGAAAAAGGGAAGGAACCTGGCAAGGATGCGGAAAAGGTGCAAAGCAGTAGCAGTCATGCCAGAAACCATAGTACGGGTCCAAGAGATAAGTCGAAGTCACAAGGGGGAGGCTCTATGGTACCTAGGTACTCCAAGATGGAATTTCTGACATATGATGGCACTGATGATCCTTTGGGTTAGCTGAAACGATGCGAGAAGTTCTTTGCCAATCAAAAGACAGCTGAATATGATAAAGTAGGCTTAGCCGCATTCCATCTCTTGGGTGAGGCACAACTTTGGTTTGATCAAGTCGAACAAGAAGAGATTGATATGACCTGGGAACGGTTTAAGGAGTATTGTCATATGAAGTTTGGACCACCGATGAGTAATAATCCTTTAGGAGAACTAGCCAACTTCAAACAAATCAGATCTATTGGAAAGTATCAACGCCAATTCCAGACATTATTGGCTAGAACGTCTGGCCTAAGACCACGACAACAAGTGGATCTTTTTACAACGGGATTAAAGGAAGAACTAAGAATTAATATTGAATTGCAGCACCCGGGTAATCTTAGAAGTGCCATGAATATGGCTAGAACCTTAGAGCGTAAACACACGATTTCATAGTGATCCTTAACCACAAGGACCAACATCAACTAGTCCACACCCAAGTCCAGCAATAAGAAATCTGTTATTCCCACTAATAAGAGTTTCGTCAAGGGTGGAACACAAACAGCAAAACCAATAGGGAGCAACAATAGAGTGACTTCTTCCACCCCGTTTATCAAGAGATTAACACGAGTGGAAATGGCTAAAAGGAGAGCCAAATGACTGTGCTATAACTGTGATGAATCTTATACATTGGGACACAAATGTAAAAGGTTATTTTGGATTGAGGTTCCTGATACCGATAGTGATTCAGATGAAGACAAGGTAGGTGATCTAGAGATTTCTTTAAATGCAATCAGTGGAACATGGAATTTTCCTTCCATGCAATTATTGGCAAAAGTGTTGGGAGTCGTTGTATCAGTATTGGTAGACTTTGGAAGCACACACAACTTCCTGCGTGAAGGTCTAATTTCAAGCTTAGGACCGGAGGTGTGGAAAAGACCTGGGCCAAACGTATGTGTGGCGAATGGGAAACGTATACCTAGTATGGGCATCTACAAGTTGGTTCCACTTCAGGTTGGAAAGGATACCTTGCATGTTGATTTTTATACTATTCCACTAGAAGGATTTAATGTGGTTTTAGGGGTTAAATTGATGTGCCTAAAACCACTTAGAAGCACAATCAAAAGACTTAAGAAAAACAATCTCAAGTCAAGGCAAAACCGGATCCACAAAGGGCAATTTCACGTGAACCCTAATGAAGATATAAGGAAATCCAAAAGTTCAAAGATATAATTGTAATACCACAATGATAATATCTTCTAACAACACTCTAATCTCATATAATCCACGAAGATAATCCACAAATGACAAAGAAAACCTCAATTCCAAGAACTCCTTTCCAATAGTGAAGTACACATTTTCAAGGGAATTCTTTAGTGAAGATTCAAATTCAATTGCAAAGTACTTCAAATAAACACAATAATTCGTGAACAATAAGATGTATTTCTGACCAAGAACTATCTCAATTCAACCCTAGATATAACACACTAGAGAAGAAAAGAAATCACAACAAAATGAAATTGATACAACTCACAATTTCAAGATGTTGCACTCGCTACAATTTCAACTCTTTAGATTGAAATTGATAAGAATTTAGATGACAATTAGGAACCCTAATTCTCACGTGAAAAGAAGTGTTTGTTCAGCAAAAATAAGCCTCTCAAACCCTCTCTTAAGCAAGTATTTATACTTGCTACTCCTAGGGTTAAAAAGTGCTCAAAATTACAAGTTCGCCACTTTTAAGTTGGCTAACCCTAAATGAAAATTACAAAGAAATAAAAGTGTCCCAAAACCAAAATACAACCAAAATAGTTCATAAAAGAGTAAATATATAAAAGAAATGGTCTTCAAGATGCCGGTTTTCTATAGGAACCATCGGCCCAGCTTATCGCTGGTTCAAGTCGGTCCATGGATAACCCACAAGCTGAGTCTGATGGAGTTTGTCCATTGTCCTATAAAATTTGATAAATGTGTCTGTTGGAAAACACAATACAAGAATAATAGAAAAAAAGGTTAATATATAAATAATTATGGGGTCGATTTGCTCAAAATGGACCCTCATCGCCAAAATTTGAATTCCTTTAGTTCTTGCCCTAATGATAGGTCTTGTCGGATTTTGATTCCTATCATAAATGGTTGTGCACTCTTAGAACCATCTTGTGGGACTTTAGTTCATTGACTATGAAGTTCGTTTTAGGTGGTAAGAAGATCTTGTGGCAAGGCCAAACACCAGAGGTAGACCCACGGCTTAGTTTGATGTAAACACACAATTCAACCACTGTTATTTTGCAAAACTTATTAGCGAAGTTTGCAGATTTGTTTATGGAGCCTTCAAGTTTACCTCCTAATCGTGAGTGTAACCCATTGTATACCTCTTTTGCCTGGCACAGGACCAGTTGTGGTCAGACCTTATAGGTACCCACATCTCCAAAAAGATGAAATTAAAAGACAATGTGCACATATGCTATAGCAAGGGACCATTCGACCGAGTAGATCCCCATTTTCTTTCCTTACACTCTTAGTCAAGAAGCATGATGGCTCATGGAGTTTCTGTGTTGATTATCAAGAGCTCAATGCATGCACAATTAAGATAAATTTCCGATACCGGTAGTGGATGAATTGTTGGATGACCTTCATGGGGCACAACATTTTACAAAGTCAGATCTATGATCCAGTTACCACCAAGTCAAGATGGTACCATCAAATGTGGAGAAAACAGCTTTTAAAACTCACCATGGGCACTTTGAATTTCTGATCATGCCCTTTGGGCTTACAAATGCTTCCTCAACCTTTCAAAGCTTGACGAATGAAGTTTTTCGGCCTCATTTGTGTAAGTTTGTCTAGGTTTTCTTTGATAACATATTAGTTTATAGTAAAACATGGGTGGAGCACTTGCAACATGTGAGAATGGTTTTTGATCTTGTGCACACTAATATATTATTTTTAAAGAAGCCCAAGTGTTCCTTTGGTGAGTCACAGATAACCTATCTAGGGCATATCATTCAAGGTGCTGGCAAGAAGTTGATGAAACGAAAATTAAGGCCATCATTGAGTGGCCAACTCCACAATCTACCAAGGCTTTACAGGGTTTTCTCAGACTAGCAGGATACTACAAGAAATTCATCAAAGATTATGGGCAAATGGCAACACCTTTAACTAGTCTCTTGAAAAAAAATGCTTTTCAATGGAGTAAAGAAGCTGATGATGCTTTCAGTAAATTAAAAGCATCCCTTTCAATTGCCTCTGTTTTGCAATTACGCCATTTTGAGGAAGAGTTTGAGGTAGAATGTGATGCTTCGAGCAGCAGGATTGGAGTTGTCTGACAATAGAATAATCACCCCATTGCCTTTTTCAGCAGTAAAATTGCTGATTAGCACCTTAAATTGGCTGCATATGAACGAGAATTAATAGGATTGGCTAAAGCAGTGTCACATTAGTGCCCATACTTATAGGGCAGACCCTTCATCATTCGTACAAATCATTTTAGCCTTAAATACTTGCTAAAACAGCGTCTCACCACATCTTCACAACAGCATTGGATAAGCAAATTAATCGGGTTTGATTTTCGGGTAGAATTTAAAACTGGGAAAATGAACAAAGCTGCTGATGCCTTATCTAGATGCGATGAAGACTGTATACCTCATGGCCGTCTACTTTCCTCAAGTTGAAATATTTGAGGCAATTAGGCGGGAAATTGCAGGATCCCAAGAATTATTACCGCTGCAGCAACGAATTGAGCGAGGAGAGTTGGGGTCAAATTGGGATGTACGAGATGGGCTCATTTTTTTTAAAAGGGAAGGTATATATTTTGTCTACATCTCCACTTGTATCAACCATTATTTCAGCTATCCATGACACGACTCATGAATGGGGGCAGAAGACCATACACAGTCTTCGTCAAGATTTTTATTGGAAAGGTATGAAGCGTGTTGTATTTGAATTTCTCCATAATTGCTTGGTATGCCAACGCCACAAATGGCAAACCTTGCAACCGGCAGGTTTACTTCAACCTCTTCCAGTGCCACAACAAGTGTGGTATGATATTTCGATGGATTTTGTGGAAGGGTTGCCTAAGGATCGAGGTAAATCAGTTCTCATGGTGGTGGTTAATCGGCTTTCTAAGTAGGCCCATTTTCTACCCTAAGCTCATCCATTCACAGCTATATCTATCGCTACTACTTTCTTTACAAAAGTGTTTAAACTTCATGGCTTACCTAAATCCACAGTTTCGGATAGGGACAAGGTTTTCTTTAGTATGTTTTGAAAAGAATTATTTCGCTTGAGTGGCTCTAAATTGGCTTTCTCTTTAGCTTACCATCCTCAATCTGATGGCTAAACAGAAGTTGTGAATCGTACTATTGAAATGTACTTACGGTGTCTCACGGGTGATCACCTAAAACAATGGGTTGATTAGATTCCTTGGGCTAAATACTACTACAACACCACTTACCATACTGTCCTTGGCACCACCCCTTTTCAGCTGGTTTATGGCAGGGAGACTCCTCAACTTCTTTCTTATTTTGGAGGCTCTACAAGAGTTGAAGCAATGGATCAAGTTCTTCAAGAAAGAGATACGATACTCAAAGCTACTCGCGTAAAGCTCTTACAAGCCCAACAGCGGATGAAGAACACGTATGATTCTCGGCATAAAGAGTTGAGCTTTGAAATTGGGGAATGGGTATGGCTACGACTTCAACCATACCGCTAGTTAACAGTAGCACATCAGAAATATCATAAACTTCTTCCGAAATACTTTAGGCCTTTTCAAATCATAGCTAAAGTAGGCCATGTTGCTTACAAGCTTGAGCTTCCAACCAGTAGTCGCATAAATGATGTGTTCCACGTGTCTCTCCTAAAGGAGTTTAAAGGACCTCTACTAGCTACTGTGGGCACTTTACAACCGATACACGATGGCAAGGCTTTAGCAACTCCTCAAGCTATTCTTCACAGCAGGCTCAATAAAGGCACAAGGGAGCTGCTAGTACAATGGAAAGGAGGTGCTGAAGAAGATGCCACTTAGGAGCACATTGAAAACTTCCAAGAAGCTTATCCAGAATTTGAGCTTGTGGACAAGCTCAAGGACAAGAGGGGGAGTAATGATATGGATGCCTTTCTTGGACGGCAATATCATAGAAAGAAATCAGCACTAGTAAAAGGAAACGAATTATTGTGATAGCTATTTTTATTTTGTTTCCCTTTTTGTTTTATTTCCTATAATTGCATATCCTAGACTAAGGATTTACTTTCCATTATTGTATTACCTATATAAGGGGGCTTATTATTCAATAAAGGGCAGCAAGTTTTTTTCATTCTCAAAAGTTAATCTAGGAGGGGGCTCAATAGAGGACGAGTCTGCCTCCATTCATTCATCATAGCTTCAAGAAAAGAATTATTGGTGTCTAGACCTATAACTAGATCCTACGCCAAGGAATATAACAATGGCGCATGTGTAGCGAACAGTTTAGGGGAGGTAGTTATTGTGTGTGTATGTGTCAGAAAAAGAGAAATTTAGGCAAGCAGTTTCTTAACTGCCTCGGGTCGTAAGGAACATATTTTTTTCAGACACAAAGGGAAAAATATCGCCTAGAATTTTCTCAAAATTATTGTTCTCAAGAGATCTAAGGTTCTCTCTAAGTAGCCCTACTATATACTCATCACAACAGGTAGATTTGGAAAGAAGGCTGCCAAGGGTAAGCAGGCTTATAGGGAGAAAATCCTTGCTATCGCCCTATTACTAGATCATTCAACCAATTCGATAACACCTTGCCTCCCATATAAACAATTCAAATTGCCAATGGTCAAGTTTCTAAGTCACATAATCTTGCACTATGAGTACCTGCCACATACATGCTGCGCAAGTTGGTAGAAGGAAATACAAGGCTAACTGTTCCTGAATCCATAGAAGGTACTTGCAAAATCAGCCTGTTGTCTAAAGATCACAAAAGAAAAGTACTCTGTATTTCACTACTAAAATTCCAAGGCTTCAAGCAGTGGCAAGTCTTTAAGAAACCTAGGGATTTAGGAAAGGTTACTGTATTGGGTTGGCTGACAGCCTTGGAAACCGGCATTACTTGTCCCCCATAAAAAGCTTAATTTGGCTGAGGCACTGATAGAGCAGAAGTTACAGGTAGCAGCACAACCCCAGTCCGTCCCGTAGCATGACTGTACAGTACAGCATATCAACCAATTCATGGTGCTCTCACTATTAATAATCTCATACAGCTAACAAAGTCATGCTGCATTTTCAACTACAGTTATTATTTTAATTATTCTCGTTTATTAAGAGAGGGTCATGGCCATAATTGGAGCAGCTATCTTCAGATACATAAACCATCCTACAAGGACCATGCACTAGTTAAATATAGCATGTACTATGTAATTAGCCACAAGAAGTGCCAATAATTTTTTTTTTCGGTAATTCATTATTTATTGATTGGAGATAAAGATACATCCGTCAAAGACGGTTACATCACAATACAACACTAGTAACTATTCTATTACAACTTTAGTACCATACTTGAAGTAGTTGGTACAATGAGGCGCTATCATATTATTCTATATAGATGTAAGATTTGATTTGATTGGCTAAGAAGGAGATGCTAGGGGTAGGGTGCCCAAGTCGTGCTTTGTTGCGCACTCTCCAAATACAGTATACAGTGGCAGCGAGGCTTGCTCTCCAAGTTCGGTAGAGTTTGGCGTTGGAATGATTCGTTGCTAGTAGAATTCGTTTGACTCCCTGCCAATCCTTACAAGAAGGGGGGCAGTTAGCCATATCACACACTGTCTGCCATACTCGGGATGAGTATTGGCAACCAAAGAATAGGTGGGAGTGGTCTTCGTCTTCCTGTTGGCATAGGTAGCATGTCGAGGATGTGGCTAATCCCCATGTGGTCAACTTATCGAGTGTAGATAACTTTCCCAACCAGGCAAGCCATAATATGAAGGAGTGCCTTGGTATGATAGTTCTATTCCATACAACTCTATACCATGGTACTGTTGGTCCAGCTGGATTAAGGAAAAAGTAGCCACTCTTGATGTTGTATTCCCCTGCAGTCGTGTGAATCCATTGGAGTTGGTCGGAGGTGGAATGATTGGGCTGAATGTGCGCAGGAATGCAGATGTCTATCCATGGTGGATGGTTTGGTAGCCGCCATGTGTTGTTTTCCTCTAATGAGCATAATTTAGTCGTTATTGGAATCCCAGAGTTCCTAATCTGTCTTGGAGAGAATAGGCTGTCCAAAAGACCCATGGGTAGCCAGAAGTCAGACCAAATAGAGATGGTTAGACTGTCTCCCACTTTCCATTGAAAGCTACCTCGCACTAAAGGTCTAAGCTTTAGGAGTTTCTTCCAAGACCAAGAACATGCGGCTGGGGCTCGTGACGTCCAGAAGCTTTTACCTTTCAATAAGGTTGAGTGTACCAATTCAGGCCATAGGCTACGTTGTCCGCCCCTACATAGGTGCCAAATGTGCTTGATTTGTAGGGCCTTATTCCAATGATGAAGGTTGAGAATCCCCAGGCCCCCACATTTGAGAGGCTTACAAACCTCTTCCCATCTGACTTTGGCTTTGGTTCTTGTGTGAGGGTTTCCACTCCAAAGGAAATTCCTGATTAGCTGCTCTACCTTTGTGATTATCTTCTTGGGGAGAAGGAAAATTGAGCTCTAGTAGACCTGCATAGAAAATAAGACTGATCTAACTAGCTGAAGTCGGCTAGCGTATGATAAAAATTTCGCAGTCCACAAGGTGATGCGAGCTGTGATTCGGTCCACTAAAATGTCACAGTCCTCCATTTTGAGTTTAGTGGAGAGGAGAGGGACGCCAAGGTATCCTATTGGGAGAGAGCCTTCTTGGAACTGTGTGACTTGTAAGATGCGTTGCTTATCCCTGGAGGGAACATTGGAGAAGAATATGGAACTCTTGGAACTGTTGGCTGCCAGACCTAAGAGTGCTTGGAATTGTTGGAGGGTGTCTCTGATCAGGGTTATGGATTGTACATTTCCTTTGGCGAATATGAGAAGGTCATCCGCAAAGCACAGGTGATTAAGGCGCTCCAGTTTACATCTCCAGTGAGGGGAGAATGTTGGGTTAAAGAGGAGTTGTCAAAGAGAGGTGGAGAGGATTTCCATGCCTACAACAAATAAGTACGAGGAAATAAGATCCCCTGCCTAAGACCTCGCTTGCTTGAGAAGTAGCCTGCCAATTCCCCATTGATGTTGACAGAGAATTTTGTAGTTGTGAGGCACTGCTCTATGAGACTGCAAAAGTAAGGAGGGAATTGCATGGATCTCAATGCTTCAATTAGGAAGTCCCATCTTATGGTATCATAAGCTTTTTGGAGATCAACCTTTAGTGTGCATCGGGGGGCTCCTGTTTGCGCCTAGTAACCTGCCATTAATTCCTGGGCAATGAGGATTTTATCTATGATCTTTCGTCTTGGGATGAATGCAGCTTGCTCCCTCCCAACTAGTACATGTAAGACCTTCTTGAGGCGGGCAGCTAGAATCTTTAACACTGCTTTATAGAGCACATTGCAACATGCTATGGATCTAAAGACCCCCATACTGGTTGGGTTGGGGATTTTAGGGACCAATGTGAGTATGGTGGAGTTTATTTCTTTGAGTAGATGTCCCGATTAGAGGAATTCCCTAATTGCAGTTGTGAGATCCTTGCCTATTATTCCCCATGTTTCCTTGAAGAAGAGAGCCGTGTATCCATCCGAGCTTGGGGTCTTCTCGTTTGCTTGGGAGAAGAATCCCCATTTGATTTCGTCATCCGTATATGGTGCGAGCAGCTCTTCACATTGTTGTTCATTGAGTTTCCATGTCACGAGGCTGGCTATTTCTTCTTTGTTGATTGGTGGACTTGCCTTGTTGTAGATCTGTTGGAAGTATTCGACTGCTAGATTCTTGACCTGTTCGCTGCCAAATGCTTCACTTCCATCTTCTCGGCTGATCTGGAAGATGTGGCTCCTGTTGTGGTGGTTTCGCATGGATTTATGAAAGAAGGAGGTGTTCTTGTCTCCGAGTTTTAGCCATTTTATTCTTGATTTATGCTTGTAAAAGCTCTCTTCAGCTTTCCTCAGTAGGTAGTACTCCTTGAAGGCAGATCTTTCGGCCTCCATTTGGGATACATTGCCGCTGCTATGGATGTTGGACTACAGCTGAAGGAGGGTTTGCTTGGCTTCTTTGACTCGGTTAGAGAGGTCTGAATAATTGGTGTGGTTGAGTTGTCGTAGTTTCTCCTTGATTAGCTTAAACTTGCTTACTACTTGATACATTTTTGAACCAGCTATCTCGGTGCTCCACACACTTGAAATTATGTCTTTGAAACCTGCATGATGAATCCAGAAGTTGAAGAATTTGAAAGGTAACTTCCTTACCTGCTGTGTGGAATTTATGTGTGTGATGGAAAGGAAATGATCCGATAAGATGGGAGGTAGGAACTTGGCTTGGGAGCTTGGGAAGGTTTGCATCCAGCTTTGGTTGACCAAGACGCAATCAAGCTTCCTCAAAATGGGGTTGTTGGCTTGCCGGTTAGTCCATGTAAAGAAGTCGCCTGAATATCTTAAGTCCTCCAATTCAATCTTGGCCATGCAGGCCTAGAATTCCGCCATGGCGGAAGTCATTCGCCCCCGACCACCTTGCTTCTCAGATGGGGATTTGGTTATGTTGAAATCTCCAAGGACCATCCATGGAATGGTGGCATGTGTGAGGGAAAGTTCTTCCAGTTGTGTCCAAAGTTCCCTCCTGTCGTTGTTGCTGTTAGCTCCGTAAATGAATGTAATATTAAGGTTAATGTTTAAGCTGCGATGAGACGCAATGCAATGTGATAGCTGGGCTCTTTCCATAACAGTATGGATATTCCACACTCTCGATTGCCATGCTATCCAAATTCGCTTGGGTGCTTCCTGGTTGATAGTTACTTGCCAATTTTGTCCTATTCGCTACCTTACCAATGTTTCATTGTTGGTATTCACACTGGTTTCCAATATCCCCAATAGGGATATTCTATTAATGCCACACTCTTTTGTTATTTCTGCCACTTTGAGAGGGTCATTTAACCCTCTTACATTCCATGCTGCTATGTTCATGGGTAAGAGTGTGACGATGGATTCCTTGTAGGACTAGGTGAAGGAACGGCGCCTCTTCCTCTGTTTCTTCTTGTGTTTACCAGAGGAGTTGGAGCCTTTGTTTCCCTTGCAGATATTCGCCGGTGGTTTGGAGGTTGTGTGAAGCAGTTTGGACAGTGGAGTATTTTCGTAATTGCTGTCCTCACTATCTTCATGTGGAGCTGTGGTGTTTGCCTCGATGGGTAGAATAGTGTTACATGGTGGAAAGCTTGGTTTGGGAGGTTCTGTGCTGATATGTGGGTTGGTTTGAGGTACCTATTTGTTGACTTATGCCGTCTCCGTGTGTTTGACCTCAGAGTTGGAAGCCTGGTGGTAGCCTTGGATAGCAATACGTTTGGTTTGAACTGAGTTGATCTTCTTGCTATCCTGGGATGTATTAGGTATAGAACGGTTACTGCTAGGAGATGAGTGATTTCCGCTAGAAGTGTTTGTTTGGGAGGTGGTGTTAGTTGGCTTGTTTTGTGTGGTTGTGTCGGTATGGAGGGGTTGAGTTTCTGCTGCGGTTGGCTTGGAAGGGACTGTCGTTGGGGGTGCAGTGGTGGATTGGCATTTGTGTCCAAACACTTGGCATTTTTTGCAATAGGGAGGGATCCATTGGTAGTCAACATTAATGAAGGCCACCGATTCGTCAACTCTCTCAACTTCAATCTGCTTGACCGGGTCTCTTCTTCTGTCAAGCTCTACCAGGACGCGAGCTTGATTAGGGCGTTGTCTAGAGGCTGTGAGTGTATCAACCTTTAAAGGGAGACCTACTTCGCTCGCAATGTGGCTGAGACCTTCCGCAAAGAGGAGCTCGCATGGTATGCGGTTAAGGGTGATCCAAACCGGAACATGTGTGGGTTGAGGCTTGTCTAACCTCATTCCTTTCCTCCAACGTTGAAGGATGAGGAAGCGCTTGGAGAAGAACCACACTTTCTCTAAGATGGGAGTTATGTCATTTTTTTCGAATTGGAAGTAGTAGAATCCTTCAGGGCTGGCCAGAATACCTTGGAGTCCAAAATCCTTCCAGAGCTTGGTGGCTATCGCATGGACAAGGGTGTAAGGCATTTTCCGACCAATGAAATATCCTACTAATGTGGACTCCCAATAGGTGGCTCCCTCGCCCTCGACGGATTGCGATATCCTTACTTTGGGTATGTCGGATGAGGTGTTTAGTGGGATGAATCGGAGATGGAAGTCTGGGGGGGATGGGGGTGTTCCTTAACGGCAAGCAGAGGCGTAGGATTGTGCTTGTTTAGGAGGAACTAGATGGTTGTTTTCCGGTTGAAACTGGTTGGAAAGGAGATGTTTTTGGTGGTATTCAGATTCCAATGTAGTTTTGCCGTTAAGGGAATGGCTTTGGGAGTGGAAAAGGTCAGAGTTTGTCAAAGAGACGTTATGAGAGGCTTTTTGGGTAGACAAGGTTGCAGAGCTGCAAGCAGTGGCAAGGGTGCAAGGCTCCAAGCATGCCATTTTGGGAAGGCCAGCTATGACCTTTCCATGTGCTTGAAAAGGTGTTGTTTCCTTTTCCTTAATAGGGCGCCTTGGACTTGACGCCGGTTTTTGGATGTCCGGTGGACAAATGGGGTGAAGGTGAACATCCTGAACGCTCTGGTGATCGGAAGGGCTTCCTAGCTGTTCGTGGGGGGGACTTCCGGCTGCATTTTGATCGAAGACGGACGGGAGAATGGGTAGTTGGGTATTTCCTAATTCTGATAGTGTGTGTGATGTTACCTAAAGGAAGTGGTCCTCTAGAGGGGAGGGGGGGGGTAGAGAGAGGAGAGAGCATTTTCTCACTCTACATTCCTCTTTTCTTTTGGTAAAAGTTTTAAGTGCCAATAAATTTGTACCCAAGGACTTCAAACATATTGTCATTAGAGTTCTTGGCCCCTATCCACTATGCCAAACCCTTGGTGCCCATTTTCAACTATAATTATTATTCAGTAGCATTTCCTTTGATAATTACAGGGATTGAAGAGTAGGATAACTGAATAGTATAAGCAGAATTTCGTGTAAGTTATAAAATTTCCCAAATGTAGGTTAATCCTTTATCCCATTTCATTCTTTTAAGCTATATCGTTTTATTAGTTCAAAAGCTTTTCAACAAGAACAAAAGTACAGACAGGTGAGGTTTCTCCTTTGCAAAAAGCTGTTAAATTTCTTCATCCATAAAGCATGCATATATTTCATAAATATTGCCATTTCCAACAGTATAAACTTTATAACTTTCTAAAGACAACCCTATTGCTTCTTTCAAAAGCTGGTTGCATTCCATACCTTATAATCCATTATGCACCTCAGAAGGCCTAACTACAGCAGCCAGAGTATTCTAATCAAAATTCCACTAGCAAAACAGAGAATTTAATTTGTTAATACTCCATGACCCTTAAACTTGGGACTTATGGTGCCCAAATCTCCAAAGGGAGTGCAACTTTTAGGTCATGCATCGCAATGTTACACAACTATTTCATCAGTGGACTATTTATTGATAAATATATCCGGTAGCTCTCACGCACTTTCTTATGAGGATAGGTACATTCTTTGGTAAGTAGTTAATTGTATTAAAGAGAAAGAATGTACAGCCACTAAACGCAGTAATGGTTTCAGCAAAATTCAGTCGTAGAACTAGAATTTTACAAATTTTATGAAAATAAAGTAAATCCAAATTCAAGATACAAGAAGGTTAGAATAAGCTAAAATCTATTTGACCAAGAATATTGATGAAGGTAGTGGGAAACTCAACTGAGTCGAGTTCCTTGCTCTCCAAATGCAGTATATTGCTGCTAAAAGTGCTACTCTTCATATTAGTGTCATTGGATAGCTTCCTGGTGATGGGTGCATGAGTCCTGTTGTTGCATTATGCCAAGATAGGAAAGATATTGGGCATTTAAGTTCCGTCAAGACTACCTTCCATACCTATTTCGAGTATGTACACTCAAAAAATAAGTGATCATGGTTCTCATTTCCATTTAAACATAGGAAGCATATTGTTGAGGTAGATATTCCCCAATTATTGAGCTTGTCTAGAGTGTGAAGTTTCCTTTTCCAAATTAGCCACATGATAAATGAGTGTCGTGGTATGGAATACTCATTCCAGATCATCTTAGCCTAAAGAACGGTGCCATTCTGATTAGATAAAGCCTTATAAGCGCTTTTGATAAAGAATATTCCAGATACCTCCTTACTCCAAATAAACCTATCAGTTTCATGTAGGTTAGGTATTATATTTGATAGTATTGTGATCCCATTCCAAAAATTGTTCTATGGAAATTCCCAACCATTGCCTTGTATAATTGAGCATAGTCTAGCATTCAAAGGAAGTCCTGAAGCAAAAATCGTTCTAGCGCTATGTATCATGTTTAAAGGTCCAATTGTCAGTTAAAAGTCTGACCATAGAGATATAGAAAGGCCATCATCCACTTTCCATTTAAACATGCTTCTTGCTATTTGGCAAAGTTTCAACAATTTATACCAACTCCACGAATACTTAGCAGGTCTTTTCGTTTCCCAAAATGAAGTTCCTTTGAGGAAATTGGAATGAACCCATTCACCCCAGACACCTCTTACCGAGTCTCCACATAAGTACCAAATATGTTTTAGTTGGGCTACTTTATTCCATATTGCAATTTTAGGAATGCCCAAACCCCCTGATTGATCGGGGTGCACACTTCTTGCCATCTTACCTTGGCTTTCGTTGAAATATTAGGCCTCCCACTCCATAAAAAGTTGTGCATAAGTCTTTCAATGGATTCCACTACCTTTTTTGGTAGAGTAAACATTGAAACCCAATATACCTGCATTGAGAATAGAATTGACTTGATAAGTTGAAGTCGTCTAGCATAGGATAAGAATTTTGAAGTCCATGAGTTGATTTTGGCCAAAATTCTATCAATTAAGACTTTACAATCTGTTTTGCAAAGTTTGGAAGCCAAAAGTGGTACCCCAAGGTAACAGATGGAGAGTTTCCCTCCTTTAAATTCTATCCTCTAGAGTATTTGAGCCTTTGCTGGAGTAGGTACATTAGATAGGAATACAAGGCTTTTATTGCTATTTCCTTTGAGTCTTGAGATTGAATCAAATATTTCCAAAGATTCCTTAATCACTCTGATTGACTCAAGATTACCTTTACAAAAGATTAAGGTCATCTGTAAAGCACAAGTGTGTGAGTCGATCTTTCTTACATCTCCAGTGATATGAGAATCTGGAATTATCAATGAGTTGCCTTAATATTCCTGAGTAGACTTCCATGCCAAGTACAAACAAGTACGTAGACATAGGATCACCTTGTCTGAGACCTCTTGAGCTAAGAATGAAACCAACCAACTCTCCATTGATGTTGAACAAAAATCTTGAGGTAGAAATACATTGCATCACTAACTTGATAAAAAGTGCAAGGAAGTTCATACTTGTGAGCACCGCTTCTATAAAGCTCCAATTTATTGTCATAGGCTTTATGGATGTCTATTTTCAACATACACCTCGGAGCACCTTTGTTGTTGTGGTATCCATTAGCTAATTCTTAGGCTACAAATATGTTATCCGAGATACTACGCCCTCCAATGAAAGCAGATTGTTCTTTCCCCACTAGCAATGGTAGAACCATTTTCATTCCAGACGTCAGTAGCTTGGTTATTGCTTTGTAAATTGTATTGCAGCAGGAGATCAATCTAAAATCAACAAGATTTGTAAGATTAGCAATCTTAGGAACAAGGGAGACTATCTCACGATTCAGTTCCTTCAGCATATTTCTCGACACCATGAACTCTTTCACCCCCTTGATCATATCTTCCCCAATAATGTGCCATGTTGTTTTGAAAAACCTGGTAGAAAAACCATCTAGACTAGGAGCTTTGTTGTCAGCTTGGTCAAAGAAGGCCTTTTTAATCTCCTCATCCGAGAATGGACTATTGATTTGCAAGACTTGTTGCTCCAACAATCTTTTATAAATATAGTCCTGCACCTCTGTGTTTGTGATAACCATTTGCTATCCTCCCATCAATTTGGAGAAGTATGCTACGATTTCCCTCTTTACATCCACTTCCCCCCTAATCTCTATTCCATCCTCCCTTTTCAGACTGTGTATAGCATTCCTATTTCATCTAGGACTAATCACTTTATGGAAGTATGAAGTATTCTTGTCTCCCAGTTTCAGCAATTTCACCCTTGACTTTTGTCTAAAGAGACTTTCTTCTACTCCCCTTAGTAGATAATATTCCTTAAAAGCTTCTTTTTCTTGGTCAAGTAGTGTTGTATCTCCTTTTGCTATTGAGCTTTGGATCGCCATTAAATGTTCCTTTGCTAACTTGACTCTTTCTAAAAGGTGTGAGAATTTGGCATTATTCCAATTTTTGAGTTCCTTCTTTAGTAATTTCATTTTAGTTACTATTTGTAATATTTTGGAGCATTTGATTTCTTGTGACCAAATTGCTTCAACCTTAGAGAGGAAATCCTATGATTCCATCCAAAACTTAAAGAATTTGAATAGATATTTCCTTTTTCCTGTACTCAGCTCCATATGTAGAACTCTTGCCGAATGATCAGAAAGAATAAAGGCTACAAAAGTGGCATCACAATTGGGTAGGTTGTTTAACCATCTTTGGTTAACCAATATCCTATCTAATTTTTTCAGAATTGGATTATCAAATTGTTTATTCAACCAAGAGTAGAAGTCCCCCCCAAATCGAAGGTCATCCAGTTCTGCTTCATCAAGGAAATTTACAAAATCCATCATTGCCGGTGTTTTCCTTGTATTACCTCCTTTCCTCTCATTGATCGGTCTGAACACATTGAAGACCCTTAGTACCCCCCATGGATGATCAAACATGGAAGGAGCTAACTCGGCCAAGTCCTTCCATAGTAATTTTCTCTCATTTTCAAAATTGGATGCATAGACAAACTAAGCATAAAAGGAAACGTTTGATCCAAAATGAGTGCAATAGTAGTGGGAGAACTGCTTGCGCTCTTTATCCATTCTAATATTCCTACTTCTTAGGTCCCACATCAACCATATCCTCTTTCTAGCCATTGAATTAATTCTAAACTCCCAATTTGCCATTAGAAATGACTTAAGCCTCTCTTCATTATTCTAGTTTACTCTAGTTTCCAGCAACTCCATTACCGATATTCCCTGCTCTCTACAAAACTTCCTTATTTCTGCACTCTTTAATTGGTCATTGACACCTCTTATGTTCCATGAAGTTAGATTCATTATAATGAAAAACTTTTATTAAGTATAATGCCTCTGGCATTTGTAAACCTTCTTCTTCCTCCTCTTCTTTGCACTCGAACCAAATGATCTCCCTTCACTAGATGAAGCCGAGTTAATCATCTCATGGTTTCTAAGTGTACCGGTTAGCTTTTGAGAACTCGGTGTAGTAATTTGTGCTTTGCCAATGCTTCCAAGTTCCTCACTATTGTTTGTTCTTTCCTTGCCCTCATCCTCCTTCTTCTCCTCTACCTTGTTTTCATACTCCTCCACTTTCCCTCTACTTACAAGAGTTTCAAGAATATGTGAAGGTATGATCTCTAGGTCTAGCTCAATCGGTTCATCAGGATTGGAGTTTTTAGGCTCTATGTTTACCTCTGGAGCTTCCCTCTTTCCCTCTTGAGGGTTCTTCTCCCCTTTAGCATGCTTCCCATCAGCATCCTCATTTCCTTTGTATTTTGATCCCTTACGTTGTACCTTTACCCACGTCTTATTTTCCTTCATGGAGCTCTCCTTTAACACTTGATTATCCACTGGTTTCACTGTATTACATGTATGTCCAAAGACCTTACATGTTGAGCAGCATGGTGCTAGTCATTGGTATTCCACCGAAATTTGCATGGATTTTCCATCTTCTCTTTCTAACTCCACCTGATGTACCACTTCCTCATTAGCATCCACTTCCACCATTACCCTGGCTTGATTAGCTCTTGCTTGGCATGCCATGAGCATATCAACTTGGATGGGTTTTCCAACAACACTTGCTATGTAACTCACCCCTAGTGAGTGTAGGTATTCACAAGGAATTCTTGAAAATATTACCCATGCTGAAACTTTAGATGGTTGTGGTTTATTTAATAGCATCCCGGTTTGTCATTTTTGAAGAACTAAAAATCTTTTAGCAAATGACCATGGCCTTTCTAGGATATTATTCAAGAATATTTCATTTGCAAATTGGAAGTAGAAGAATCCTTCCTTGATGCAAAGGACATTTGTTATTCCATAATCTTTCCATATCCTTAGTGTCGTGGCTTGCACAAGAGAGAATGGTAATCTTTTTCCCAAGAAAAAGCCTACGAGGGTGTGTTCTCAGTTCTTCGCTCCTTGAACAGCAACTAAGGGAGGAGGCTTGATCTTGGGTAACACCCCTTGAGATATAGGAAGATAATACTCCAATTTGAATTTCGGCCTTTGGGGACGAGGGATTGTGCCTCCAACTGCCTCAGCAAAACTTCTTGGTTGATTACATGGATGCTGTGATTTTGTACTCCATTTCTCATTGTCATCCATTTTTTCTTTCATTCATTCCACTAAAGGGTTGTTGCCTGTGTTGAAGGTTCTCTCTTGATCGTCTATCTTGATGTAGGGTGCCTTCCCTTTGTTTGCATAGGAATTTCCGCCATTGCTCGAGACCTTATCACCTTCCAATATAACAGTGTTCTTGTTCCTTCTATCATGAATTCCAGTTGCCGAGGTAGGAGATGTCTCTACTTCAGAAGGGGATCCCAGTTCGTATAAATTAAACGTGACACCTTGGACTTTGGAAGTGTGACTTTGGGATAAGCCTTGTGGATTATTAGTTCCTAATGGGTGATGGAACCCAGCAATATGCTCACGGTGATTAGAACTGCTTGCCATAATATGATTTATTTTGTCGTTTTAGGTTGATAATTGAAGGTTTTGTGTTTATTTTACCCTAAAAGAAGTGGTCTTTTAGGGGGGGTAAGGTTCGGCAAGGTTAGAGAGAAGGGAGAGCATTTTCTCTCTCTAAGAATTTCTGCCCAATTCTTAATCTGACACTTTTTCGATAGGTACATTGCTACAAATAAAATAGAAACCTCAGGTAAAGGAGCAGCTGCTAATCCAGTAGATGAACTACATTACATTGTCCATTGAACGTAAATAATAAAAATTGGAAGAGCTTTGAAGAAAGCAAAATTTCCAATCTTTAAAATAAATTTATATGGGGCACATTTGCCTAACAGAAAGGTTTTTTTTTTTTTTTTTTTCATTTTTTTTCCCAATTCTCCACAAAAGAAAACATAGGGGTCAATGAAACAATTATACTTTAATAAACATGTTCTATTAATAATGGCATTAAATCTGTTCTTTCCAATAAGTGAATCAAAAATCATTTTCTTCGATTTTTGATACATTTCAATGTCAGCATAAACAGCACCATCACCAAGTGTTGTACGTAAGATTTCAACTCCTATGACTACCCACCACTAGCTATCCTGTTATTAGTTTACAATTACTTTAACAGTACAAATAAATTTCATGAAACAATTGCATCCCTGAGTTTAATCTTGTAGATGCACAAAACAACCTTGTTTAAGCATTTCAATCATCTTTTCTTTTCGGACCATTCTGTTATGTTGCATATCAATTTAGTTAATATGAAGTCGAAACCTTAGAACTGTGACTAAAAACACAGAAAAACTGCCTCTGAACCACACCGGGAGTAGCATCAAGCGTCGAATTACTCTTACAAATTGGGAACACAACCTGACACGTCGAAACATGATATGAAGCTAAATAGGGTCCTATTTCGAAAACCTTGACCACATGCTTAAAGATTCAATCGCCAAAACTTCTAATTCAGAACGCATACGTACTTAACTGATGGAAAAAGGAAAATTTGCAATCGGTTCAGAACATATGCATTTGAAACACGGAGATGCGGAGCGCGAACAGCATGAGAAATACAGCGTGCGAATTGGAGCTAAAAGTATCGAATTTGCCAGACCTAATTCCGACTGAAAAAGAACTTGACGTTAAGAGAGAGAGAGAGAGAGTACCTTGGTGCAGTGTGGGGGAGTGACGAGATCGTAGGAGAGTGGAGATTGGTTAAGTTCAGACGATGGCCGTACCAGTATAACTAGACGATTAAGCCCGACAGCGATCCGATCAATCGCCCAAGTCTACCCTGCTCGTCAACTGATAGGGTCGTTACTCGTTTGAGTCAGTTATTTCGTCGTGCTATAGCTCTTTGCTACTGTATAAACATCTTTTACATATTGAAATAGTTATTGTAGAATATTAAAATAGGCCGTGAATTGATATATTAATATTTATTTAAGTATAATAAAATTAAAATTATATTATTTATTTTTAAAAATAAAAATAAAATAATAAAAATACTACTCCAATGCAAAAAAAAAAAAAAACCCACGAGTGAAGCCCCAAATTTCATTATGTTTTCAAAAAACTATAATCATGAATAAGAAAACAAATCAAACTCCACAAACAATTCAAAATTCACTATAATCAAGCCACTTGATAGTTATAAATTCCCTTATCTCTTCCTAAATACAAAACAAAAGGACCTAAAATCTTTTCACAGATTCCAGCAACAACGTTGAAAAAAAAATCCCAAAGTAAAAGACAAAGCATATGTAGCTCTAACATAAACAGTTATGTTCATTCATGGTAAGTAAAAATAACTGAAAGAAGATCAATGTCACTCTATTATTATTATAATTATAATCCTACAGCTAATCACAAAATGTGTAAAACTCAAATAAAAAAACTTAGTTGATTCACAAAATGACATTTTCTTCTTAATTTCCCTTTAACAAAACCTAACAAATTTCCATCTTCAAACTTAAATGTAGCCAAAAATACTAGGACCCAAAACTATAACGAGTGGATGTAAATGAAAGGGACGGTGGAGAGATGGAGATCCAAACGACGAGATGCTACAAAGTTCCAACATGGCTGTGATATTGATGAAGCTCTGATTCATCCCTTTTCTCTTTGTTGATTCCGACCTACGTTCACCTCGCAATGGCGATGCTCCCCTCTTAGTAACGTTTCCACATTCTCGATGGTGCACGAAGGTTAATGGAGATCGTCCTTCCTCTTGCCAATTTCCCCTTCACTCGAGCACTTTCCCCTCCTTTGGCATAGATTTGATGTCTATAGTGACACCACTATTGAGGACAAATGGGGAAAAAGAAAATGGAGCCTCCCATGAATTCTTATTTAGAGCTTTTCAACAAGAATTGTAATTTAGGGAATTAAGTAATTGCAATTTACCTCCAAATGCCTATTCTGTGCTCCAGATGAAATAAACATTATAATCTCTATTTCGCACGGAATATTATTGTAATAAAATTCCTATTACGGTAAAGTAAACGAGGCAAAAATGAAATTTCCCTAATTTTAAATTGGCATTTGTTTATATTATATATTAGACGATGCAAAAGAAAAGAAAAACAAAATAAAATATTCAAAAAACCAACGCATTTAATTAAAAAAAAAATCAAAGACTGATCATAAAAGGAAAAAAATAAAAAAATTACAACACAACCATTAAAATGTAGGGATCATAGAAAAAAAATGAAAACACATAATAAAATATTGGTAGTGGGTAATTATTTAGTATGTATGAGTGATGTCGCTAATGATATATCACATGCACATCATGTGATGTCGCGCTTCAAATGAACTTGAAGAAACCTTGATCTAATAGCACATAGAGGATGTCATCAAAGAGAGTGGGAGGAGGAGTGGGTGATCTCGATAGTTTGCTAATATGCGTAACAAATGAAAATTCATAAGTGTTCTTTGCTGAATTGATGATTTGATTTTTAAGAGGAAGACTACAGTAGCATAACAACATTGGTCGAATAATTTTGAATGTGTCTAATGAGGAGAAGGATGCACTATTTATGGATTTTGAGACCCATTCTCGTTGGATAACTCCATAAATTGACAGATGAGAAGAGCTTCTGTGACATCCATTTGATCATTTTATTGATCAATAGATGAGATGCATCTATCTTTATGAATATGTAAGTTCTCCTTTGGGATTTAATGTATAAGAGTTCCTTACTAGAATTCTTATAACCTAAGCCCATGGCAAGCTTATTATGCATGTAAGCTTACTAAGAAGAGCCATGAGTGTCCTGATTTGACGATCCTTATTCTAAGTCTATTTAAACAAATTTCCTGAAGATATTCCTAAATAAAATGGGCTTAACTATTTTAGCCTTGCCACTGGCTTCCATATTTAGTCTATAGCATAACTTTGGGCCAAGTCCATTACCAAATGAGCCCTTTACATTTTGTCTACTAACCAAAAGCTAATGGAGTCTAAGAGTTTTAGGCACATGTTAAGCATGTCCAATTCTTTGAGAAGCCACCTAGTACATGTAAGTTGTTGTCACTTCATTGCCTAGTATATTCATGAAGTTGGTATTTTCGCTTGTTGATTAATCATAACATAATGATATTGTACTTATACAAAGAGTGTGTAATAATGTAGTATGTACCTTATATTGATGTTATTTTGTTTTTTGAAATGATCTTACTACCCCTAGGGTCATGGTTGCACACATGATGCAAACTTTGAATTTCCATTGTTCCATTTTCATATACTTATAGAGAAAAAATAAATTCTTTAGCTAAAAATAATCCATCATAGTTTTGAATAAATATCTCTTCAACAAATGTCCAATGGGATAAAGATTTATCAAAATAAAGTTAGTGGCCTAATGGTGAATTCCTTTGTCTTGCTTTAGTAACTTCCCTAGATTGAGCCAAATGGCTCAATTTTTTATAGGGTGATAAGTGTGTTTGATGTGCTTGCAATATAAACAATTTGTGTTTTAGTATTTTTATGGTTTATGAATCAAAAGGTGAAAACTTTTGTGTGTGTGTTTTTTTTTTTACTTTAGTGTTTATGAGATAAAGGAAATTATAGACAAAATTGTTGGTTTGATATTACTCACGAACAAGTCTAATGATCTAAATTGAGATCAAAAGCCATTTCGAGGCTATCAAGGTTCAAGGGATGGTTTAGACACGACCAACCTAGAAAGGGCCAACTAAAGGTCAATCCGTAGTTGGAACCAAGGGCGTTTGACCAGGGGTGGTCAACTAAGGTTGGTTAACCAATCATACAACTAGGGGAGTGCAAAGATTAGCTTAAGGTGACTCCATGTGACTGCTTAGATTTGGTTATATATATTATTTGTTTTTTATTTTATTCATGTCCAATGGTTATGATTAAGTCATCTATTTTAACGTTATTTCATTTAATTAGTTTCCTTTTTATGTGAAGATCCTAAGGTTTTAGTCGTGTGCCTATTAACATGTAGCTTTAGGTCATTAGTCATTATTCAATATTCAATTGTTATCATTTATTTCTTTGAATTGTCATTGACTTATATTGTTAAGAGACTTTTGAATGTTGAAATATCATTTTCTTTATTCAATTTAAGTTCTTATCAATTTTCTAACAATTATGGCAAACTTTGTTGTTGAACTTTGTGATTACAACAGTTCCTTTAACACCATGAAAGTTGCCCGAATTGTGCATCATATCGATTTGTGATATAATCACATCCTAACTCATTTTCAATATTTGTAAGTCACATTGAATATTGATCTCATTCATATCTCATTATTCCCTTTCATTCATAAACACCGAAAAAAAAAGGAACAAAAAAATACACAAAAATTTCCTTTTTCATTCATAAACCTTAAAAAATTAAAAACAAATTATTAAAGTTTTCGGGGCAATCCTCGATCCTCATCACAGAGCCATCTGGATGACGTTGATGAGCCATTTGGGTAGCTCCAGATGATATAAAAAATCCTCTGTTAGTTCCATCAAAATTTTCTCTTCTTTTTTTTCTATAACTTTAGTCAAATTTTTCCTTATCAACCTTCTTATTTTGGTAAAAATTTACTTGATTCCTTCAACCGGTGTTTATAGCCATTAAAATCAATTTATGAAAGGATTTATCTTCTCTAAATTTGACCATCCTCCTTCCATTATAAATAGGGTACTTAAAGTCTTCTTTACTCAAGTTCACATAAATCTCCTTCATAGTAGAGTCTTAGTGAGCTTAAAAGTACATGCGAAGCAATAATGATCGAGGAGTGAAGTTTTAGAGATTCAAAATCTTCTAAGAAAAATAGAGTTCAAAGCTTTTTTTATCTTGTTTCAGTTGAAGAACAATAGTGAGTTTAGCTTTCTTCTTTTTTTATTTCATTTTTTTATCTTCAATTTTCTAATTTTCTTCTAACAACTTGTTTATCTCATTTTTGTGAGTATTTTAAAGAATTTGAACTTTTATAGGCTTTAGGCATACCACCATCATCATCAAACGAAGGTAGAATAAGAAGTTACAATGTTTTGTTCATGGACCAAGTGTCTAAATACTTCTAAGAATTTATCCGGCTACCTCCCTTGCTTTAGACTAGTTGCATGCTCCTAAGCCATTTAGATGCCTTTAGGCTTCCATATGGATTTCTCACCCCCTCTTCCTTTTTCGTAAATAATAATTAATTTCATTTACTATCTTTATGTAGACATCATTTTTGTTTAAGCTATCAACTACCACAAGATACTATGGCTAAGGAGTCCAGGAATGATTGTCTTCACACCATTAACACCTTTCATCATGAGAGATTTACTAGTTCACACTAAGCAACACCTACTATCTCGCCCTTAAAGGAGACTTGGAAGAATTTACCTTAAACTATTAGATCACATCTACACCCATAATATGATAATTGCCTTGCAAGTCAAAGGTTGTCAGACTTTATTTAATTATCAAACATTTTTAACTAAACAAATAATATATAATTACATAATATTGAAATAATTATGGAATCCAATATTCCGATAGCCTTCCAAAGCCCTAGAGAGTTAGAATGATGTGCCTAAGAGGAATATCGCTAGGTTAATCACTTCATGCTAGGAATTTCACAAACACAATCTAAGGAAATAACCACTAGACAAACCTTAAAAATGAGTACTTTTATGGGTTTTTAGGAATTTAACTGTGATTAAGGATATGAATGACTCCCCCTTTGATATGACTCACTAATAAAGATCAAATTACACTCAGTTTATTTGGTGTGACTTGCAAACGGACTAATTGGTCTTACTCTTTACAATTGAAAAGGAACTGATAAGAATAAGGGTTTTGAAAGAGCAAAACTAAATCAAAGAGAAATTTCATTAACTTCTCGATAAAAATGTTTACCATGCAGGGTTACAAGATATTTATACGCAAACCCTACACTAGTGATGGATACAAAGAAAGAAATATGATAAGGAAACAAAATAAGTTAATGCGGAAATGAAATTACTATCAAATATCCAACTTCATAAAATATCAATATCTATATCTTAAACTAAATCTTCACATAACTTTACGTATCCTCCATAACATATAGTATGCTCCATCTTCAATTATTCAAAAGCTTTGATCTGACCCAATTTTGAATAGAATAATTAATAGATTCTGAAATAGAAGTCTTCAATAAGTCAAAAGTTATTAATTAAAAAACATCTTCCTTTAGTTTAGAAGCATTGTCCTTTAGCTTAGAAATATCTCCTTCTGAAATCCTCAACAACATACTCCTTCCAAAGGTTATATAATAAAGTATAAAATTATCCTTGAACACTTCTTCTTCATATAACAAAGAAGCTCTCAAGAATTTTTAAGCCATATTACTTAAGCCTCTTACCTCATCTTGTCATGGATCCACTATATTTAAGCTTTTGATTTTGCTTCTAATCCTTATTTTGTCAAAATTCTTACTTCTGTTTCTAATTCTCATCATCTCTCCTAAATTGTTGAAGATTTACTCTCAAATCTTATTAAATATTTTGTTGCCTTTTCTCTCCATCATCCATTTGTTATTTTTCTTCCTTTTCAACTTGCCTTTGCTCTTCACCCTCTTTAAAAACATAGGGAGATAAATTTAACACATTGAAAGTAGCAAAAATTCCATAGTCTCTTATCAACTCCAACTTTTAAGCATTGTTATTGATCTTCTTGATGATTTTAAGAAATCCATCTACTCTCAAAGCTAGTTTTGTAACTTCCTTCTTGGGAATTTGTCCTTTCTCAAGTGAATCTATACCAAGTCACCTTCTTGGAAGCTTTTACTCCTCTTTTCCCTATTACCATAATGCTGTTGCATAGTAATAGTCTATTTAAGTTTGTTAGAAACCTTTTGATGAAACTTTTGGATCTCCTTTACCTTTGCAACCCCACTAAGACTCATATTTTGCCACTAGCATCGACAGCAAATCCAAAAGCATAGTAGGATTATGGCCATACATGACAATAAATGGAGATTTTGTTGTGGCACTATGTGTAGATCTACTATAAGTAGACTCAACAATAGGTAAACATATAGCATAATCAGAAAGATTATTGCCCAAAGTAGCTATAAGTGGCGTACCTAGAGTACAGTTAACAACCTTTATGTGCCCATCGATATGTGGGTAACTAGTTATACTAAACATTAGCTAAATTTCCAGTCTCTTCCAAAAGAAACTTAGAAACTTCACATCTATATAATAAACAATGCTATGGGAATTACATGAAGCCAACAATCTCTTACATAAATATATTACTAATAAACATAGCATTTTCTATTTTATGGCATAGAATAAATGTCTCATCTTGTTAAATCTATCTACCACCATCACAACTACATCTTTATGCCTAACTATTCATGGTAATCTAAGAACAAAATCCATACCATATCAGTCCATGGTTCTAATGATACAAGTAAGAGCATGCAAGTTCCATGTGCCTCCCTTTTATTCTTTGCCTTTTTGCATACGATGCATCTTATAATCACCTGTGCAAATCTCTTAATATTCTTGGCTAAAAGAAATACTCTTTCAATAACTCATAAGCTCGTCTCTCTCTAAAATGCTTAGATAAACCTCTAAAAAGAGCCCCCTTCATAAGTAATTTCCCTTATAGAACTAAAAAGGTATCCATAGCTTCCCTTTCTTATAAAGAAACCCATCACTCAAGTGATAAACTTCCATTGCAACTCTAGAATTACACTTTGCTACAACAACACCAAAATAGTCATCTTTGTCATACTACTCCTTCATCAAACTAAATCTAAGTAACTAAGTCTATAAAGTAGTAATTAAAGTACATTTTCATGATAATACATCAATAACAATGTTAGCCTATCCTTGCTTGTACTTAATCACATTGGTAAAGCTCTTAAGAAATTCTATCCACTTCGCTTGTCATCTAGACAATTTCTGTGATCCATTCAAATACTTCAATGATTCATAATCAATATATATAATAATTCATTTGGATGCAAATAATGCTGCCAAACCATCAAAGCTTGGATTAAGGAATGCAACTCTTTATCATACACAAAATAATTTAACATTGTTTTATGAAGTTTCTTATTAAAATAAGAAATAGGTTGTCTCTCTTGCATCTAAATAGCTCCAATACCAACACTATACACATCAAACTCTAATTCAAAAATCTTTAAAAATTAGGCAGAATCAATACTAGCAGCGTAATAGTAAGTTTTTCCTAAACTTCCTCAAAACTCTTCTATGCTTTGTCAGTCCACCTGAACCCCACATTCTTCTTTGTAAGCTTAGTCAAAGGAGTTATAAGATTACTAAAGTTCTTAACAAATCTCCTATAGAAAGATGCTAAATAATGGAAACTCCTAAACTTTTGCTACAAACCATAAAACTAGTTGTTTAGTAATGGCTCTACTCTTTTTAAGATCAACACTTATCCCAAGAACACCACTTTGATTGATAGAACATACACTTCTTAAGGTTATCATATAACTTCTCACTCCTCAACACCAAGAAATGCTAATGCTTTTTTATGACTGTTTAAGTCCCTACTATATACCAAAGTATCATTAAAATAAACCATAACAAACTTACCAATAAAGTCCCTCATCACATGATTTGTTAGCCTCATAAATATACTCAATGCATTCATCAAACTAAATGGCAAGACCATTTAATCATAAAGATCGTGCTTCCTCTCGAAGTTTATCTTTTACCCATCTCCTGCTCTCATACACATCTAATGATAACCACTCTTCAAGTCCATGAAAATATTTGAGCACTATGCATCTCATCCAACATAAATGTGGAATAGAATATTTATACTTGATAGCAATCTTGTTTATAGCTTTGTTATTTACACACATCGTCCATTAACTATCCTTCTATAGAACCAAGAGCACCGATGTTATACAAGGACTCATACTTTCTCTAATATACCCTTTGTCAATTCACTCATTTACCTACCTCTATAGCTCCTTAACTTCCTCTGGATTCTTCCTAAAAGCAAGAAAATTAGGTAATGAAGTTTTGAGAATCAACGCTATATTTAATACCATGCATATGAGGTAATCCCTTAGATAGTGCTTTAGGGAAAACATCATAAAACTCTTCCAAAAAGACCTTCAACTCCTCCAAAAAAAAATTCGGTAGTGAAGTTTTGAGAATCAATTCTATATTTAATTCCACGCATAGGAGGTAATCCCTTAGATAGCACTTTAGGGAGAACATCATAAAACTCTTCCAAAAAGCCATTCACCTCCTCCAAAAATGATTTTGACCAAGCACCTCTAAGAAATGCCTCACTTGCTATATGAACATTATTGAAAAATGGTCCTCCAACATTTACTACATTAGTCAATTATACTTTAAACATAAACAATGATTTCTTCTACCTTTAGTCAATTGTGGTTGCACTTCTTACACCTATTTCAGAGTCATAGGGTGTAGAACCATCTTTTGACCATCAATCTAAACCACACATGTATTCCTCTAATCTTCATGGATGACATCTTGATTAAATAACCAAGGCCTTCCATATAGAATATGAGGAGCACTCGTAGGTATTACATCACATAATACTTCATCTTGGTAGACGCTCCTAATGTTGAATGGAACCTTAACTTGCTGAGTCACATAATCATCGACACTTGTACTTCCTTATCCTAACATCTGAAACTTCATATAGGTCTCATGTAAATAGTAATAAAAAATGAATCATTCATGCATAAGGGATTTCATGTCTCACCACGAGGTAATATTGTCTACCCTTGTTCTCCTTTTATTGGGCACCATGTTTTCCACCACAAGGTCATGTACTTTGTAAATTCCAACGCCATAACATTTAAACAATTTTTTCACTTTATACTCCTAATTTAAATAATTGTTAGCCTTTCCTCTTTCAGTAAAAGGCGGAATCTTTTACTTCACCATATCCAACCCCCTTAGTCGAACCTTATAATCCCTTTGACCTTTGTCAAAGTCATACACTTCTCATTCTACATACTCTCTTTAATCCTTAGGATTCACATAATTTCCAAAACGCCTATTTCCAACTCTTTGCCTGTTATGTTGAGGCAAATTCACTCCTTTATTCCCTTGCATCCATTGCTACACTGTAATGGCTAAGTTATTCTCCACAACGGTGAGATTTGGTATTTGTTGCTCCAAATCAACACACTCTGACACATTGACAAACCTATGTTTATCTCTAGCACCTTCGTTATTATCACCAACAACCCTACCAGCATTACTAGCTGACATATTGTTCATCAAGGATTCGAACAACACACACTCTCCCTTTATTAAAACTTTTCTCTAATACCAAAAGGGTGATGTGTTTAGGAGGAATATCACTAAGCTAATCAATTTACATAGATAATTCCATCAACAATAGGGAAATGGCCACTAGAAAAACTCGGAGAATGATAATTTTTATAGGTTTTTAAGTATTTAAAGGTGGTTAAAGATATGGACCACTCCCCCTTGGATTTGACTCACCAAAAAAGATCATACTACACTTGATTTATTTGATATGACTCACAAGCAAATTAAATGGTTTTGCTTGCCATAGTTGAAAGAATATAAGTTAGATAAGTTTGAAGATCCACTTCTACTGGTTGAATATATTTAGATAATATATTTGACCTGTTATACTAAAGTAGGTATTTAAATATCATGGGGATTTTCACACAAAATAATTGGAAGCTTCAAGTATGAATAAAAAAGAAAAGAGCTAAAAAGCAAGATAACAAGACATTGTGAGGTAATTATCATCATTCACTATAGTTGATATAAAACATGGTCAAATATTTCCTATTCTCAACAAGTGGACAAAGCAACAAATTTATTTTGAGACAAAATTAAAGAATTAAATCAGATATGAAAAATTTATAAAGCTACAATCAATGAGGATTGAATCAAGGTTTTATGATAATAATCTCAGTTAACTGTTGGAGTTAATCTATGAATGCAAAGCTTTGGATAAAAGAAAAACAACAATATATACAAATAGCATACATATAAGTGATATAAGAGAACACTTGAAACAATGTAGTTCTTATTTTCTATTGTATTCTATAAAAAGATTAATGTTTTAGAAGAGTTAATTGTTGTTTTCCTTATGATTGAAACTTCTTTTCAAAAATTGTAGTTTTAGTTAAGATATTACGTTTTGTTCACTATAGTTCTATGAAGTTGGCTTTAAGAAAAACTAGGTGAGACTGAGTAGTGAGTGATTGTGTCATGTTGGCAATTTTTTTGTAATTCTCAAAGTTTTATTTGATCTAGTATAACGATTGGTGAAGACAACCAAAACCTTAGCTAGTAGAGGCTGGAAGAGTAGACAAACCTATAAGACTGAACCACTATAAATCATTTGCCCAATCTTCTTACCCCTAAATTTTTTTTATTATTCTTGTGATTTATTTACTTGTGCTACAAATTTTGTTGATTTCTACTACTTAGTAATCTAAGGGGTAACTATTGAATAAGTTTGAAAAAAGTTTTGAAACTTAAAACAATCAATTCACTCCCCTCTTGATTACTAATCTAAGACCAACAATTGGTATTAATAAAGCTGTGCAAGTAGATTAAATGAGTCAACCTGACCCAACCCACTTTAGCCTCCTAATTAAACGAGCTAAAATATGTTGGCCCTAACCCAACTCACTTTGGCTCAGAGGTTAATAGACTAACGCACTAACCAAACACATTTAACTTATTATATGTTTTGGTGGATTAAACGGGCTAACCCATCTCATTTAACCCATCTATACATTTTAGTAAGTTATATAGGCTAACATGTTGAAATGTATTTTAACCTATTTATACATTTAATATATATTTCTCTTTACAAATTGAATATTACCATTTAAATTTCTAATGTCTAATAAATTTTCCATTCTTAAGAGTAAAGGGAATGAAATAATAAAATAGATGCATTCACTAGCTAATAAGACAATTTACTTTATATAAATATTTCATAACAAGAACAACAAAATTCAGATTTTAGTGTATTTATGTTGAAATAATGTAGCATTACTTTCAAATCGTATCATCTAATGTTATTTTATATCCATCTTTTTGGTTCAACCTATCTCATCAAATAAAAGAAAAGAAATCTAAATATAATTTTCAAAATTTATATATTTTTTGAAAAGAAATTTAAATATGACAGTCTAATGTCTTATGAGACTAATATACTTCGAAAAAAAGACAATAAAAGTAGAAACAAAACAATTGCTTTTAGAAGAAAATTAGAACATAAAGAAGATTCTAATGACGAATGGATCAATGATGATGAAGAAGTCACCATATTGGCACGGCAACTAAATAAATTATTGAGAAAATGAGGTAAGAAACAAAACAGTAGCCTTTAGAACAAAAGAACTCAAAGAAGATCCTGATGATGAACAAATCAATGATGATGAAGAAGTGAACATGTTGGCATAGCGACTAAATAGATTGCTAAGAAAATGAGGTAAGAAATTAAGTGATCATAAGAAATCTAACAAGATTGATGCATGGAAAAGCAAGAGAGAAAAATGAAAAGAAGAAAGAAAGAAATAAAAAAAAAAAAGAAGATATTGTTTGCTTTGAATGCAAAAAACTTGGACACATAAAATGTGAATGTCTAATACTTATAAAGAAGTTAGACAAATACAAAAGAAAGAAGAGACAATCACTAATGGCTACTTGGAGTGATTTAGATGAATCGGAGGATGAAACATAAGAAGTAGAAGAGGAAGAGGAAGAAGTCAATCTATGTTTAATGACTAATTCTAAGGTATTTTCTTATTCTAATTCCAAAACAATACCTAAGGAGATATATGCAAAACTATTAGATACTCTTTCAAAATCTAAAGCAAAGATAGCAAGGCTTGATGATGAAAACAAAACCTTAAAAGTTGAAATTGAAGCATTATATAAAAAGATCAATGATTTAAAAATTGAAAATTGAAATTGTACATGTTGATAAAGAAGCTTTTTTAAATGAAAACCTTGTTTTAAAAGAAGAAATAAAGAATCTAAAAGTTCATGTTGAAGATCTTTCACAATCACTCAATATCATCTTTAACAAGTTTAATGAAAGTGAAAAAAATTTTAGATTCTTCTATCAAGTCAACAATTTGATTTGGGATTTAAAGATGGAGAAAGTTCAAATGCATCTAATAAGACTATATTTGTTAAGGCCAAGGAAAACATATAAACTAGTTTTGATAAAAATAATGTAGCTCAAGATAAAGGCAAATTAATTGTTAATAACAATGAATACAACAAAAAGTATTCTATGAACTATAGAATATATCTAGATCAAAATAAATGACATAACAGAAGATACAATTCCAAGTATATAAAAAAATACCCAAACCAAAATAGAAGGGCACAAGTATAAAATAGGCATTGTAATCCTTATGCTTTTTTTTCATAACAAACTTGGTCATATTGAAAGATAATGTTTTCACAAGAATAACAAGCTAAGTGACCATCAAGTATGCATAAGTAGGACTATGAACTTGAATTTTAAAGGGTCTAAGCTAGTTTGGATTTCTTAAAAGGTATAATATGCTTCTAATAAATGTAGGAATACACAATAATAATCAAAGGAACATAATATGTTGATAGTAAATGCTCAACTTGATAGTAAATGCTCAAGTCACATGATAGGAGATGCTTTGCTATTCACAAATCTAGTTTTGAAAGATAAAGAGTTTGTAACTTTCAAAGATAACAATAAAGAAAATATTATTGGTTACGATACCTTTGGTTTATCTTCGCACTCTACAGTGGATATCTATTTATTTAAAGGTTTATGGCATATTTGTTAAGTAGATACGTCAATTGTGTGATTAATGATTTAAAGTCATTTTTGAAAAGACAAGTATCTAGCTTGTGATAAGGATGGAAAAACAAAACTTTTTAAAAGATTCTAAAAAGGAAACATTTATAAAGTTAATTTTTTTTAATTATCAAAAACAATATTTTTTTTATGGCATTAGAAGCTAAGACATGTCAATTTTAATCAACTTGAAAAATTATCTAAGAATAATCTTGTAAATGTTCTACTTAGATTGACTATCAAGGAAGGTAGTCATTAATTATCTTTCTCCAAAAACAAAATGGTTTTTGTTTTTCATAAAAATAAAAATATGATTTCTACAAAAGCTCAATTATAATTTTTATACATGGATCTATTTGGTCTCACTTGAATGCTTAGTATAGGTGGAAGCAAATATGGCCTTGTTATGGTTGATAATTTTTCAAGTTATACATTGATCTTGAATCGATATCATAAAAGTGATGCATTCAAAGTGAAATAAACTAAATCAAAAATAAAATTAAAAACAATAAATTAGTATGGAAAATAAATAAATAAATTTATGAAATAATGTTACAAATTTACCCATAAATTAATTAAGACTATTAAAGGGTAATTTAGATAATAAGGATATTATAGATATTTTAGGAGGAAGATAAAATCACTTTATTACCTTAGAATGTAAATTAGAGTAAGGAAAGGTACATAATTAATCGGAAGTGTAGTACATAAGCTTAAGTTTTTGAAGATAGAGATTTTAGAACATTTTGAGCAAATGGCCTCCTAATATCCCTCTCTCTCTCCCTCACAGCAAAATATAGGGATAGAACAAAAGAAATCCTAAGCAAATCAACCTTAATTTAATCATAATCAAGAGGGTTCAAGTGAGTTGGAAGAGTATCTACAAGCATCTACACTCAATTTGGTGGGTAGACCTCATTTTGAGCTTAATTTGAGTACTAATTTGTGATAAATTGATTGGGGTTCTAATTCTAAGATCAACAATTGAAGGAAATCGAAGAAGTGAAGGAGGATTAGGTGGAATTAAAACTTCCATAGAAGTTCACGTAAAGCTTCAAGATTGAGGTAAGAGAATGTTTGGTTTTCCAAGTTCAATTTTAATATATGTTATGTAAAATCTATCGATCTATAGATTTGTGGTGGTAATTTGGTGAAATTTGATGTCAATTGTAGGTTTGAAGACATTTAGAGTAAATCTTTGGTATGATTTAGGTTTTTATAATTTTCAAAAACTTTTGGAAGAACAATCAATCAAGGTAAGTCTCTAGTTTTTATTAATTATAAGTTTGATGGTGAATGGTGTTTAATGTAACAATTTGAAAAAAATTGAAAGAATGATATTAGTGGGTGTGGGTGTGTGTGATGTGGAGCATAGATGGAAGATGGAATGTATTTTGATATATTTTTGGTGTTTGGAAGTATTGATTCTTGTTAATAGGTATTTAGAGTATGTAAGTGGGTTGAAATTGGTAAAGTAATGTAAAATGGGTATATACTTTATGTTTATTGGTGACGTATAAGTGTATGTATGTTAGGTTGATGTTGGTTTGAATAATTCAATCTAATTGATGTTTAATTTAATGTATGATGAATGTTTAATGGATTGGTAATTGATAAAATTGATTTGAAGTGATGATTGAAGGATTAGAATTGGAATGGTGTTAATTCACTGTAAAGTTGAGTACAATTGGTGTGCTAGGAATTTAATTTGTTTCTGGGGTCTATATGGAATTTTGAGGTGTTAAATAGAAGCTAAAAAGAAGTAACAATATAAATTTATTAACAAGAATAGGTTTGGAAATAATTGGTTTTGGTTTGAAGTCATTTAGAGTTAGGATGAGTAAAATATTGTGGTTTGAAGAAAGAGATTCTTGTCTGGAATGTTTCTAAGTAGTAAAGGTGCTTAACTCACTTAAAATTTGAAAAGTTATGCAGAAATGGATAGGGGAATGAGTTCATAATCAATTGGTCTTGGTTTGACTCAATTCGGAGTTAAAATGAAAGAGATATGATTGATTTTGTTGAGCTTGATATGGAAAACGAATTAGAAAGTTGATAATGATTTAAGTGGTTTTTCATAGAGTTTGATTGCTAGTGACTGAATATGTTTAATTTAGAAAAGTTTCTTGTTGAATCTTTATATTTTAGTATGTTTTTATTCTTTAAGAATGTAGTGTTATTAATAATAGGTGTTAGTATGTTATGACTCACTAAGTCACTCATTAAGTCAAATTTGAATATTAGGAATATGTTCATGTGTTCACTTGAATATTCAAACTGTTCTTTATAAAAATGCAATTTGATTCAAAATATTCATTAAAAAATCATTGAAAAAGTGTTTATTTATGAGTTTTCAAATAATGAATGATTTATAAATAAATTAACCTGTTCATTTGATTTCTACAACTAGTTTTTTCAAAATCAAAACACGTTTTTCCTAAAATCGAATTAAACTTTTGGATCAAAATTGCAATGAAAGTTAGTGTGATCTTCATGTAGATAATTACACTAGTGGAAAAGTGTTTGTAGTAAAAATGGGCTTAAATGATAATTAAGTTAATTAATGCTACATGGGCCTAAATATGACAAATAATATAACCATTAATTGGGCTATGAAATTAACTAAATAATTGTAGAAATATTAGAATGGATTAAGCTTTCCCTAAGGGAGGACTGGACTAGTCCAAGATCTAGTTTAAGTAAATGGAATCAACCTCCTCCCAATTAGTTCACCTAAACCAATTTTCAACATATAAATTAGGAAATATTAATTAAATAATAAACAAAAATTTAAATAAAATAGATTAAGGTTGAACTCTTAAAGATGAACTGAAATCAAATTAATCCTAATTGGTCCAATCTTATCCTAATCGGTTTATTAGCTTTAGATCGATTCAATTAATAAGTCCAATCACTAAGTAAGTAATGGAATTAATAAATAAGGCTAAGAAAGTGGGCCCATTTAGTAACATTGTGGATTCACTAACTTAAAGGGACCTATTTAGTTGAGTATTCAGTTAAGTCCAATGGGCTTAATTAGAAATTAAGTACTAGTTAAATAAACTTATTTAATTGGTAATTAAGTACTAATTTAATAAGTAAGTATGTTTAATCAAATACATATTAATATTACAATTATCAAAAGCTTAAGTATTATAATTGAATATAGTCTAGTTTACTTATTTAATAGAAGTAAGATATAATTTCTATTAAGGACAAGTAATTGACTTTAAATCTCTATTGCATATATGTTTCAAAACTGGCTTCAGTCTTTGACACTTGGCTTGGATTGCAATCATGGGATCTATAGGCACATAGTTTGCTAAATTGCATGTTGTGTGTGCTTGTAGAAAGACAAAATTGACTACTAATTAAATTTGGCTACTATACATGTGTAATTGCTTGTAAATGGTCATTTTGGATTAGGGAGTGATACCCTTAGACTGGGTTTACAACTATGGTGATAAATTCTAATATAATATGGTAGATTAGGTGTCTAAGCCACCATAGGTGGTCGATAAGAAGGCATTGTAAGGTACAACTAGTAGGTATGAAAGAATGCATTAGTAGGTATTATATGGAGTTATGGGCCTCACGTATGATACGTTAACTATGGATTGTAGTCATTGGTGGCAGCTTCTCACGATGAATTCTGTATGAGACTATTAGATACTTCATTATCGCCAAACATGAATTTGGTTGTTCATGCCAACCTTCAATCTTGCTGTGGTGAAGCAAACTCATTATCCCTCATCACGTTGTAGAGTCATAAGTTACTCCAACTTTCAAGACACTGAAAGTATGTTGTTTTCCATACATAAATTAAATATCTAAATGAATCTTGTATACTATATTAGAATCTAGGTTTGTTTGTGAGTGGTATAGTGTGTAATTGAGATATTCCCGTATTGGATCCTGTGACTCACCCCCTTTTTCTTTTTTCTTTTTTTAAGTTATGATTTGTATGTTGATTTTGCCTATGATGCTTTTGACTATGATTTTGATTATGAGGATCTTGATGGGGACTTTATTTGGGATGAGGAGTAGAGACCTTGCTAGACTCACCTTTTATCTAGACCTTATGAATAACGAGACTTAAATTGTTTTCATAGTTTTGGCATGTATCTGGACTTTGGATTGAATTTGGACTTTTTATTTAGGCCTTCTAAGCGTTGGTTTACCCTTTAGACATTTTGATGGTTATTATGGTTTATTAGACCCTCACGTTGCAAATCAACCAAATGTTTTCAAAATTAACCAAACATAAACCTTATGGCTGTTTTCATAAAATAAAACTTGATTTTACAACTAATCAAACATCCCAACAAGTGTTTTCAAACTTAATGAAAGATTTCACAAATTAAAATTAGTCCCAAGAAGTGTTTTTGAACTTAATGAAAGATTTTATAAATTAAAATTAGAATTAGACTAAACAATTGATTAGTGAGTCTTAGTGCGTTTTATTTGAGTGGAACACGCGGTGAGCTATTATGCCTTTAGGTTTTGGGTTATGACACAAAATATGAGTCAAAATAAATAACTTTTATATTTAATTAATAAGAGAAATTGATGATGTTCAGACCTAAATTCTTATGAAATAATTGAATAAATGAACTTAGGATAGGAGTTAACCCATTCAAAACTAAGAAAATTGAACATGAGGTGTATTCTATATAGACACGCTAAGAAATTTATTGACATAGGAATTGTTAAAATATATATATATATATATATATATATATATATATATATATATATATATATTAATAACAATCCACGGTAATATTTTATTAACTTGGTTTCATTTTACTAAATTTTGGCTTAACCAAATGTATAAAGGCATGACTTTTACGTCAACTCACTAGGGGGGAAAATTTTCCAAATCTTCGACCTTTTTTCTAGCCTACACATCAAAACCTGGACAAGTTACCACTTTAGATTTCTTATTTTAAATACACTTTCTGCAACGTGATTTTCCAATCACATTTTGTACTTGGATTTCAATGCCATGACCTAAGCAAATAAAAGAACAAAGACATCATTCTTCTACACATCAAGGCTACAAGAAGAAATTCTGTTGAATGTGTGTCAAAACAACAATTATAATTAAATGGGGCAAGCTGAAAATAATAAATTTAAAAACACCCATTTAATCCCAACGTGGTTCTCAAGTATAGAACTAAAATTTCTAAGCCATCATGATGATCCACTTGTTTATAAATTTCTAAAAGAATCTTATCTCAATCTTAAATCCATCATTTTAAATCATAATATCCGAAATGCACCTGCATTGCATTTACTTGGGTAGACTAAACCATTTGCCACATTTAAAGCAAGCAATGACGACAACATTTCCTTGACTTTATTTCCATTTGGTCTCTACCGAATCCATCATGGAATACACACGATTTCCTTGTCTTTCTCTAATCCTAGACGACAACACGTAGTCTCACAACTTTCCATACTTACTTCCTCTTCTGTCCTCCTCTTGCTGGCCATGGCAGCAACAACTACAACAACTCCTAAAAGCTGAAACATATTGCTAGTCTTCTATAGGTAACAACAATGTCATCTTTTGAGTAAAATTTCATCCAAGTAGCAACTAGAATTTAAAATAAAAACGCACACGTGTATATATATGGAATCAATTTTTTTTCCTTGCATACTAATGTTAATATCATAAGTCATATTGGTAGGGGATGCATTAGAGTAAAAAAAAAAAGGATCAATTAAATTTTAGATATACATAGAAACATATTGCAAAAGAACATGGCGTAGACAAGATTAAGTATATTTTTTAATATATATATATATATATATAATATGAAAAAAATAATAAAATAAATCACTTATTTAATATAGTAAAACCCCATAAAGGTCACATAGTTGTATGAATACGGAGCATATTTTTAGGTAATGACAGTAACAAAAGAAGAAGAATAATAATAAAGTGAAGTAAGAATAAGATGTTCATAAACATACCCATACTTGCCGATGTCATGTATGGACATAAATTGCATACATATACAACTTTACTTGTGTTATAAAAGAAAAAAAAATGAAGAAATCACCCATTGAAAATAATTTTAAGGGTTAGCTAATCATAAGTTATAGCTCGTGTATGTGCATATAGGCTAACATACAATCTTAGGAAATATCTCAATGCATTTATACATACATGCGATCACATATAAGAAGACACTAATGCAAAGTTGCTATTTATGATTAAAAATTGGATAATGCTTGGGATGTAGGGTTATGCTTGTGCTTGTTTAAATTGCCTCAACTAGGTAACTCAATCTCAAATAATGATGTGCGTGTGTCTATGTGAGTAAATTGTATGTTGTATGTAAATATCTATAAGGATTATGATTGTCTACGAATCTAGGTGGTCACATAAATAAATAAATTTGATAATTATATTTGGCAATGTAATTAATGGGACATGCATGGCATAGTTTTTGCATATTTGAAGGCAATCAACACTACATGATTGTACGTAAAGACTAGGGTGGTTTACATTCTATGATGTTACTTTGCTTCAATCTTTGGAAAGTTAGTGGGATTGGGAAGTGGTGTCTTTTAGTTAGAGCCTAATGCTAGTATTTATCAATTAAGGGTATGGTAGACTTCTAGGGCTCCACATAATGATGTCCCTTTATTTTCTGTATATGCTTATAGGTACCCGAGTGATATGTTTATTTTATTAAAAAATAACATGGGATGGTCGCACCTAAGGTTAATAGTAGTTTCTATTTATGTAAATGGGTAGGACTTCCTAACCCAAGGGTCTAAAAGGGAGATTACACTCCTGAATGTATACAGTTTTTAGTTGGTTATATATGCTACTGCATTTATATGCTTTACTTCATGCACTCATTATGATTGATAACTTAGTTATACTATAATATGAGAGGAAAACCTCATTAAGCGACAATAGCTTATATCCCTAAGTTTTCATGGCTTGTAGGATTTACTTAGCACATATCCTAAGTTGCAGGTGCAAATGGTAAAGTGTCTTATGTAAGCATTTGTAATAAAATTTTATTTTCAAGTTTCATTAGTTAATGAAGTGGCAGAAGATAAGTTAAGAAGCAATGAGATCTAGAAATCTAAGTGTTGTGAAGGTTGTTAACCTATGTTGTAGTCTCTAATTTGATGTTATGTTATGCTAGTATATATAACAATTAAATAGTAATTATCTATTAATGATATATGATATTTTTATTTGTTTGCTATGCATAACTAAATTCTCTTTTGATGTAAAATTATGGTAAAAGATGTTTGATATGTGTCTTTTAAATTTGAGAGTAGAGGAATACTACTCTTAGGTTTTAAAGCACATACGACAAACTATTACTATAAAGGTACTTTTTGGGGGTGTAACAATACATTTATAATCAATTTAAGAACTAATTATGTAAGAAAATTTGAAAACTATGATTTTACAACCTTTTGTAAAGAGAATAACATTACTTGCGATTTTTCAACACCTTATAGTTTACAGTAAAATGGAATGGTTGATGGTATCAGTCTATCTTACTACTTTAGACTTGTAGGCAAAGATCATATAGTATAGTGGATATAGATATTGAGTGTCGATCCCATAGGGATTACTATTACTAGTAATTACCCCTTTTCTTATCATCTAATATGCAAAATTAAGTGAAGTGAATAAAATAAAAAGCTTGTAAACTAAAGAAAGCAATAATCATTAAATGTGCATTGAGATGTTGAATCCCCATAGAATTATTAATATAATTAACTAATTATTATTCAATTTCCTTATTGCATTCTTAGACCATGAGAATTCTTAAATTGAACTAATGACTCTCTCAAGTATTACTAATTTTTAATTCCAGGTTGATTAATCGGGATCTTTTCCTAATTAAAACTCCTAAAATTGCATTATATTCAATCTATGAACTTAACTATTAGGTTGGACCCTAATCCAAAAGATTTACATTGTTTTATTTCTACGATTGCATCAACTCCTTCCAATTATGTTAGATCTATTCTAACATAGAATCTCTAGATCTCTATATAAGAAATTGGAACTTAACTAATATGCTGGCAATATTAAATTGAAAGCAATAAATAATACATAATTGAATCATAAGAATAATAAATAACTTATTGAATAATAAAACAGAAAATTCTTAATTTCATTCTAGAGTTCATCATACCTGAGTAAAGGAAAAGTTTAATTTAGCAATATGTTAAATCTAAAAGCAATAATAGAAAAAGAAAGCATTAAAAATAAAATCTAAAAATCTCAAATCTACTATAATACTTTCCTAATCTCTCTAATCTACTCGTCTATCTAATCTCTAATTTATCTATCTTTCGATCTCTCTTGGATTCATCTTTATATAGGCATAGGAATTAGCACGGGCATAACCTGGACTTCAACACGGGCATGCTTTCTTCCTATGTTGCAATCTGTGTAAATTTGGCCTCGACACGCTGATCAGCACGGGCGTATTCATACTCATGTCGCCCCTGCATGTTGGTTCACATGCCTTCTTGCACGACTTCCTTCCATAGTTGGACACGACTTCTTGAGTGGTTAGACACGCCTGTGCTCTCCTCATGTGTTGGACTTTCAAATCTTGTAAATTTGATTTTTTTTTTTAACTTTCATATAATTTTTCTATTAAGTCATAAAGTATATTTTAAGACTCTGAAATCAAAATAAAAAAAAAGTGATTAGGTGCAATAACTATACAAAATGTAAAAGAATTAAATGAAAGGTTATTATAATTGTTATGGATAATTACTACTTTATAACCCTTATCAGTTGAACATAAAAACAAAACCATACAAAAAGATGACTCATACCTTATTAAATGAAAGTGGTATAGTAAACTATTTTCAGGTGGAAGTTGCTTTTATAACTTGCTATATTATTAATAGAATCTATGTAAGGCCTACAACAAATAAAACATCTTATGAACTTTTAAAGGTAGGAAACTAACAATATCTTATTTTTATGTTTTGAAAAAAAGTATTTTGTAAAGAAAAATAGCTTTGATCTTGGTAAATTTGAATAAAGAGCGCATAAAGCAATCTTTCTTGGATATTCACTTAATAGTAAACCTCATTGTATCTTTAATAAAACTTCAAAATTGATTGAAGAATCAATTAATGTAAAATTTGTAAATGAAATCAAAAGAGAAGAGTTTGATGATGACACTCCACTAATCTCTAATAAATAAGATAAAATATTTAAGGATCAATAAGGAAATCAAGGTGTTAAAGAGACTCCAATTAATTCTTAAATAAAAGGTTTAGAAGAAGATAGAATTTCTGAGGATTTTGCATAATCAACCAATGAAGGTCCACTAGAACATAAAATAGAAGGTACCATAGAAGATCCTGCTGAAACTCATGAGAATTATTCAAAACCTTAGAGATTTAGACATTCTCATCCACCTAATTTGGTAATTAGTGATGTTGGTTCAAGCATACCAACCAAGTCCATTCTTAAAATATTGAAAATCATTTTGCATTGGTTTTCAAAATAGATACAAGTTCTATTGAGAAGCTTTAAGATATTGCAATTAAATTAATGCTATATAGGAGGAACTTAGCCGATTCCAACGAAATCATGTGGGGAGTTTAGTTCCAAGACTCAAAGATAAATCTATAGTTGACACAAAATGGGTGTTTAAAAATAAATTAGATGAAAATGGACAAAATAATTAGGCATAAAGCATGGTTAGTTGTAAAAGAATATTTACAAGAAGAAGGAAAAAATTATGATGAAACTTATGCCCTTGTTACTAGATTATAAGCAATTATATTGGTACTTGCTTTTACATGTTACAAAAACTTTAAGTTATTTCAAATAAAATTTAAAAATGCATTGTTGAATGGTTACATAAAAAGAAGTTTACATAGAATGGATTCCTAGATTTGACAATCCTATCAAAGAAGATTAATGTATTATACACATTCAAAAAGAATTTTTCAAAATGGAGTTCATGGAATGAAATATTTCAAGCCTTGGTTCATTCCTCGACTTGATTTGTATCAAACTTGATATTTTCTTAAAAAGATCAATTTAAGTCTAATCGATGCACTATTTAAAGTCATGATTAATTTAAATTGATTTTATTTTATGGCTTGAGTGGATGAACTACTCTATGCCTATAAAATAATTTTTAAGAAAAAACTTAATATCTTTACCAAAAACTCAAAATCCACTAAATCACATTTGAACACTTGAACCATGTAATTGATTTCCAACCTTGGAAATTCTAACAATAAAAAATGTTTTTCCCTAGCTTTCTTTATTGTTGTTTCTTTTTTATTTTTCATGTTTCTTTTTTCCTTTTTTCTTTCTTTCTTTCTTTCTTTCTTTTTTTTTTTTTGTTCTTTAACCTTGCAATTATTTTTAAATCTTTTTTTTCATTTATTATTTTTTAGTGATTTGAAGACTACCCTACACTAAAAATTTTTACAACTATGGGCAAAAATTGGGTGCGTACACATATCATACAACAAACAACAATAAACAAGTTATTAATCATTATCATGCAATGCATGTAGAAACATATATGTAACCATTTGGAAACTACACGATCATAAATTTACATCCACCAATACTTAGGGTTAAAAAATATGGCTGACTCATCAGCTTTAGGTTTCTAATGTTTTAAGTCTTGAAGGCATGTCATTCTAGTACCTTAAACATTTATGGAAATATTGATTTAAGGAGCACCCACAATCTTCCCACCTTTAAGTGGTGAATCTTCAACTAGGCCTCAATAAAAAGATGATCTTTCCGAATGCTATGTAGCTTCTAAAGGTCAAAGCAAACTTGTTTATGGAGAATTATCTCCTTATGGCTTCTCTATATTACCTCATGATGTTGATGGCCTTCTCTATATAGGTCGCGCAATGTGACTATTCAATATATGAAGTCAACTTTATTATTAAGTTCATTATAGCCTTATAGGTGATCAACATATACCGTAGTCGATCCAATAGCATTATAACAATGTAATGTCATAATATGCTAACACCTAAATCTCATATGTATTAGAGTATATTTCAAGCAAAGCATAACAACCATACAACAACCACATACATTACCCTTCCCATGCAAGATCATGCTCAGATATTACAATTTATAGCATGGTGCACTAAACTACAATTATAAACAAGAGCTGGGGATACACCACACTCCAACGACTCCATTCAATCAGCCCTAGCAATAGTTGAGCATTTAGGCTGCTTGAGGAAGCTTTGCTAGTTCTCTTCTTCACTACAATCCTTTATCTAACTCAATGATTGTGAGCAAACTTGAACTTGGTTCTCAACCCATGATTTGACCCAATTGCTTGACTTGACTCCAACCTTTGACTTAAAGTCTAGCTTAGCCCAAGTTAGATCTAACCCATTACAATTTCTTTTTTTTTTTTTAATTTATTTTATTTAAAATTAATATTTCATAATTTTTATTAAAAAAAATAAATAAACGATAAATAAATTATAATAAGTAATAGTAAAGTTTTTTTTTTGGAAAAACATAGGAGCTTTTGTTAAAAAAATAAAGATTTCAAAAATAAATATTTTCTAAAGTAAGTAAATTTAAAAAAAAAATAAAGCAAAGAAAAAATTCATTAAAAAAAGGAAACAAACAACTTATACAAACAAAAAATATAAAAATTCTGATAAAAAAGTGATTTTTTTTGGGAAAAACAACTAAGCTAAAAGCATTTTTTTTAATTTTTATTAAAAAAAAAAACCGTAGTAGCTTGATCCTAACTAGTAGGTTTATAGGTAATCTCTATGAGTGGTTTTATTAATTAAAAAAAAACTTTTTTTCTTTTAAAATAAATAAATATTTTTGATAAACCATGTACAAAGAAAGTTTTAATGAAAATAATAATATCTAATAAATAGAATTTTAAAAATAACAATAAGAGAAAGTAAAAAATTGAAAAAGATAATCCTTATCAAAATCTATTAGCCTCTTTATGCTTTCAAATTTATTGGGCAATTTTTAGCTTTAAATTTCAAGTCCTCAAACCTTTAAATTTTTAGTTTTTGGAATGCTCTTCCACACTCATTCAGTTTTAATACTTTTTTTTTTGTTTTTTTTTTTGATCGAACCTCAATTGGTTTCGACTCCATAACCAAATTTTTTTCAAAAAATTTACAGAACATAAATTCCATTAAATTTTTGTGAAGTGGTTTATATTACATGTAGGTTAGACCAAATAAAAATTGAAATTAAATGAAAAAAGGGAAAATTTTCGGACTTAACACCCTCTATTTTCCATTAATTTTGCTTCAAATTGACCTCCATTGCTATAACCTTTTTGATATTGTTGAGGTAATAACCACTAACTATACTTTTCTACACTTTTAGGCTCGTTTATTTAGAAGCAATAAAAAGATAATAGAATAATTATTCTTGATTTTTTTTTCATTCTTGTTTACTTGTAAATTGGTATAGAATTTTTAGTTATCGGTAACTTTTCAATTTTCTTTTTACAGGAAATAATTATTACCTTTTACAAGGTGGTATTTTTTCTTCCTTCTTTATAAGGAACAAAAAATTTAAGTAACTATTAGTTATATTTCTTAGTAATCAAACAGAGACATAGTAGTATTTTTAATCATATTCTCAATTTAACGTTACAATTAATAAGGTGAAGTAAATATTGAAATAAGTATTTTTTATAATAAAAATTTATATAAAATAAATAATAGAATATAAATTTCTAGTCTATTATTGATAAAAGTAATTTCTAATAAATAATTTTTTTTATTTTCTGTATATTATATTTTAGAATGTGAAAAGGCTGTCAATTTTTTGTTATATGCCAAATATTAACATAGTGATAAAAATGGTTATAGTGGCTTCAGTGTTTTTCAAAATAGATCATGGAGAGTTATAGTAGAAATGTTAATTGAATACCGTATCAATTTAACGGGGGTTGAGAGATTGTTTTGAAGAATAAGGAGGTGGCGACAAGGCGAATCAACATTATTTTTTGTGCTTTTATTTTCCCTTTTTTTGAAAAGGTATTTTCATAACTTCCCACAATTTTGAAAAGAAAAATAATTCAATAGTTGAGACACTTTCACTCTTCCGTCCAATTTAAATCCATCTCTATTTCCTTTTCAAATTGATAAATAAAACATGTTGAAACGTTTAGTTAATTTTTATAAAAATATAATGAAAAAATTATTTATCTCCTATGAATTTATTTATATATTTGATTAACAAAATTGTTATTCCATATAATTTTTATTGCTATAAAAGGAGGAATCATAATTTTTTTTATATATAACTAAGAAAATAGCAATCCTTTAATCACTTTTAGGATTTTTTAAAATATATCCAATACTTAAAGGAACTATAAAAAATTACTATTATTTATTTATTTAATTATTTAAAAATTATAATTTTATTTTACTTTATTCCATATTTAAAACAAAAATGCCAACCTTTCGCTACCACTTGTCCACGAACTTACCACAGTAACTACAAGTCGAGGACCTGTGTAGTATTCTTAGGGATATAAGCGTGACTGGTTTGAACCGAGTTCAGTAATCTCGTTACCTGTCCCATTATCCTATGGGGATTTTCAAACCCTATAAGTTTTTTTCATGAAATACCTGCTACACATCCCAAACCCTACATGGTTTTAATAAGTAACCCGAAACTCATCTAAAACCTGTTAGAATTTAAAAAAATAATAATTCTATTATTAGTTTAAAATATTTACTTATTCATTATGATTATTTTTATAAAATATAACTTATGTTCTTTGAAATAAATAATATTTGTACTTTCAATATATTTAATTATATATTTTTTAATATTATTTGAAAATCTACATGTTGATAAATAAAGTTACTAATGTAAAAACATTTTTAATTATAATAAAATAAAATTACGAAACCAATCATATAACTTAATAAATAACATAAAAAGAATAAAATATAGTTAACAAGTCTTAATAGAAATAAAAAAAAATCTAAACACATATAACAGAGGAATTAATCTTATATTTTTAGGAATTCTTACTTGACAATTGATTCTTATAGTCTTCAAATCCTATCTTATTTATTATCTATTTTTGAACTTATCGAAAGAGGAAAAAAAAACCCATAAAACATATTAGGGATTAGGCAAATAATAGTTATTCTATATATAAAAGAACTCATTATTGTATAATCAAAATTTTTACCTCTCATTTTATTTGATAACCAACTTTAACTTCACATCAATGCTTCTATTGTATCGGGATTTAGTCTGCTTCTATATGAGCTAATTACTTGTCCACTAGTACTAAATGTAAACTCAGAAGCAACCGTAGACACAAGAATAACCAACATATCTTTAGCTAATTCTTGTAATGTAGGATATTTAATTCCATTTACTTTCCACTAGGTAAGAATATCAAAATCATCAGTCCAAGATAACACAACTTCTTTTAAATAGTGATCCAATTCTGACTTGACTTGGCTATCGGTATCAATAGTGCTCAAGAATTGCACCAACCTTGATTTTCTTGAAGAATCGAAATGAACAGTTTAAGTAGTTGCTGAAGTGTTTATAGAAAAATTACTACTACTATTTAAACCTTTAGAAAGTCAAGATCTACCCCTTGATTGATATTCTTAAACTAACTTGTAATAAATGTTTCTAACATTTTGAATCTCTACAAATGCATTTACTCCATAAATAGAAGGAAACACAAAATTTACGGCCTTCATCTTAAAACGTGGATTCAAAACAGTACAAACGGCCATAATGATGTGTACATCATCCCAATATTTTTTAAACTTATCAAACATTTTCCTCGCCATCATTATAGTATTCACGTCTGAAGAGCCTTTCCATTTAACCAATGATTCTCTAATCGCAGAAACCTTTTCAAAATAATAATTTGTAGTTGAATATTGGGTATTGGAAAAAATATTGGTTACCTCATAAAAGATCGCTAACTTCTTGCAAATTGCTTCTACTACCTCCCAATCATCATTGGTGGGAAGACATTTATAATGTTTATCCATAAATTGAACTCTATAAAAAACTTCTTTGTATCCAATGGCTATCATCAACATGTCATGTGTAGAGTTTCACCGAGTTTTGCAATCTAAGGCAAGCTTTCTATCATATGGAATATCCAATTGCTTACATGTTTCTCTAAATTTCTCAACTCTTGATGGTGTCGTCGATCAAAATGCAACACTATCATAGACTTTCTTAATCGCACTTTCTATCATGGCCACACCTTCCTTCACAATTAAGTTTAAAACATGCGCACAATAACATATATGTAGGACCTTTCCTCAAATAATTAAATCATCTCTTCTTAGTTTCATGGTTAAAGTTATAATCATTGCTTCGTTCGTAGAATAATTATCTGCAATAATTATAGATATTTTTTTTTTATCTAATTTCCATCTCATCAACGAGCTAAATAAATAATTGGTTAGCATCTTATTTGTGTGTGGTATTGGAACATATAAAAAACTGTATGCAAATATAAAAAACATTAATATAATATAATTTTTCATTATTTATTATGAAAAGATAATATAAATAAAGAATCTTACTCTATGAGTCGATTTTAAAACCTCCAATTATGATCCTTTAATCACTTTTAGGATTTTTTAAAATATATCCAATACTTAAAGGAACTATAAAAAATTACTATTATTTTATTATTTAAAAATTATAATTTTATTTTCACTTTATTCCGTACTTAAAACTAAAGGTGCCAACCTTTCGCTGCCACTTGTCCACGACCGTACCACAGTAACTACAAGTCGAGGACCCGTCTAGTATTCTCTTCGTCGGCTTCAGTTCGTCTCACCTCTCTAGTGACGAAGAAGGTGACATCAGAAACCAAATACAATAAAAATACGTATCTCTAAACTCGCATTCTTCAGTATCATTGGAATTCCCTCACGACAAGCAACTTTTTTCTCTGCGTGTTAAGTTCCATTTCTCGGCATGGCTGCGAAGATGGACCCGATTCCCGTCGTGACCATCGACAGCAGCGACGAGGACGAAGAAGAGCGCACCTCCGCTGTCATCAAATCCAGTTCCACCTCCAACAACGTCAACCCTCCAACCACCATCCGTACCAGACTGCAAACTCACATGGAGCAGCAGCAACAGATTCCATCCTCCTCCTCTAACGAAGCCCTAATCTCTCGAAGCTTCTGGAAAGCTGGAGACTTTGAGGCGGCAGGACTCTCCACCACCAGTAAATATGATTCTGCTTCAGGTTTGTGCCCGTTTCTGCTTACCAGGCTAGAGATTTTTCATACCTACATTTTTTTTGGGTTAATTTAGTAATTTCATTTAAATAAAAAGAGATTTACAACTGCAGTATGGAGCATTACCCACTATTTACAACTTTGGTTGAGTATAATCACCCCTATTTATTACAGCATATGCACTGAAATTGCTAAAGCAATTATCTCTTATTTGAATATATAGATATAATTTAAAATAAGTCTTCTAAGCTATTTGTGTTAGGGATTCTTGGCTGCATACAAGTCGAGTTTCTTGCACATTAGATACAATAGATTATAGCGGCTAGTGTTGATTTCCATTTCTCTGTTTGCTGGTTTGATAGGGTATGGAATAAACCATCTAAGACTTGCTGTCGCTAAGTATGGGACATTGATCATCCTAAACTAGACATTACTTCTTTTCATATTATTGACGAAAGTGAGTATTGGAAAAATAAATGTTGATGGTTTTTCATGCTTTGGTTACATAGAAAACATATTGTTTTGGATTGTAATTTCCTGCTGGTTCAATTTATTAAGAGTGTATAACTTATTATTAATTACAAACTATAATATAAAGCTATGTTTTGGTATGGATTCGTTGTTCCATACTAACTTGGTCCAAGGCATAGTATTATAAGGAGGCTTAAGTGTTGAATATGCACTCTTGATAGAGTAGACTCCATTAGGAGAGGGTCTCCATATAAGTTTGTCTTCTAAAACTAGATTTGGGCATAAATTTGAAGGGATATTGAAATTGTTCCAAAACTTCCCTTGACGTAAGGCCCGTTCTCTATTCTCGATTAGGCTGCAAATTTTGGTATTTTGGGGTAGACCTGAAGAAGTTATTTCCCTTGCACTCACTCTTTTATCCAATGCATCTTGCGGTAGCCAAAATCCGACCAAAGGAGTATTGAAAGATCATTTCCCACCCTCCATTCAAGTAAGGGTCTTGCATGATCACGCAATTTTAAAAGTTTCTTCCAAGACCTAGAGCATGATGTAGGGGTTTTGATCAACTGGAAACTCCTTCCCTTTAGGAAGATAGTGTGTATCTAGTCCGCCCAGATGCCTCTTAACACTATGTTACATAACTGCCATATGTGCTTGAGCTGCTTTATTCCATAGTTCAAGTTGTGGCAATCCTAGACCCCCTTCAACCAAAGGAGTGCAAACCTTTTCCCATCTTATTTTAGTTTTAGTTTTAATGTTGGGCCTTTCGCTCTAGAGTAAGCTCCTTATCAGCTGTTCCATTTCCCTTATGACTTTCTTTGGTAGTATAAGGATTGAAGCTCAAAACACTTGCATTGCAAAGATAACCGACTTTACAAGTTGGAGTCTTCTTGCATAAGAAAGAAATTTGCTCGTTTAGGCTTCTAATCGTGATTCTATTTTTGATACCGGCAAGTTACAGTCCTTCCTTTTTAATTTAGTTGAAATGAGAGGAACCCCTTAGTAGCGTATTGGCAATTTTTCTTCTTGAAATTCGAATGCCTCAAGTGCTGCTTCCTTCGTAGTCTAATTCACATTCGAGGAGAAATTTACTTTTGGTTAGATTAGCTTTGAATCTCGATATAGATTGAAATTTTGACAGTGCCTCTTTAATCATTGTGATGAATTTAATATCTCCTTTACAGAATACCATGAGATCATTTGTAAAGCAAAGATGGGTGATTCTCTCCTTATTGCATCTCCAATCGTAAGAAAAATTTAGGTTTCTAGTTATCTTCCAAAATAAGCTCAATAAAATCTCCTTTGCAGTCACAAACAAGTAAGGTAAGATTGGATCTTCTTGTCTTAGTCCCCTCTAGCTAGGGATGAATCCAACAAGTTTCCATTTTAATTAATAGAGAATCTTGGAGTTGTGAAGCATTGTATTAGAAGTTTCGTAAAGTGAGCAGGAAATCCTATACATAAAAGCGTTTTTTTAAGAAAACCCCAATTCAATATATCATAAGCTTTTATGATGTCTACTTTGATGGCACATCTAGGAGAACCTCGATTGCTATGATACCTATGGACCGATTTTTAATGGCAAGTTATACACTCTTAATAAACTGAACCAGTGGAGAGTTACAACTCAGATAACATGTTTCTTGTGCAATCAAAGCATGAAAAACCATCAACATTTATTTTTTCAATGCTCCTTTTCATTAATAGTATGGAAATAAGTAATGTTTAAGTTGGGATGGTCAACGCCCCATACTTTGTGGCAGCAGGTATTAGATTTTCTATCAAATGCCCCATCAAACCAGCAAATAGAAGAATGGAAATCAACGTTAGCAGTTGCAGTCTACTGTATTTGGTGTGCAAGGAACTCAATTCGTCTCGAGCAAAGAACCCTTAGTACAAATGGCTTAGCTAGACTTATTTTGAATTATATTTATGTATTCAAATAAGAGAGATTAGTGAAAACAACATACAATATATAGATTGAAATAAATCAACGGTCATTACACCCAACAAAAGGTTGTAAATAGTGGGCAATGCTCAATAACCGCTTTGCGGATGTAAATCTCTTTTTGGTTGAATGAAATTGCTGAATTAACCAAAAAAAAAAAAAAAAAACTAAGGAACTTAGGACCATTTTTATTCGAGTTACAAGCACTTTAGATATGGCTTTATAAATGACATTACAGTAAGATATGGGTTTGAAATTCACTAATTTTGATGCATTTGAAATTTTAGCCATTAAAGTAATAATGGTATTGTTTACATATTTAAGGAGAGAACCTAAGGCAAGGAAATTCGTAATAGCTTTCGTGATATCTTTTCCAATTATTGGCTATGCTACTTTAAAATTTTTTGTAGAGTATCCATCCAGCCCAGAAGCCGTGCTTTTTGATTGGTTGAAAAAAGCTTATTTAATTTTTGTCTCCAAAAAAGGTGAATTAAGGAATTCCATTTGTTGGTCATTTAATTTCCAAGTTACTGTATTTTCCACCTCTATTTCATTTTGCGATCCATTAGGCTCTCCAAATAGGTTAGAAAAATAGGCCACCACTTCCTCCTTCAAAGCCTCATCTCCAACTACAAAGGAATTGTCCTCCCTTTCCAGAGATCGGATCCTACTCCTATTATGTCTTTGAATCATGGCTTTATGGAAAAAAGAAGTGTTCTTATCTCCAAGAGCTAACCATTTGATTCTAGACTTTTGTTTAACAAAATATTCCTTTGCATTCCTTAGGGTGTAATATTTTTGGAAGACTTCACTCTTCCTTAATCATGGTCAAGTCTCCTTGCCCTATCGAGTTTTGGATAGTACTCAATCTTTGTTTAGCTTGGTTCACTCTATTGAATATACTAGAGAACTCCTTTCTATTCATGGTTTTCAAATCAACTTTAAGGATTTTAAGCTTTTTAACCACTTGGTATAGTTTTGACCCTTCTACCCTTGTTGTCTATGCTTTTGACACTGAACATAGGAATTCTTACCTTTTTGTCCAAAATTCAAAGAATTTAAATGGTGATTTCCTCCTCACAAGAGAAAAGTTCCCACAAACTATACAGATTGCATGATCGGATAGTAGTGGTGCAAAGAATCTAGCTTCTATTTGCTGGGATCTATTAAGCCATTCCATGTTCACTAGTTACCGGTCAAGCTTCTTTAATATTGGATTTTTACCCTATTTGTTTGACCATAAATAGAAGTTTCCTACAAAATGTAAATCATCACTTCTGTTATATCAATAAATCTTTTGAAGTCTAGGATTCCTGGATTGATCCTCCTGTTCCCTTCTAGATTTTTCAATATGCTTCTAGTCACATTGAAATCACCTAGGATGATCTATGGCTGATCCAACAATGTTGTTGCAATACTCTCCAACTGAATCCATAGTTGTTTCCTTTCCATGGCTGAGTTAGAGGCATAGAAAAAGCTTGCCATAAATGATATATTTGCTCTCCTATTTGAACAAGAGCAATGAATAAACTGGGCATGTTCTATAAGAACTAACATATCCCATGTTCTTGCATCCCATCCTATCCAAATTCTCTTCTTGGCCAAACTATTAATAGCAAAATTCCATGAGCGACTAATGGCTTATTTGATCTTATCTTCAAACAAGTGGTTTACTTTGGTTTCAAGTAAGCTCACTAGAGATATACCATTGTCATTACACAATTTTCTTACATCGGTTGCCTTGATTGGGTCACTAATACTTCTAACATTCCAAACTGTAAAATTCATTATTTTAGGTGAAAATTTCAAGTAAATGTGCGCTTATGGCGTTTAAAAACTTCTTTCTCTATTTGCAGTTTGATGAATTTTTTCCACTACTAGAGGAGGATCTTAGGGTGTTTTTTCTTTAGCATACCCTATTTTCTATAATAGTAACTGCAATTGTTTGTCTAGGAGTGTCTTCTTTGTCACTTAACTCCTTTGAATTTTGAGTCTTTGGAGTAGGGGACTTCTCTTTGATGTCATCTTTCGGCATTTCCAGCACACATGAAGGGCTAACTTCTTCCTGCCGTAGTTTTGTTTGATTCGGAGGGCAAGGGGTTTCCTCTTCTTCATTTTTACTTTTACCCGTTCCTTCCTTCTCCGTTTTGTTTCTGTTTTGTTCCACGTCAAGGGGGAAGCTATTCTCTTCATTTTTCTTGTTCAGGTCCTCATTCAAAACCTCCCCGCTAGCTGGTGATTTTTCCCTTTTTTTTGTATTTCTGTTTTCTTCCTTTTTTCCTTGGCATCGATTGATGTTCCTTAGCTGGGTCATCGTGATTGGTCGTCTATGCCAAACACGAGTGTTCGAATACTTTGCAATTTGGGCAACGTGGAGGTATCCATTGATATTCAACTTCAATTTTGGGAGATAAACCCGTCCTCACTGATGACTTCAACCTGATGTGTGGGCTCTTCCTTTGCATCCATTTCAATAAGGACTCTCGCTTGGTTTACTCTCTCCCTGAAGGCCATCATCTCATTAGCTTGAATCGGCCTTCCCACTGCACTAGCGATGTGGTTGATTCTTTCTTCATTGAGTAATTGCATGGTATCTTGGAGAACAAGACCCACGTTGGCAGAACAAAAGGTTGTGGCTTTTTTGATGGCATACCTATGATCTATTTTTGTATACCAGGAACCTTTGAGCAAAATACCATGGTTTGGCCAATATTATATCCAAGTTTGCCTCGGAGCTGAATTGGAAGTAATAGAATCCTTGTTTGTTTCCTAGAATGTTGAGTCGTCCATAATCCTTTTAGATTTTGAACGCTATCGTCCTCACCAGTGAATAAGGATTTTTTGACCAAGGAAATATCCCACCAAGGTTGATTTCCAGTGTGTCACTCCTTTTTCCATTGTTCTTTTCGGGATATGAACCGTTGCCGTGGTTCCCTTTGACTCTAGAGGAAAGAAAGAAAGTTTGGATTCCAGTTCCTTCCTTCTCTCCGATGGCTGACCAGCACAAGCTTCGGCAAACGTTCATTGGTTTGATTTTGGAGATTTCCTATTTTGCTTGCTTGATGATGCTTCACTTGGACAACTTTCTCCTTTCGGATTGGTTTCTTTTTCCTTGGACTTTCTTTCCTTGAGTCTGGAAAACACGAATGTCTTGCGTGTATAACTTTCACGCTTTTCGACATCCTTTTCCTCTTTCCCCAGTGTTGTCTGTTGTGGGTACTCCTATCCCATTGCTTTGAAATTCTTGTCTTGGATGTTGTTGAAGAAACCACTTGGGAAATGATCTCCAAGAGTTGGGAGATTGTTCCAGTCTTTTGTTCTTGCTTCCATTGTTTACACTCAATGGATTAGAACTTTGACTCAACTAATCTAAATTGTTATTTTAGATTAGTTATAGGGGTTAACGTGTTTGATTTGACCTAAAAGAAGTGGTCTTTTAGGGAGATTTGATTTAGCAGAGTTAGAGAGAAGGGAGGGCATTTTACTTGCATTTTTGGCTATGTGGCTTTGTATAAGTAGACTTTTGATTCTATATTTGAATGGGAAATGATAATGGAGAAAATAGTTGTTTAGCACTTGTTAAGAGGCTAAAAGAAATTCTATAGCGAGCAAGCATGTATAATCAACCTTGAAAACTTACAAATTGTCCTTATTGATAAACTTACCAGAACATCGGCCACTTATTAACAAGGCTTTTTTGAAATACTACTTATTGGTACGCTGATTGGGATTCTAAGAAACTTATGATGTCAAAGGTTAGAACAGTAGCTGTGTTAGATTATATTTTTGGAGGTAAGTGTTGGTGTTGTTGATTAAACTTTGGAACGATGGGGGAGCTTTATTGAACTTTTAGGAGGTTGATGATTATAATGGGTAGGTGTTGCTGCTTGCAGTTTTCAGTTTGTGGAGATTGTAGTTGCTTTGGGGTTACTTATTTATTTCAGAAGTGACATTGTTATTGCTTGGTCTTGAGCTTTGGTCAGCACTGATGGTTTGATGATGTTGTGACTTTGCTGGGTTTGGCAGCATCTATTCTGGGTTGATTGATGCCTTGGTTCATGGTTGATTGCAGCAAATATTGCCATCTAGGATATGGGCAAAACTCCCAATCCCATTGATTATGCGCCCAAACTACGTCCACTCTTTTGGGTTTCATCTTTGTTTTAGAAATCCCAACTAAGGAAACTTTGTTATCTCAAAGAAGTCTTTGAATCTTAGAAACCTTCTTAGGCTATTTAAATCTTTATCATCCCAATAAAAAATCATGGTATTTACAAGTAGTAGGAAAAATAAACCCTTATGTGAATGGGGATTTATCCTTTGCAGAGTTATGTTGTCCTCTAGTGAGAGTAGAAACTAGAGATATTGAGGAGAAAAAGAATTTATTTTCTTTAATTGCGATATTATATTGCACATTCTTAAAAGAGAGAAATTTATCTCTTAGATAAGAAATGTATAGATATATAAAGATATACAAGAATATAAAATATTCTGGGGAGGTGTTACACTACTAGACTTTAGTAAAATATCTACACTAAATATAGAACCTATCTCACTCACATACAAATAAGATACGAGACAAAGATATACAACACCCTCCTTCAAGCTGGTGCATATGAGTTCCACATGCCCAACTTACCTACAAGTTCTTCAAAGTGATCTTTGACTATGGCTTTCGTCATTAGATTTGCTTCTTGTTGTTTACTTGGTATATAAATAATACAAATAATTCCATCATCAATCTTCTCTTTGATAAAGTGTCTATCCACCACCACATGCGTGGTTCTATCATGATGAATTGGATTGTGTGCAATACTTATGATTGATTTTTTGTCACTATATAATTTCATAGTGCTAGTCTTGTTAAGTTGTAGCTGCTCTAACAATCGTTTAATCCACATCAATTCGCATACACCTTGAGCTAAGGCTCTAAATTCAACCTCAGCACTACTACGAGCTACCATAGGTTTTTTCTTACTTCTCCATGTCACTAAATTACCTCAAACTTTCGTACAATATCCGGTCGTAGATCTATGATCCTCAATTGATCTTGCCCAATCAGCATCTGTGAATGCTTGTACACTCCTTCCTTCATTTTTCTTGAAAAATAACCCATTTCCAGGTGTTCCCTTGAGATATCGAAGGATTCTATATGCTGCAAGTTTTCTTTAAGAGGATGATGCATATATTGACTCACTAGGCTGATTGCAAATGCAATATCCGGATGGGTATGAGACAAGTATATCAGGTTTCCAACAAGTCATTGATACCTTCCCTTGTCTACCAGCTCTTCTTCACCTTTGTTAAGGTTTTTACCCTTTGATTCAACTGTTGTTGCTGCTGTTTTACAACCTAGCATTCTTGTTTCTTTTAACAAATCTATTATATACTTCTTTTGTAACGCGGAGATTCCTTTTTTGCTTCTTGCAATTTCCATTCCTAGAAAATATTGTAGCTGACCAAGATCTTTCACTTCGAATTCTTAAGCTAAGAACTTCTTAAGTTCCTGTAGTTTTTCAAGGTCATTACCAATTAAGATTATATCATTAATATAAACAATTGAAATGGCTACTTTACCATTTTCTAAGTGTTTGAAGAACAAGGTATGATCAGCTTGTCCTTGCATATAGCCACGCCTTTTGATTACTTAGTTAAAGGGTTCAAACCAAACCCTTGGAGATTGCTTCAGCTTGTATAGCGATTTCTTCAAATAATACACATTTCCTCTTCCATATTTGTCTTTGAAACCCGGAGAAATTTTCATTCAAGAATGCATTCTTGATGTCCAGCTGTTGTAACAGTCAAGATTGGCAGCAAGTGAGAGTACAACTTGGACTGTGTTGAGTTTAGCCATGATGCAAATGTCTTCATATAGTCTACTCCATATGTTTGAGTGAGACCCTTCGCAACCAATCGTGCTTTATACCTCTCTATTGTTCCATCAGCCTTGTATTTTAGATTGAAGACCCACTTGCATCCCACAATATGCTTGTTCTTCGGTTGAGTGACTATTTCCCAGGTTTTTTTTTCTAATGCCATCATCTCTTCATCCATTGCGACTTTCCATTCTGACTATCTAAATGCTTCCTCAATGTCTCGTGGTATAGCTATCTCATCAAGTTTAGTTGCAAAAGCTCTATACTTTGGAGTTAATTTACTGAAGCCTAAGAATTTAGAGATTGGATGTAATGTCTAGCTTCTTATTCCTTTTCTTTTTGCAATTGGAAGATCTGGTTCTGACATTACATTGCTATCTTGATTATGGGAAATATCAACACATTCCAAAGTAGTTAAAGGCTCACTTACCTGGTTGCCTACCCTTGGTTCGGACTCTTGGTGAGGAGGTTCTGTAGAGGGCTGTGCCTTATTGCCCCGATGTTGTGTATAGACCATTAGCTCATTATCTCTGCGTGTCTTTGTTCTGGTTGTAACCCTGGTTGCTTTGCACGTCTTTTGTTCTAGTTGTATGTTTAGTTGCTCTTTGTCTTTGTCTAAATCTATGGTTATGAGTGGCACTACAGGTGGATTTTCTGGGATAAGAGTGGGTAAACAAGTTTCCTAAAAACAAGCTTCTAACATTGTGTTCCCCGAACCCGAAGTGTTTGAGTAAAAAAGAATTGAGACTCATGAAAAGTAACGTCTATGGACACATACATATACCTGGTTTGAGGATTATAACTTTTATATCCCTTTTGTGTAGATGAATATCTAAGAAAAACACACTTATGGGCTCTCTGTTCAAGCTTATTTCGAGTTGTGCTTGGAGTGTGAACAAAAGAGGCACACCCGAATGTCTTTAGATGGAGATTGGAGAGTAAGTGAGTGTGTGGGTAAGTTTTCAAAAGGAGAGATAAGGTAGTTTGATGTTGTAGGACATGAGATGGCATTCGATTTATCAGATAAGCTGTAGTTAATATAGCTTTACCCTAGAATTGTTTTGGAATATAGATACTAAACATAAAAGCTCGGGTTACTTCTGATAAGTGCTTGTTTTCTCTTTCTGCAATTCCGTTTTGTTGAAGTGTCTCTACACATGAACTCTTATGAATAATCTCATGAATTTTTAGATAGTTACCTAGAATGGTATTGAAGTATTTTGTACCATTGTCGGTGTGAAGAATCTTGAGATTGTCATTAAACTGGGTTTTTATCATGGCATGAAAGTATTTGAAAATATTTGTAGCATTAAATTTTTCTTTAAGAAAATACACCTAACATACTCTGGTATGATCATTGATAAAAGTAATAAACCATCTAGTGTTTGATATATTTTGAACCCTTGATGGTCCCTAGACATCACTATGAATCAATGAGAAAGGTTGGGATTCTTTATAAGGACAAAATCGAAAAATAGCTCTCGTGTGCTTTGCAAATTGACAAACTTCACAATGAAATGAGCTCAAGTTTTTATTTCTAGACAACAAAGGGAAACAAATGCTTTAAATAGTGAAAACTAAGATGACCTAATCTATAGTGCCATCTCATAATTTCATTACAACTAGAGGTAGCATTACAACCAAAAGCAGAAAGTGTCTTGTCTTGAGCTTGGATGGGTGCTTCAACATCAAGGTAGTACAGCCCACTACATTCCTTCATACTCCCAATCATCCTACCCGAGAGCAGTTCCTGGAATTCACAACCAGATGGTAAGAATTTTGCAGTACACTTCTGATCATGAGTAAGTTTACTTATAGAGAGAAGGTTGCATGAGAGATTAGGAACATGGAGGACATTATGTTGAGTAAGGTGAGGTGAAATACGAATAGACTCTTTACCAGCAACCATAGACATGGAACCATGAGCTATTTTTATTTTAAAGTTACTTGGACATGGTCTATATGTAGTGAACTATTGAGATTCACTAGTCATGTGATTTGATGCTCCGGAATCAACAATCCGTGAAGAAGCATCGATGGTAAGAGCTATAGGCAAAGTACCTGTGTTGGTTGCGTGACATGCAAAAGTCGTAGGTTGTGTTCTGGAATGTTCATCATAAGTTAGAAGACGTTGAAGCTGTTCTATTTGCTCGGGATTGAGCAGATTTGGACCAACTTTTTCAGCAGTATATCCACGTGATCCTGATGCATTTCTAGGCTTCCAATCAATTGGTTTACCCTTTAGTTTCCAGCATGTATCCTTAGTATGCCCTTTCTTATGGCAATGGTTGCACCAAAATCTTTCTCGTCGGTTAGATCGAGTGTCACCAGCATTGTTATTCCATCATGTTACTAAGGCAGCGTGATTAGTATCAGGACCTGGGGATGAGCCAAGCATGACATGCTTGTGACTCTCTTCATGCCAGACTTTAGTGAAGGCTTCTCAAATGGACAGTAGAGGGGATTTTCCCAAAATTCGTCCGCACACTTCATCTAGGTCCTTATTCAGCCCATACAGGAAATCAAATAACCTTTTCTTATCCAGCATATTCTTGTATAGAAGTGCGTCTTTAGTGCACTTCCACTTAGCATCATAACATAGGTCAATCTCTTGCTAGAGATTGTGTAGAATACTATAATATTGGATCACGGTCAGGTTCAATTGTTTCTGATCCTTAACTTTCGACTTGAGTTCGAATACTTAGGCAGAGTTCTTTAGATCAGAGAAGGTTTCTTTTACGCTATCCCAAGCGTCCTTAGCCGTCGATAGGAAAAGATACGTGAGCCCAATCTCGGTTTCCTTGGAACTTGAGGAGCTCCCTTCGTCTGTATTGTACCTTTTTGCTTCCAACCCTTCCCTTGACTTCTCTCCACCACACATTCTGCTTGACTCATCACTAACTATGGTCTGGTCAGATATGGGAGCCATAGCAGAGGACTGAAACAGATTAAGCACTTCATAAGTCAAGGGAGTTTTCCCTTCTTTTTGGATGCATCTTCAAATTTGTCATGATAACCAGCCATGTCCTACTTAGAGTCAAACTTGATACCACTCCTGGAAAGGCTTTGGTTGGAAGTTTGTTTCATATTGTCATTCCCTTTTGGAGACTTTGGCTCTCCCTCACCTTGTGATGTGCAAACCCTAGGTATGTCAAACCTAGAACCCGGCAATCGTAATTGAAATCAAATCCCAAGGAATGTCTCGAACAAGTAGAACAGAATTAGACCCTAATCACATCCGTTGATTGAAACCTAAGTTATCAAGAGATTTCCCCCAAGCAATTCGGTTAAAGAAAATCCATGGAGTTCTTTCTCAAAGAACAAGAGAGGGTTTTTCTTTTTGAAGAAAAGATGTAATTTTCAATAATAGAATAATGATAATGTGTCTCTTTGCCGTCCCTTCTCCTCGGTGATATAAGGATATCACACAACCAAAAATAATAACCTAAGTTTCCTAACATAGCATCCGGCCTTATCTTCCTATTGACTAAAACTTCTAACTAATTATACGAAAGTACAAACCAAACAAATACAATAAAACATAACAAATAACAAAATCGAAAATACTTGTTCCCTTTTCGGTTTAATAAAATGTATCTATTCTAAGACTTCCAAATCCTTACATCCTTCCATGGAAACGTGAATCAAATTAATAGGTATTGGTTCTCCTTTAGTGTAATTTGATTCCTTAGCTTGTAAGTCCATGACTAATCTTTGTAAAGCGTCATTTATCCTCCTAGCTTTAGCTCGGGTCATTGGGCTTCTAATACCTTGCAATGGATCTTGGGATTTTGGTTCCGTCCTCTTAGATGCTAGTTGATCTTCATCATTCCCTCCTTCCTCGAAAAGATTTGTCTTCGAATCACCTGCATCATAAAGAGTAAGATAAAAAATATTAAAAGTTACGTTTACATTACCATAGTAACTTGGCAAATCAATTTTGTAAGCGTTGTTATTGATGCGCTCTACGACTTGGAAAGGTCCATCTCCCCTTGGATGCAATTTAGACTTCCGCCGCTCTGCAAATCTTTCCTTAAATGCACCTAAACCCAATCTCCTGGATGAAACACAGTTTTGACATGTCCCTTATTGGCCTAACGAGGATAGTGCTTGTTTTTCTTCTCAATGGTAGTTCGAACTTGAGCATGTAATTTCCTAACAAATTCTGTCTTTTTCGTTCCATCAAGATCAACAAACTCGTTAGTGGGTAAAGGCAAAATATCCAATGGGGTCAAGGGATTAAAACCATATATAACCTCAAATGGAGAATATGATATAGTGGAATGTACTGTCCTATTATATGCAAATTCTACATGAGGTAAACATGTCTCCCATTGTTTCAAGTTTTTATTAAGCACAACACGCAATAATGTTGAAAGTGTCCTATTGACTACTTTCGTTTGACCATCAGTTTGAGGATGTGCCACAGTGGAAACAATAATTTAGTGCCTAGCCTATTTCAGAGAGTACGCCAAAAATGGCTCAAAAATTTTACATCCTTATCACTCACAATGGATTTAGGCAAACCATGTAACCATACAATCTCCCTGAAGAACAAGTCAGCAATATGTCTGCATCATTAGTTTTAGAACAGACAATGAAATGAGCCATCTTACTAAACCTATCAACAACAACGAATATGCTATCTTTGCCACTTTGAGATCGTGGTAAACCTAATATGAAATCCATAGAGATGTCAGTCCAAGGCTGATTAGGCACGGGCAATGGAAGATATTCCCCATGGGGCATCACTCTGGATTTAGCCTTTCTATATGCAATGCACTTATCATACACAGTTTGTACTTCATGTTTCATCTTAGGCCAATAAAAATGTCCATGCAAAATGTCCAGAGTTTTTCTTACACTAAAGTCTTATTAAACTGCCCCCATGCGTCTCCCTCACCAACAATTCATGTATGAAACTTTTTGGTACACATAACCTATCTTTCTTAAATAAATACCCATCATGCCTATAAAAGTCTGCATATCCAGATTCAAAACAAGCAGCCCAAATTTGACCGAAGTCAACATCATGTTCATACAAGTCTTTCATGCATTCAAAACCAAACGGCTTAATATGTAAAGAAGTCAAAAGAGAGTACCTTCTAGATAGGGCATTAGCCATCAGGTTTTCCTTACCCTGCTTGTATTTAATCACGTATGGAAAGGTCTCGATGAATTCCAACCACTTGGCATGCCTCTTATTCAACTTTCCTTGTGTCTTCAGATACTTCAGACTCTCCTGACCATAATGAATGATGAACTCCTTAGGCCATAAGTAATGCTGCCATGTTTGCAAGGTCCTTACTAGGGCATGCAACTCCTTATCATACATAGGGTAATTTAAGGTAGCACCGTTGAGTTTTTCACTAAAGTAGGCTATTGGTTTGGAATCCTGCATTAACACACCACTAATACCTTTCCCGAAAGCATTACATTCAATCTAGAATACTTTCTCAAAATTAGGCAGTACTAATAAAGGTGCGTTAGTCAACTTACCTTTTAGAGTTTGGAACTCCAACTCAGGCACTTCAGTCCACTTGAAGTTGGCATTCTTCTTAACAAGATCATTTAGACTAGTAATGGAACTGAAATCCCTCACAAACCTCCTGTAAAAGCTTGCTAAGCCATGGAAATTCCTGACCTCATTTGCATTCTTTGGTGTTGGCCACTCCCGAATCTCCTTCACCTTCTCCTCGTTCATAGCTATCCCATTTGCACCTACAACAAAACCAAGAAAAAACACAGTTTTCATACAAAAAGGGCACTTCTTTAAATTAGCATATAATTGGTTTTCCCTTAAACACACATTGTAGTTGCTGAATATGATCATGTAATGTCCTGCTATAAATTAAAATGTCATCAAAATAGACAACAACAAACTTTCCAATAAAATGACGCAGAACATGATGCATTAATCTCATGAAAGTGCTAGGTGTGTTTGTTAACCTGAAAGCCATTATCATCAATTCATATAATTCATGTTTAGTTTTAAATGCTGTTTTCCATTCATCCCTTTCTTTCATATGAATTTGATAATAGCCATTCTTTAGGTCAATTTTAGAAAATAAATGTGCACCATGCAATTCATTAAGTATGTCATCTAGCCTAGGGATAGAATGCCTGTACTTAATTGTTATCTTGTTGATTGCCTGGCAGTCGACACACATGCACCACGTTCCATCCTTCTTGGGGACTAAGATGATAGGAACTGAACATGGGCTAAGACTTTCTCTAACAAATCCCTTCTCCATCAATCCATCAACTTGCCTTTGAATTTCCTTGGCCTCCTCAGGATTAGTTCGGTATGCTGGCCGATTAGGAACAGATGTGCCTGGTACAAAATCAATATGGTGCTTTATACCTCATAGTGGAGGTAGATCCTTTAGTACTTCTTCAGGAAACAAGTCTTCATATTCCTGCAATAAAGACACCACCATACTAGGCAATAAAGGGTTAAGGTTAGTATTAGTAAAATATAAATCCTTGTACATAAGTACAAGTAGTTGTTTTCTTGCCAACATTATACTCTTGACCTCACTTTTTCTCACAATGTTCTCTCCTCTCTGTGTTTCAGAATCTTTTCCCTCATTGCTTACCAATGTTTGTTTCTCACTCTTCTCTCGCACACTCACGTGTTTCTCTCTAAATTCCTTTGCAATCCTTACTTGATCCTTGCAAGCTTCCTATGGTTTTTGTGGAGTTAGAACCACCTTTCTTTTGTTTAGAACAAAAGAATATTGGTTTTTGTACCTATCGTACATCACCTTCCTATCAAATTGCTTTGGTTGCCTCAATAATAGGTGACTAGCCTGCGTAAGAACCTTATCACACATCACTTCGTCTTTATAACTCCTTATGGAGAAGGCTATAAGAACTTGCTTGGTCACCTTTACTTCACCACTCTCATTCCACCACTGTAATCGATATGGCCTTGGATGTTTTACAGCTTTCAACTGCATCTTATCAACTAATAAAGTGCTAGCAATGTTAGTGCAGCTGCCATTATCAATGATCAAACTACATACTTTGTTTTGTACATGACACTGTGTATGAAAGATGTGTTCACGTTGGATCCCTTCACCATCCTTCTGCGGTTGAACACTGAGTACTTGTCAAGTGACATATAACTCTCCACTCATGGGTCCCTCCAAATCAACATCCTCATACTCCTCTGATGGTGATACATCATCCTTCTCAGAGCTGATGCTCTCCACATCTCAATTGTCACGAATGATCATAGCCCTTTGATTTGGACACTGAGATGCAATATGTCCAAATCCCTGACACTTGAAACATTTAATCTCTCTAGTTCTGGAAGATGGCTTAGTGTCAGTGTTACCTTTAAACGTAGCAATTGGACTCTTAGCCTTCACGTCCTTTTTAGGCTTCGAATTCGTTCAATTCTTCTTCCAATTGGACTTCCATAAAGAGTTGGAAGTCGCCCCAGACCTTGGATTGCTCTTATACTTCAATTGTCGCTCTACCTTGATCGCCCTATGCAACAATTCTTCCATATCTAAATAATGATGTAAGTCCACCACATTAGCAATCTCTCGGCTCAGCCCATTAATGATTCTAGCCATTGTCGCCTTATCATCCTCCTCTACTCTGGCTCTAATTATGGCTATCTCAATTTCTTTATAATAGTCCTTTACACTCTTGGACCCTTGTGTCAATCCTTGAAACATTCTAAGCGAATCCCTATGGTAATGATTAGGGATAAACTACTTCTGCATAATAGTCTTCATCTCATCCCAAGTACTAATAGGTCGCTCTCCATATCTGCGCCTATTACGCACTAGCTGATCCCATCACACACTAGCATAGTCTGAGAACTCAACTGTAGTCAATTTGATTTTCTTTTCCTCAATATAGTTGTGGCATTCAAATATATGATCCATTTTCCTCTCTTACTCCAAGTACAACTCTGGATCATTTTCCCCTGAAATGAGGGTATCTTCATCTTAATACTTCCCAAGTTACTGTCTTGCGTATAGGTGTTCCCTCTCTCCCTCACGTAATTATACTCACTTGAATCAGTTTTCTCACTTTCTTCTATCCTATCCCCTCATTGGTCTACTCATGCCTTGCTTGACAATGGTACTGCTGGACGGTTCCTTACTCCTTTCCATCTTATCCATCCTCTCATGGATTTGTTCAAGCTCACTACTCAAGATTCTCTTCATCTCCCCCATCAACGCATCAAACATCACCCTATTCTCCCCTCCTCCATTCTCACATCCAGTTGTGTTTTGTCCTGACATATCTCTACAGTTAAAAAAATAATTAGTAACACATAATATGTTTCTCACAACTCACTCGTGTATTGCTCTCAAGTACTAATGCTCTCACAATCCACTCGTGTTTATCTCTCAACAAGAATGTCCTCACAACCCGCTCTTATAATTCTTTGATATGAACTCGGATTGGAAACCTCCTCAACGCAACCACTAAGATTGGAAATCTATTGATTACTTGTCGGTTCCAAGTCATGGCAATCAATGGAGAATAACTACAATTCTAATTGATATGAAAAAGTACTCGCTACCAATTTGGAAACACAAGTCAAAGCAATCCCTATCATGAAATTGAAGGAATAAAAAATTGCAACGAATATTTCAAGGAGTGTGAATGCAATTCGGATACAAAATTGGAAAGACAAAGATATGTTTTACGGTAGGAATTGGAAAGTATATTGTAACAATTGATTTGTGATTTGCAAAAGAATTTATCTTGTGATTTTCGGCAATTGGATCTTTTCACGGCCGAACATGAATTGTTTTTTTTTTTTTTTTTTGTATACGAATTCTCAAAGAAATAGAACAAGAATCACAACTTGAACTTCAATTAACTAGGATAACAATTGATGTGGTCGGTCACCAATAGATCTCCTATGATCGAATTGATTTTTTTTTTTTTTTTAATACGAATTCTAGGGTATGAATAAGAAATATGGAATTGACCAAACAACTAATTTAACAAGGATAGAGGTTACTTGATTCAAGAAGCCGAAGCGTTGATACCAAATTATGCACAAACCCTATGTATGTCAAACTTAGTACCCGATGATCGTAATTGAAATCAAATCCCAAGGAACGTCTCGAACAAGTAGAATGGAACTAGACCCCAATCACACACTTGTTGACTGAAACCTAAATTATCAAGAGATTTTCCCCAAGCAATTCGGTTGAAGAAAATCCGTGGAGTTCTTTCTCGAAGAACAAGAGAGGGTTTTTCTTTTTAAAGAAAAGATGTAATTTTCAATAATAGAATAATGATAATGTGTCTCTTTGCCATCCCCTCTCCTTGGTGATCTAAGGATATCACACAACCAAAAATAATAACCTAAGTTTCCTAACATAGCATCCGGCTTTATCTTCCTATTGACCGAAACTTTTAACTAATTATACTAAAGTACAAACCAAACAAATACAATAAAACATAACAAATAACAAAACCGAAAATACTTGTTCCCTTTTCAGTTCAATAAAATGTATCTATTCTAAGACTGCCAAATACTTGCATCCCTCCATGGAAATGTGAATCAAATTGATAGGCGTTGGTTCTCCTTTAGTGTAATTTGATTCCTTAGCTTGTAAGTTCATGACTAATCTTTGTAAAGCGTCGTTCATCCTCCTAGCTTTATCTCGGGTCATTGGGCCTCTAATACCTTGCAAGGGATCTTGGGATTTTGGTTCTGTCCTCTTAGATGCTAGTTGATCCTCATCTCCTTGTTTAGGCAAGGTGGCTTGTGGCCAAACTTACAAGGAATGTGTCTCCTACTCTTTAATATACAACTTGCCAATCCTTCCCTTCTTCCTTAGCTTGGGTTAGCGAAGTGGTTTCCTTTGTTGGGTAATCATAGGAGTTCCTACTTTTGAAATCCCTTGGTACTTAACCCTAACTTCACAATGCTTCCATTCACCGAAGCCACTTTAGCAACTTTTGTGAAACTATTCTCCATGCTCATCCCTATACAAGCATGAGCATATATTATCTTTTTCTTGGATGCCATCACAACATCATCTTGAATATGGGTACCAAGAGAGCAAGTCACATAGCTTATGCCTACTCATACAAATATTCCACAAGGATTTCCCATAGCTTAACTCATATTGGAAAAAGAAGAAATGACCACTATTCTTGCTTGACTCATTATATAAATCTTCTTTCCTCTAGTGAGCGCCGCCACCCCACCACCCCACCCCCCCCCCCCCCCCCCCCAAAAAAATCCCTTTCCTCTAGATAGTCTTGGCTCTCTCCCAAAGCAAAGCGAGTGAACCTCCTAAAAAAGACAAACTAGAGTATTGCTTTAAACTTGGACTCCTATCTTTGCCACCTCTTTTAGGGGGATGACTCTATTGTTATCTCCATCTTGTTGATAGGGGTAGAAGTATAGAGAGATCCAATTCTTCTAGGAAAGAAGAATTGGCACAAACCTTGATATAAGACTTTTTTGAATGATAGTAAATATGGGAGAGATTTAGGTGGTATATGGAGGGCCACAAGGATTAAAGATGATTTTTCTTGAGAGGCTTGATGATTCTTGATATTTTTAGAAATTTGTTACTTCTCTTAAAGAGTGGACTCGATAGGAGAAGACAAGATCTCATTTTGGTTTGGGTCTGTAGTGTTCATGGGATTCTCCGTTACCAATGTGGGCATTACGAATGGAAATTCTTTGACTTTCAAAACTCTTTTGTCCTTTAGGCAAAATAGTTTCACTTTAACAATTAACTACCTCAAGGATTATGCCATCCTTTGCCACTTCTACAAGACGCTGAGGTACTCTACTACATGATGGAATAGAAGAAATTGCATTGGGATTTGTAGTACAAGAAACTTGACTTGAATAAGTCACCTTGGAAGGATTTCTAAATAGCATTCTTATAGGAGGGAGGTTTTGGAACATGCTTGCTTGAAGAGGCATTAGTTCCACATGTACAATGCCTTAAGAAAATGTCGTTGAAAGCCATTTCCATTTTCTAAGAGGACTATAATGAAAACAAACAAAAAGGATTGAGAAAAAAGATAAAAATATGATCTGTACCTGTGAGATGGAAGGGTGTTCCTTTTTCCTCAATAACCTCTTACTTAGTAAATGCTTAAAAAGGGAAGTAAAAAGAAAGTAGGCTGACAAAAGAAGAGGAATTTATTGAGGCATAAGAGGGAGAATGAAGGAGAAAGGTGAAAAGGAAGAGTAAGAGAGATTCCCTCCATTGGTAGGGAGAGGGAGAGGGAGAGGGATGAACTGGAGGATGTAGAAAGGGTTACTGTGGCTGAGGAGCAAAGGATCACAAGAGGCTGAGGGGGAGGAGGTTTAGCTAAGAAAAAGATTGAGAGCATCTTCTAGAGAGAGGATGCTAGAGAGGAGGGAGCATAATGAATCGATATTTTATAAAATGGTAGTCTTTCATGTTGAGATATAATGAATGGTCCATCTTTTTCTGGTTAGTAAATGTGATTGACTTCTGGATGCATGGCATGTGCACATTCTTATCATGGACAATAATTTTAAGGCAATTGTGATACCTTATGTGAAATGTAATCGCATACGTATTGTGAGAGAAAACTGATATTGGTTTATGAGGCTAAATAGAGATTAATATGTCAATACCATGTAGAAATTATTGGGTCAAGTGGTTGAAAAGGGCTAGTTAGTTTTTGTTGGCTTAACTAGTGGTTGTTTTTTACCCTCTACCTATAGGTGGACGATTTGGGCACAAACCAAGGTGGAAGCTAGTGGGCTCATTTTGACTTGATTTGGAGAAGAGGTCCTTGTGTCATGTTTAGGCTCTTTTCTAGATCATCACATGTGACATTTAGGCTCTTCGATGCCCTTGTTGAGAGAGAAAGTAAAACTCTACAAGAGTATATTAGAAAGCTCGTGTATTAGATGGATTACAAATGAAAGGAACATCCCTTTATATACTAGATAGAGGCTTCAATTGATGGAAAATTAAGATTATTTCGATCTAATAGCTAGTAAACAATGTTACCTACTCTACTTTACCTATTCCCACCTATCAAGGTTCAATGTATCCGGACCTATCAAGGTTCAATGTATCCGGATGATTCCATAATATTCCTAGGAATGGACTAGGTCTTGGTTGTGGGTTTTACACTCCGTGGGCCTCTGTATGCAATTATAAAGGTGAAAAATGGGCTTGGGGAACGAGCCTGTGACATTCTCCCCCACCAAAACTAGTGATGCTCCATTGCCTTGCACTCCTTAGAGAACATCTTTGCTAGATGTCCAAAAGGTGCAGAATCCACTGCATTCACCCCTTTCACCTTAGTTAGAGGTAGTCCCTTCCACTTCACTAGGTACTTCAAGCAAGACGGTATGTCTGGACCTTGTGTCAAGCGTTATTGGAGGATCTTTTCTGTCTCTCTATTGCCTTCTTGTTTGGAATTCTTGGGGATTCTCCTTTTGATGGTTGCTAAGGTTCCCTCCCTTCATTTAGCACATCAAATAAGTTCTAATGAATGCCTCTATGTTCTCTAACATCTTCGGCCAATGAAACCTATCATCTATCTTAGCCAATGTTCGATAAATGTTTGTGTGTTTTGGTTTATTTAGGTCATGGAATTGCTCTATGTACTTACTTTGAAGATCCTCATGGTCTAAAATGTGTATCTTCAATCCCTTCCTATAGAATAGCCCATCTTTCATCTAATATTTTTTGGTCTAGCCTCTCTACTTTAGTACCAACTTGCTTGAGGATCTTGAGTTAAACCCGCTTTGATCTCTTCTAGTATTTCACTTGCTCCTTGGGCAAGAGTACTCTTATCTTCCTCTTCAAGCCCCCTTTCTTCAATTCTACCTCTTCTTTGGGTGGTTTGAGCTTAGGAAGTTCCTTAGGCCTCTTTGCTTGAGCCTTCCCTTTCTTCTTAGGCACTTCCCATGCCTTTTGGTCCCCCTCCTTTGAGGTCTAGGTTGTGGGTTTCTTTGACTTCATCCTACTAGTAGCTTGCACTACACATAAAAACTTCTAGGCCCAGCTAAGGTTACGGCTAATTGGGACCACATATTGTTGCCCCTTATGCATGATCATAATACTGTTTGTTGATAGGATGATTTAAGTTCTAACTCTATCAAGGAAGTCCACGCCAATGACTAGCGCATAATCATCCATAGGAATCACTTCCAATTTTACCTCACCTCTCCATTGGCCCACCTAGAAGTTGCATCCTTTGCCCTTTCGGACCTTAAGAACCAATTCCTCAGTCACTTCTTTAGATATGAAGAGATCGGTTGCCCCAATATTTACTCAAGCATTCATCCATTGGCTTGCAACAATTGCCTCTTCATGCATTGGGCCTTTGGACTCCTTGGTGGTTTTATTTCGTATAGAGAACAATTGCTTTAAAACTCCAGGCTTAAGATCGACTTAGGCCTCATCTTTTTCTTCCTTTACAACTAAGGCTGCTAGCCCGTCCCAAACTGCATAATCCTTGACTTTATGTGCTCTCGTGCATATGAAATAAGATGGGCTTTTATTGGGTTGCTTCCTCTCCTCTATAGGAGCTTTACCCTTCTGGATTAGGCTTTTGTCACTCCCTCCTAGGGTTGGATCCATTTCTTCTTAGGCTTCCCTACCTATTCCATGGCTAGCCCCCATTTCATCATTTTTGCGTTGTTTGCTTGACTTGAACTCTATCAGGTTTTCAGTAGCAGCTATGGTTTTAGCTAAGGTTTGGACTCTGCCTCTCTAGCTCTAGTTAGGCCCACCCCTATAAGCTGTCATAGAATACGAACATTGCATCACTATTACTCATGTTGGGAATCTCTAACAGTTGCTTTGAGAATTCCTATACATATTCTCAATTGGACGCTTTATTTTCTAATTGCTTAAGCCGCTTTCTTGGCATTGTTTGAATATAATTGAGCCCTTAGTTTGGTTTTAAAGTCTTCCAATGTTTTGACAGCCCCGGCTTCCCACCTAACTCCATCAAACCTTCTACTCCACCATGATGTGGCAACATTACTAAGGAACATTGGAGCCTCCCTTAGCTTTGATGCATCATCTAGCACACCAATCATATCAAAATACTACTCTAGGCTCCATAAGAAATTGTTGATCTTCCTTGTGTTCCTAGACCCATTAGAACTCTTCAGGCATAGGTACCTTCACCTACACCATTGTCACCATAGGAGCTGGCCCATATCTTGCCTTCAAGCTTTGTTGGACCCAAGCTCTCAACTCCTCTAGCTTCCTCCTTAGAGCACCCACCATCTCTTTAAGGGTTGCATCTGGTTTTGCATATCATGTATGGTTCGATTCAAGGCAGATGGCATTTCACTTGGTAGCTCTTACTCCTACTTGCCAAACGCTCAAGTACTCACATACTAGAGAGAGAAAGTATGGGAGAGACTCTATAGGAGTATGTAAGAATGCTTAAGTGTATTGGATGAATTGCAAACGAGGGGAATATCCTTTTATATACAAGTGGTCTCTATCAATGGACGATTGGGAATATTCTGATTTGACAGCTAGTATATAATCTTACCTACTTTATCTATCTCAACCTACCGAGTTTCAATGTATCTGGAACTTGAAAATGGATCGGGCCTTGATCGTGGGTTTTGCATTTGGTGCACCTCTATATATAATTACAAAAGTGAAAAAGGGCTTGGGGAACGAGCCTGTGATAAGAGGAAGGCAGGGAGTGTCATCTGGGTTTTACTTCTACTATGCTTCTAGGATGACCTATAAGTTGAAGGTGATAAGAATAAATCGAAGTGCACACAAAAAAGGGGAAAGAACTGGCCTTAATTGTAAAATCTTGCAATGAGGACTTCATGTGTATTAAAGGGGAGACTATGATACCCTAGATGGATTGTAGTCTCACATGAATTGTAGGAGAGAATTGTTTTTGGTTTATAAGGTTAAATATTGAATAATATGTTAATATTATAAAAAACTTTTATGTTAAGTGGTTGAAAAAGTCTCATTAGTGTTTGTTGACTTAGGTATTGGTTATTTTTGCCTTAAGGCGTTATAACAATGATATGAGTGGAAAATGAATTTTATAATAAAATACTGATGTTAATTTGATACTCTTTACGACTTTGATTGCTCAATTTTTTATTTTCTTTTGCTTCTTTCTATTGTAAGTACTTTCAAACCATCTACAATGGCTTGTAATAATTCATGTGTCAAACACACCTTAATTTATCACATTTGATCTGTGCAGTCATCGTTTTGCGCATAATTTCTTTTGTTCTCCTTTTTTATTGGGGTAGTCATTGTGTACAATTTCTTTTTTAAGTTCTGAGCAAACATGTCAACTAGGTGAGCTGAAATACATAGGTCTGTCTGGATAGAGTTCAAATTTATATTGCAAATTTATTAAGTGGCTGTTTAAGAGTGCACGGCAAATGTCAAAATCTCATTATATTGTATAAATATATTCCATTAATGAAATACTGAAATTACCCAAAGAAGAAAATGTCAAAGTCCCTCTGAGGTTTTTCTATGATAGTTTTGAGATATTTGCATAAATGCAACTCTCCAAAAGTTAAGCTTTGGTAGAATTTGTTGCAAATGCCATGTTTACATCTTCTCTTCATTGGTTAGCACATGTGTTACCTTATTTTGAATAAAGCAAAATGGGTAGTAGCTACTGTATGAAAATCTGCAAGATTTTGCTGGCATAGAGTGGCATAAAAATCTGCAAAGTTATGTTTATTTATTTGGCTTTCTTTGTGGTTAAGTTGGTATAGGATGATTTTGCAGAGCTACTGGAGCATGCTCGTGTTCATCCGAAATTTCTTCATTCCAATGCAACTTCTCATAAATGGGCATTTGGAGGTGAGCTTCAAGCTTCAGTGTAGAGAACAGGCCCTTATGAAACTTTTGTTCATGAACATCAGAGAAGTCAAATTTACATATCACGTAATGTTCATCTGTGTTTAGAAGTGACATGAAATATAGGGTTGCTTTGCATTAAATACCTTCAAAGTAGAATCTTTTGGGTTTTGTTGATCTCATGAAGTAGCCTCAGAGGGCATATGCATGATTAAACCATAAAGGTCTGGCTTTGATATATATGTTTGGGAAGAATGGGTCAGTTAGTGCAGGAGGCATGAGCATACACATTGAACATAATTGCGTTATGTGATGAGGAAATGTATCATCATTGTTAAGAGTTATGTAGTCTTATTTTTAGTCTTTAGGTTCAATGCCTGTGATCTTTATATTTGATTATGCTCGTTGTGAAAAATCTGTGTGATTTATATGGATGATGATGAACTTGAATGACTGAATTGGCTATCTAGTTTACGAGCTCAGCTATAGCAAACAGTAGCTTAGCTTTGGGGTGCCAGAGATGGCTCAGTTTTTATCTACATTCTCCACTTGGTGATTGGATTGACACGTGTGGTGGTGGGACTTCAATTGCTCTATATGTAACCAATTGAAATTAATTTATGTCATGAACCCAGCTTGGAGTGGAAATAACTTTAATTGTGGTAACATTAGGATGGGGTACTTAATATTGCATATTGTACAGGATTGGTGGATCATTAGTAAAATTAGTAGTGTCAGGACTTTGATATGATGCAATCTTTTACTTATTCTCATTCTTTCCTTGTTAAATGTTTACTGCTGATGCATCTTAGGAAGATTTAGGTTCTACTCCTTTCTGACATAAGAAATGAAGCATAGCATGTGACTTAATCAAGGTTGAGTTAGATGGGAGTGAAAGAATACAAAGTGATTTTACACTCAATTGAGAGTGGATTTACATCAACTTGAAGTGATTGCATTTGTATTGATCTTTTATGCATGGGGAAGCGTAATTGGTTTTGCTGTTTCATGTTTAATATTGTGTACTCATTTTGGTAATTTTGCCGCTCTTATTTATTTATTTATTTTTTTGTTTATGTTGCTTTTTTCTTTTTGTCGGTGATATTTATGTGAGCTGAATTCCATGCAGTCTGTCATAACACTGGCCAACATCACCCTTCAGCATCTCTCCCAATTTTAATCTCCTGATTGCTGCCTCTACTTATTCATAGTGTTCTCGTGGCTAATTTTTGGGACAATGGTCCTTGATCATCATAATTGATAAATTATTTGAGAAATTGCAAATCATGTGTTTTTTTTCAGCCTCTCTTCATATGATGTTAGTTTTATCCTTTTTGAAAAATTTTCATGGTAGTTCTTAATCTATGGATACACTTGTACAAAAAAAAAAAATGTCATCATGGATGTGTATCTGCTGTCCTTTGTTTGCTTCCTGATATATTCTTGATCCTAGTATCTGCCTCCTGGATTTCTTGGTGTTACTATTTCCTCATGTCACAATTTTCTGGTTTACATGTGGGTGAAAAGTCCTGGTAGAATATGTTATGATGTTTATGGCCAGGACTTGGAATCCTATTTGGAATTCTATTTTGAAAATTGGACCTTGATATTTACAGGAGTATCCTTAGGCTTGGAACATGCCTGGAATCGTTTCTCCTGCACAAATAGCTTGACTTTTTCCCTGGGTACAGGTTTTTTAAATACTGATTACTTCTTTCCTGAATTTTTCAGCAATTGCGGAGCTTTTAGATAATGCAATAGATGAGGTATGTTTCAAACCTCTGGTGTTTCTGCTTGTAAGGTGAAACTGTTTTCTGCTGGCATATGTTGGCGCTATGCATCAGTGTCTTGTAACAAAAAGTGTCATTTTAGCTAGTTCTGAGTCTCTTTCTCTGTACTTTTAGATACACAACGGTGCCACATTTGTGAAGGTTGATAAAGTAGATATTATGAAGGATAATTCACCTGCTTTACTGTTCCAAGGTATGCATTCTCTTTTCCAAGTGGAAATGCCCTTATGCATGTATAGGTGGAAGGATGCAAATTGGTAATTGGGTGTATTTTATACAGATGATGGCGGTGGAATGACTCCAGAGGGCATCCGTAAATGTATGAGCTTGGGTTATTCTTCGAAGAAGACAAAGAAAACAATTGGACAATGTAATCCTACGATCTTCCTCTAGTCTTTACTTCTCTTCCTTGATTTAGCCACATTTTCATGGCGCCTCATTTCATAAGATTCATCAGCTCTCGAAGTCCTGAAATTTTTTAACTTCAGGCACTTCCCTCTGATGGTATCTTTTTCCATATTAAATAGACTATCATTAAAAAGTTGCAGCTGAGCATTGAGAAATGCATTTCTAGCTAGACAAGTTACAACAATCAAGCTTCTAAGTATATAGCATAGTCCTATCCCAGATTTCCAGAAGCGAGTTTCAAACAAGCCTTAATTTGGACAATGGAATTTGTTGAAGTGCTTTATAATTCACTTGAACTTTGTTTGGAGCTCACCAACATAATAAACAATAACTCCAAAGTGTAGACCTTGCTTTGGTCTAAGCAACACATGACCAGCAGTTGAATTAATTTCTCCCACTAGATTTTGTAAGTTTGCAATATGTTTTCTGTACGTGTCAGATTCATCACTCTACTGTTATGAGCCTGGATATAGGATCTATTTATGGATGAAAAATATGAAGAAATGGTTGAGGGATCGTGAGAGAGCCCTCCAATATCTTATTTCTAGAGCTTGTTAGAGGAAAACCTCCAATTCCAATGAACAAAAGATAAACAAAAATCAAATAACTCAATACTTCTGATTTGCTTTTTTCTGATAGGAATGGCGTATTTCTAGAAGTCCACAACACTAATTTTCCCACAATAAAGATTATTCACAAATATCAGTGATGATACTTGAAATCCTTTCAATTTCTCTGAGCGCATTTAGCAAGATACTCATGATAATATAGATTACTAACAGTATCACGCATGCTACTCATAATCCTAACAGTATTTGCTAAGATATGCATGATAATGTCATGGGAATTTAGCAACAAAACGGATATTTATTTTCCTTAAATTCATGCTGTTACTTTGCTGAAATGACAACGAATCTCATGATCATTTGTTTTTAAAGTGTGATTTTTCTAGAAGAATCTGGACCCTGATAGGAAACTACCTAAATTAGACTGTATATACCAGGAATAGAACCAAGGATTTCTCCTTGTTCTTCAAACATCCTTGTGCTGGTATTGATGTGGTGGGCAGAAGAGCTTCTGCAATAGTAATATACTAAATATGGCAAGAGAGAAATTCTTTGCGACTGGTCTACAAGTGTTCGTGGAAGGAGTCACTAGAAAAGTTCTTAGCTCAATTAGATCGTAGACTTAAGTTAATCTGGTCCTATGTTTCGTGTTTAGTATTTCCCTATATATCAGTTTTGTTTTGTGTTGTTAATTGCACTTGTTTCATTAATGAAATTGCCAAAACTTGCACATCACCCCTTCTTGAACATTGAGCTTGTCCTTAAGCTCTAAAAGTCCAATATCTTCAATACTGAGGGAGTTCGTGCATGTGAACTGGAAGGCCCACTAGGAGGTAGTTGGCTAGGTCTTAGTGACCAAGGATGTTTTGGGTTGAATGATGAAATAACGAGTGTTGTGTAACACATTATGTTGGGCTCAGCATGGTGAATGTGTGTTGGATTGTAGGCTTGATTGGGTTGTTTACCGATGATAGCAATTGGATGCAATTGCTCTCCCATATTGACATTGCTGTGCTTGCTGTTACATGTTAATATTTTAGAAATTATTTTCCCTATATTCAACCCCTATATTACCTCCCACAAGCTTGTAAAGTTCAGTAATGTTTAGCTGTTGGGGAGGCTGTGTGTTGTAGCAGGGCTCACTAGGAGTTCTTGCATATAAATCATGTGTCTCACTAGGAGGTATCGAGCCAGGTCGTGGTGTAGAAAGTTGCACGTTAGGACTGCAAGCGCTAGATAATATACAACAGGAAGCAGTGAATCAAGTGTTAGGTTGGGTTTAATAAGGTTAAAGTGTGTTGTGTTGTGGGCTTGTTTGGGCTATTCATTGATGATAGCTAGCAATTGGATCTATGTTGCTCTCCTTTGCTTCTAGGGCTGGCAATTTGTGTTACTATATCATGTCACATATCTGTATTTAAATGGATTCGTGTCTAAACATTTTAACCCGTGAAATGATCCGCTTATGAATCGTATATAAAACCTAAACCCATGACCTAATTCGTTTAATAAGCATGTCTTGTATCCGAGTTGGATTCACTTATTGATTCAAATAGTTATAAAAATTTGTAAAATACTTACATATCAAAAAGGTCGATAATAAAATTAAATGTGCAGTACATTTTAGTCCTTAATGTTTTCCTATTTTCTTATTTAAATCCTCAACTTTTTTGTTTTCTATTTAAGCCTTCAATATTTTCAAAAACTTATAAAAAAGATTTACATCAAATCTATTAAGTTTTTCATTTAATTGTGGTATGTATCAACTTCACATTAGTACATAATAATTAAAATAACAAAATAATAGAATTAAAGAGATTTATTTACATAATATAATAAATAATAATATTAAATATATATAATGAAAATAATTAAAAAAATAATAATTAAAATTGAAAAAATAAGTTAGAAAATTTTTTGTGTCCTCTAATTACCTTGGCTAAGTAGCCTAAAGCTAATCGAAAATTAATGCATACTTAAGATGAACTGAAAATTCAACATATTTAATGGAAATCTTATTTTTGTAAGTTTTTCAAAATGTTGAGAACTAAAATAGAAGAAAAAAAAATGGAGGACTCAAGCGAAAAGGTAGGTAAATGTTGAGAACTAAAAATGTAATTCTTTCTAAAATTAACTTCTACAAATATTAGTGACATAAGATCTTGAAAGTTAACATGAAATTATAATCCAAATAACAATTTTAGTGAAGTTCTATCAAATATAATAAATCTAAAAACTCACAAGTTTTATAATATAATTGAATTAACCTAAATTCGTGGCTTAACATTTTTCATCTGATTTTCAAGAGAGACTATTAAAGAATTATACATATAAAACAATGATATTAATAAAAATATATGCCTTTGAAAATTTTAGAAAAATAGTTTAGTTTATTACCCGTGTCGCTATAGAGCCAATTTTTTATACATAAAAGAGTTTCTATAATTTCTAACTTCATTATATTGCGATATTGATAAAGAATTTGACCTCCATTACTAAATGTAGATTGCGAAGCTATGATAGATGTTGGTATGCTCAAGATATCTTGTGCTATTTTCACAACTTGAGGATGTTGGAATTAATTGGTTTTTTGATGTATTGAATTCGACCATTGTATGTCGCTTTTCATCTAAATATAACTCTAGTTTAGATTTGGCAATACTCCAAAATCCTCATTATAGGTTTATAAACCAATTGAACCTATCGCTTAACAAATATTTCAAAATAATATGATGATGCATTAAAATCTTAACAAATCTAAAAATCGAGATTATTTACACAAATAATACAGGCCATTTATCATTGAAGAGATAGAGAAGGAGAAATTGGTTTGCCTTTATTGTCGTTCCCAATATTGTCAAGTACAACTTTGTTGGTGTAATGGTATAGTACTTTCTAAATAGCTAAAAGACGAGAAAGGGAAATTTATAAAAAAATAATTGAATTTATCCAAAGGAGAAAATAAAAAAAAAAAGATGAGGAGAGATAAAATAACTAATATGAAGAGAGAGATATGACTTGTTGATGGTGTGGTATAGAAGGATCATGAAACTTTGAGTGACAAAATCAATAGTGCTTAGAAATTAAAAAAAATAAAGAAAACAAAAAATGTATATATTATCAATATAAAACGAGTTTGTGGATCGGACCTGTAATATATTTACGAGAATTATTTAATAAACGGGTTTGAAAACTTGATACAAACCCGAACACAAATTTTGTCATGTTTAAATGGATCTAACCCATTTGTGTCTCGTGTTGATTTTTTTTTATACAAACCATTTATTTCGTGTAGTATTGTGTTCAGCTTTCACGGGTCGGATCTTGAATTGTTAGAGCCCTATTTGCTTCAGCTATTTAGGTGGTGAGAACACACTTCTTGCCTTCACCTTCTCAAGATCTTGCACATACTATTGGACACACACAGCCAACAGTTGCAAGGGATCACCAATAAAAGCTGTGTTGATATTGATTTGTTGTTAGCTTGGGTGTTGGATCTGGTCATGGGTGAAAAAAATGAGAAATGGCTAGGGGCTAGTTTGAGAGCTCTCTCTCATCTTGTAAAGAAATGATGAACAGAACTCTAAGCTGGCATAGCAACAGAATGAATCAATTAAGTGAGAATGATGCCGAACAGTGCATTTATTCCACCCTTAAACACTAACTTTCCTAAATTAAAGATTACTTAAAATGTCACCTATGATTCTAATGATCCTAACAATATCTTCTAAAACATCTCTTAGTATTCTCATGATAATAAAGATTACTTTACTAAAAATATCACCTATGGTTCCAATCCCTCCTTGTCCTCAACCGGCTCAAAAGGGAAAGGCATGATTGGGATGGCGGACCTAAGGCTGTGACACTCATGATCTTAATGATATCTCTTAATACATGCATGACAATAGTCTGGAAAAGAAGTTCTACATTTCTGAACGTTAATTTACAAGACACACAAAAAATGCTCTCTCCTCTCTCCTCTCTCCTCCCCTACCCACGCCCCTCCCCCCCCCTAAAGGACCACTTCCTTTAGGAGCCTAAATTTTCCCAACACACTACCCCACCACGCCCAATCTCTGCCCAAGTAATCACCAAAAATGGAAATACCCCAAAACCCACAAACCAGACCCCACTGCTCATCTCCCAAGGTAGATTACACAACCTACCTTTATGAGGAAAAAACAAAAGAAGCTTTTATTTCCTCTCTCATCCACCTGGCAAACTATGACGGAAATGGTAATCTTGAGCCTTGTGCCAAGCCTACCTGCCCAACTTTGCAGTCTGGTCAGCCCCACGCGTCAGAGCCCTTCTCCAGCCTGCCACCCCTTGCCTCGATTGCTAACCAAACCACCTCGAGGGAAACCAAAACCACCCTTAGCCACCCAACAACTGGAAACCACCGCGCGCCGGCCACCTCGCCCGTGCCCCCTGCTAGCCCCCCGAAGTCATACGCCGCTGCTTGCGCCGCCGACTAGCCTAAGCCCACCTCTTTTGGCTCCCCTTCCGACGACAACACCTTTCCCCTCAGATTCATCCCCCCGGCGAACAAAGGTGCTACCACTAGAGTCGCCATCCCTCTTGTTGTAGAGAACCAGGGAGCTAACTATTGGGAGGCCACCCTCGTTGGCTTTTTCCTAGGCCGTCGGTTGCCCTTTCAACTAGTCAAGACGATCGCATTTAGGCTATGGAAGGACTTAGGCCTTTTAGAGGTCCTCGGAAACAAGGAGGGAGTCTACTACTTCCGCTTCCATCACGAGGCAGACCTCACTCCCATTATGGAGAAGCATTGGCATTTTGCTCAAAGATTCCTCTTGCTTCACAAATGGAGGAGGGGGCTGCCACTTGACAAGCCACAACCAACCAAGCTGCCAGTCTGGGCACAGTTCAATGGCGTCCCATGCGAATTCCTAAGTCCGGAAGGGATCAGCTATATTGCTAGCGCAGTGGGTGTCCCCCTCAAAGCCGATACCCTCACCATGGCGCGCCAACGGGCAAACCATGCCCGAGTCCTTGTGGAAATTGATGCGAGGGACCCCTTAGTATCCACCGTCAAGGTGGAAAACGTGGAAGGAGGCATTGCGCTAGTCCATGTTGTCTATCAATGGCTACCCCCTCGTTGTGGTGAGTGCCTCGTCTTTGGACATAAATGTGGCCAAGCACCTCCACCAGAGCAGCAACAACAACAACCGCAACAGAAACAGCAACAGTCGCAACAACAACGGTCAGACCCAGCTCCCCAACATACAGATACCAGCGAAGAATGGCAACAATACAGACGGCCTGGTAAGGATAAGCGGAAAGGGAAGGAGCCTGCGGAGGGAGAAGCAAGCAGTGAGGTGAACGCCCAGCAGGATAGGGAAACCTTTGTGGAGAATAAGAAGCGGGGTGATCAAGTAATTGGAGTGGAGGATTCAGGTGTGCCAAGAGCTAACAAGCGGGGGTATGAAGCGAATAAGAAGCTACTAGGAAAGCAAATCAAGGCAGCGGCCAGCTCTAAGGAGGAAACTATCATCCCGCCGGAGCCCGTGGGGTCGGGGAAACCTATCTCTGATCCTTCACACTCACAAATCACCAAGGAGGCGCCTGCTTCATGTGAGGTATTAACTGGACGTGACAAACTGGGTGAAATGGAGCACATGCCTGATTTGGCCCTGATGGACAACGCTCCCAACTTGGCTGACCTTGCAGCGGACGACCACGATCACACCCCACTTTGCAAACTCATCGCCCACAAAAGTCAGAAAGGTTCCACCTCTTCCAATAGACGCAAGAAGAAGGCGCGGAAGAGGAGAAGATCCTTCACTTAGTCGCCTTCATACACTCCCCAATGCATATTGCCGCTTGGAACGTTAGAGGCTTCAATGATCCCATTAAGGTTTCTGACATCAAACGGATTTGCAATGCTCACAAGATAAGCTGCATTGGCTTACTTGAGACAAAGGTTAATCCGCGGAACGAAGCATCTATCAAGAATGCATTGGGCACATCATGGCAAGTTAGAATAAACACATCAAACGGCAAAAGATTGTGGTTAGCATGGAGACATACTGAATGGACCGTCAGCGTTGAATCAGAGAGCCCCCAATTCATGCATTGCAAATTAGTAAACAAAAGATCAAGCTTCATCTCCTTAGCTACTTTCATCTATGCCTCCAATAACAGTAGAGAACGACGAGGCCTATGGAGTAATATTGTAAATATAGCCCCCACTACTCATCCCCTCCCATGGATAGTACTAGGGGATTTCAACACCACACTTTCCCTCAATGAGAAATTAGGCGGGAGAGCACACCTCTCGGAAGATATGGTTGATTTGCAAAATTGCATCTCGCATGCAGAATTGGAAGACTTGAACTATGTGGGTGATTTCTACACTTGGTCCAACCGCCAAATGAGCAACCCCATCTTACGCAAATTGGATAGAGTCATGGTAAACCAACAATGGCTTCACCTACTACCAAGAACTCATGCTCAATTTGCTCCCCCAACCCTTTCGGATCATTCCCTTGCCATTGCCCACATTGACACTTCACCTGCCACCAAGAAGACCCCCTTTAAATTCTTCAACTTCTGGATCGACCACAAGAACTTCTTCCACATAGTGAGCAACACATGGGGGTTAGACATAGCTGGATGCAAAATGTTCCAGGTCACTCGTAAACTCAAAATACTCAAACACGAACTCCGCAAACTCAACAGGAATGAATTCGGTCACCTCCCACTTCAGGTTGAGTTAGCACACTCCGAGCTACAAGCCCTCCAAGGTGCTGTCCATGGAAATGGAGACACTTCCTTAATGGAACAGGAAAAAGAAGCCTATAAAACCTACTACCTCCTACGAGCAGTCGAGGAAAGCCTCTACAAACAGAAGTCCAGGGCACTCTGGTTAAAACTTGGAGATAGGAACACCTCATTCTTCCATAACTCTATGAAGAACTTACACAACCGTAGCCACATACGTCACCTATTTGGAAGCGACGGGAGTGAAGTCATTGGTGACATGGAGATTAAAGAGCTTGCGGTGCAACACTTTCGAAAGCTCTATGAGTGTCCCCCTTCCTCTTCCATCTTTGCAGATGTCAGCGAAATGGTCTCACGAAAGCTAAGTCACCAACAATGTGTGGAGCTATCTCTCCCTTTCACAGATGACGAAATCAAATGGGGGTTCTTCTCCCAAACAAATGACAAAGCACCGGGGCCGGATGGCTACACCGCCAAATTCTTCAAAGCCACCTGGGGGATTATTGGTAAAGACCTCTTGGAAGCTTCAAAAGAATTCTTGGTATCGGGACACCTACTCAAGGAGATAAATTCTTCCATCATCTCTTTGGTTCCTAAGGTTGCCAACCCATCCACACTTGGAGAGTTCCGTCCTATAGCCTGCTGCAACGTCATCTACAAAGCCATATCCAAAACCATAGCAGAGCGCATCAAACGAGTCCTTCCATCCTTAGTAGGCAGCGAGCAAGCGGCGTTCATCCCTGATAGACGTATCTCGGACAACATCTTCCTCGCACAAGAACTACTTGCAGGTTATCGTACTCAAACCACCTCACCCAGATGCACCCTCAAGGTAGACCTCCATAAAGCCTTTGACACAATCAAATGGGATTTTTTGATGTCTACATTACATGCTATGGGCTTCCCTCCCCACCTAAGATCCCTGATTTACCAATGCATCTCCACCCCGATGTTTTCCATCAACATTAATGGTGAACTTACGGGTTACTTCCCTAGTATGAGGGGACTCAGACAAGGTGATCCACTATCACCCTATCTATTTGTGTTGGGTATGGAAATCCTATCCTCCCAACTGAGAAGACTAGCTGCGCGCCCTCAATTCTCTCTGCACTGGAGATGCAAGAAAGAGAAACTCACCCATTTATGCTTTGTTGATGATCTTCTCATCTTCTCAAAAGGTAACCTCCAGTCAGTCTCCCTGATTAAGTTAACCCTCCAGCAATTTCATTCCATGTCAGGCTTGGACGTTAACAACAACAAGAGCAATATCTTCTTCTCCCATGTTCCCGCTGCAGTTAAGGAGGCCATCCTCTCCCTCACCCAATACCAGGAAAGCTCACTGCCAGTACGCTACCTCGGAATACCCCTCTCCTCCTCCAAACTTCGCAAAGAAGATTATGATGCCTTGCTAGAGCGTATACTATCTCGAGTCTCCTCCTGGACATCTAGACACCTCTCTTATGCAGGGCGACTGCAACTCATCAAATCAGTACTCGTCTCCATCCAACTACATTGGAGTAACATATTCATGATCCCCAAGTCTGTCATAAAGAAGATGGACAGCTTGCTCAGGAACTTTCTCTGGAGTGGAAACTCCCACATGAACACTAAAGCTAAGGTCAGATGGAACGAAGTCTGCAAACCACTTAAGTGTGGGGGCCTCGGCATCCCTGACCTCCATCTTTGGAACAAAGCCATCCAGATAAAGCACATTTGGCGCCTCTGCAAGGAAGGACCTAAAACCCTTTGGCCTGAATGGGTACATTCCACTCTCCTCAAGGGGCGAAGCTTCTGGACTCAAAAGCCGCCAACAACATGCTCTTGGACTTGGAAGAAACTGCTGAAACTCAGACAATTAGTCCGGCCTTATTTTCAGTGGATCCCCAACAATGGTCTCACCATCTCCCTCTGGACTGACTTCTGGCTCCCAATAGGACCTTTGGATCAAGTCTTCAGTGCTCGGGCAATGGGCAATACCGGCCTCCCACCTACCACTAAGCTTTGTTCCCTCATGGAAGGTAATAACTGGTGCATCCCAGACGCAGTACTCAATATGAACATCCAGATACCTGACTCCCTTCTTCCCAATGCAACTGCCAATGACCACCTCCGATGGATCCATTCCAACACGGGCGACTACACAACCAAGAGTGGGTATGCATTCCTCTCCCCTTCACCCAGACCAGTCCCTTGGGCGAAGGTTATATGGAATAAATACTCTATCCCTAGACACTCGTTTATCTTGTGGCTGGCCTGGCTCTACAAGCTGACCACCCTTGACAAATTGGAATTATGGGGCATGACTACTTCCACCACGTGCTTCCTATGTCATCAGAGCCCGGAAGATCATCCTCACCTCTTCTTTAATTGCAGTTACTCTCGATCCATATGGACAGCGGTTTGTGACCACCTTCACTGCCCACCCCACTTTCACAATTGGCAAGGGGCCACCTCGCTACTATTGGCCTCAAATGGCTCCACCTCTATCGATCACAATAGAAGATGCGTCGCACTGGCTGCTTCAGTGTATTGCATATGGAGAATGCGTAACAATGCACGTCTAGGGAATCACATCCCCAACTGGGGTTCAGTTGTAAACCAAATTATAGCTTACACCTCTGTATTGTAATGCTTCCATGTAGCTCTTTAGCTTCGCTTTTACTTTGCTACGTCCTATGACTATATTGTAAATTTCCCGGTTCATGATTGTATACGTTTTGGATATCAATAAAATTCACCTTATCCAAAAAAAATTCAGCCTTTAACATCTATTCCACACCATAATAGTAAAATCCAGGAGAAAAAGAGGTGATCATGCGATTCCTTTTCCACTTGGGATATGTAACATGTGCTTTGTTGAGTAATGTTCATGCTTTTAATATGTAAAGTGTACACAATTTATGTTGCACCATCATCCGCACAATAAATGCTTTCCTTTGATAACACTTCTTAAACCAAACTACTTTTTCCCAGTGCACAGTATTGTGTGCATTAGTAAAAGCTTTAACTGCATCTTTGATAGTGAAATCTTTTGATTTGTGCCATTTTCACATGAAGTTATCTTCTCTATTAGTAGATGGAATAGTTTTTTGGATTCAACTCCATTATGAGTTTCAGTCACTTCCTATATTGGCATCTTTGGCCATTGACTCTCCCCATTTTTCAACTGAAGAACATAGAAGGATTAGCATAACTGTAAATGGCTCTCTTACACACCAAGAACAAAGGCCTTTTGTTGCTGTGTTGGGGAGAGATAAGGTCACCTTAACCCACTTCCCAACCAAATAAATGCTTTGTGTTACAGGATTGAATATAAGCCAGTATTAGGTCTATTCGTGCTACCCATAGATAATAAAGTTGATTTGGGAGTTTTTCTTCCACACTCGTTTATGATTGTAGGTTGTTTCAAGCTCGTTAGAGAGAACTTGACTATCTCCAGTTGAAACCAATATTTTGGATAAAGTGATAACTTTAATATTTCATCATGGTCTGTCTCCTTTTATTTACAACATGCAGCAACATAGTGGGATAACTGCTGAATTTTGAAAAATACATTTCCCTCCTGCTATACCCTACATGTCTAGCCTCTTTACCTGATTGCTATAGTACCACACCAACCAACACAATAACATGAGCACACTAGATGCACAACACTACTATAGCAACTAAAGAAATACAGACAGCAGAAATAACAAACTCGTACACACTACAACATATTACATATGTAACATATAGATGTCCACAAAGCATTAGAGTACTAGGAGTTCTTCTTCTTCTTTCTGTGCACATAGACCCACTCATATGGAATAACACGTGACCCCCAGGTTGACTCATCTGTAACACTTTGCCATTGGTCTCAATTGGAGTAGCTTCTGCCATGCCTGCATTGAATTTCCTGGAATGTCAACATTCCAGAAGCTTCTCCCCTTAAGTGAATATGGCTTCACCCTATCAGCTTATACATCCCTTCCATTAGGCTGCTAGATATGCTTTAATTGGTAAGCCCCGTTTAGAGTGAAAATGTTGATTATCCCCTGTCCTTCCTCCTTAGATCTGCAGATTTGTTCATAAGAGATTTTTGCTAAGGCTCTCTCTTGATCATTTCCCTTCCAAATGAATCTAACCATCTTTGCTTGGATCTCATTTAGAGTTGATTCAAGGAGAATGAAAGTGGAAGACATGTAAACTTGCATTGCACAAAGGATATTTGATGAGGTGAACCTTCAGCATAGATAATGAAACGACTTTTAAATCTTGTTCTTCACTTAGTCAACATGTCTTACATGTGTTTTTGTAAGAGCACGACTTCATTGACTAAAGATTCTGATTCATATATATTAATTGCATTGTACTACTTTTTGTAGAAGGTACAACTGTTATCTATTTTCCTTTCACTTATATCCCTGACTATTTTTATGGAGGTAGTTGATTTTGTATCTTATTGTCATGCATTGCTATCATCTGGTACGAGAAGTTCCTAATATATAAAGAGTAGTTATAATGGTTTTGTTAGAATTCATAGGTTCTTTTAGAAGTATAGAATATGAGTAGTTGAAGGATTTTTCTGCCCATGTTGTTATGAATCCTGGCGTAGGATCTAGCCAAGGGTGAAATATGTAAAGAAAGGATTGAGGGATTGTTAGTGAGTATCCTCTAATCTCATGATGGAAGACAAACAAAAATAAAATAACTCAATACTTTTAGCTTGTCTATATCTCTTGTGAGATTATTTATTTGCAGGAGGAGAAGTATAATTCAGTCGTCAATGTTTATCTATTTTTCTATTTGAGTTGTGATTATTATTTATTTATTTTTCTAATCGAGTTATTAACGTTTTTAAAATTTTATAAAAATATAACTTTCATTAAATATGTTAGATTTTTTATCCATCTTGGGCATGTATTAGCTTTTGATTATTTTTGGATTAATTGGTTAGTGTAGCTAGGGTACATATGAATTTTATCAGCTCATTTTTTTTTTACTTTTAATTATTATTTTTGTATTTTTTATTATATTATATCATTATATATATTTAATATTATTTTTTATTATATTATATAAATAAATATATTTGATCTTATCGTATTGTTAATTTAATTATTGTAAATCAATTTGAAGTTGATGTATATTACGGATTGAGAAAAAACTTAATCGATTTGATGAGTCTTTTTTTTTTTTTTTTTTAAGGTTTTGAAAATATTAAGGATTTAAGAATTACCCAAAAAATATTAAGGATTTAAGTAGAAGAAAAAAAAAGTTGAGTAATAAAATAAAAAAAAGTAGGCTAACATACTTTTCCCTTTATTTATACAAGCCTATGGCTAGTGTTATAGAAGTGCTTACACTCCCTGAAAGATGAGCAGGGGGTTTGGATTACTTCCTTGGATGGTGTAAAGATGCTGGCTATCTGTTACTTTAAGAAGCTGCTAAGTGAACCTTCTTTGGGCTATTCCTCCTATAGTGATTGTATCCTTTCATTGGTAAATGGAAGAGTCAGTGCTGAGCTTGTTCAAGAGCTGTGCAAGCCTCTTTCAAATGTGGAGGTGAAGAATTCTATATGGTCTCCGGCCAAAGACAAGGCATCTGAGCCCTGATGGATATGGAATAAATTTCTTTCATGATGTTTGGGATATTATAGGGGTGGAAGTGACCTTGGCTATCATAGACTTGTTTGCAATGGGGTCTCTCTTAGGGGAGATCGATTCCGCTTACTTTTGTGCCTAAGGATGAAAATCCAGAGTCTTATGATTGGGGAGGTGACGTATCTGATGGAAAGTCAACTTTTGGTTATTGCACAAAACTATGGGGTGATCTTTTGACTTGGAAGAGTAAGAAGCAGACAGATGCCAAGAGCAGTGCTGAAGCTTAATGTAGGGTTATTGCTCAAGGTATATGGGAAGTGATATGGATTCAAAGATTATTGGAGGATTTGAATGTTGAGGTTAAAGATGTAAGATTGTATAGTGATAGTAAATCAGCTCTAAGCATTGTAAAGAATCCAATCTAGCATGAATGCATTGAACATGTTGGACTAGATTACAATTTCATCAAATCAGAGATTGAGAATGGAGAAATTAAATGGTATATTCCTACTCAGAGCCAAGAAGTAGATATTTTGACCAAGTCCGTGACAAGGAAATTATTTAGAGATTTAAAGCAAGCTGGGAATGATGGACATTACTTCCTCAGCTTGAGGGGGAGTGTAGGAAATTTAAATTTTTATTAGATATTTAAATGTATTTGTAGATTTCTGGTCATTCGTCTATTTATTTATTTTTTTTTCCCGTGTTATTTTTTCTGTTTATTTTTGTCCATAGCTTTTCCAGATTAGGTCAGGCTGTTATCTGGTTATACCAGATAAGAGTTGTTGCTTATTTTTTGGAGAGCAGGTAAACTCTGCTCAGGAACGTCCTTGTGTATATAATTTTCAATGTTAAACAGTAAAGAATATGAGAAAGTATTTTTCCCTTCTTTTCTTCTTTTTCTTCAGTCTTAAATGCCATTAAACTCGAATAGGGAAAGTAAGAACTTCAAATACTAAGAAAACAAGGACTAAGCTAATAGCTGACTAACAAGCGAACCTAACAGAAAGGAGAGAGCAGATAAGAAGAGAGAAAAGGTTCAACTGTTTAAAGTAAACCCTAAAAGAAGTGGTCTCTTAGGGGGGTTAAGGAAGAAGATTTTAGGGAGGCAACTTTGGAGATGAGGCAGATGATTTTCTCTCTCTAGCCAGTCTTTTGAACCCACTATGGAGATGTTAATCTTGTTTTTGAGTCTGATATTCTGTTTTGATATATCTCTATTATGCTAGGTTCTTTATTTTGGATGTACTGAAGTATGCACTTCTTTCATTCTAGTTTGTAGTTTCTACTGATTACTTATCTCCAAATCATGTTATGCAGATGGTAATGGATTCAAGACCAGCACCATGCGGCTGGGTGCTGATGTAATTGTTTTTAGTCGTGCCATTCGTGCAGGGTAATACACCGTTATGTTTGTCTGCAGTGGCATTTTCATGCATGATTCTGTTTGATTGAGTTGTTTCTGTTCGTTCATTTGTTTTTTATATAATTTTTTTTGGATAAGTATTTTTTTTTTAATGTAATTTCATGCAGCTGCTTGCTCACATATCAGATTCTGTCAGTTTATTTTTTTGGGTAATATATATATATATATATATTGGGTAAAAGATTCTGTCTGTTTCTCCTGTGAGATTTGTGAAGTTTCTTTTCTAAGAGCAGAGCGCACAAACGCCTCATGCACTTTGCATCCAGGACTTTTTGAAGCTTAGCAAAGCTGAAACTTGAGTTCATAGGATAAGTGTTTTAAGATGCTAAAGGTAAATGAAATCATTTCGAACATAGGCTGTTTTTTAGTGATGAGAGGATTTTTGAGGCTGTGTATGCCACTAGTACTACAAAAAACAGAGATGTGTACATCAGTGTTCAATGCAAATGTCTTGCCCAAAGCATGCACAAAAATGTATCATAGAAGCTAATATGTCAATAAGAATTATTATGACCATGATGACCCTATACATCTTCTGACACTAGAAAATGAAATGATCTTAATATATTTTATTAATAATTGTGTGAATTTGTTCATTTTGAAACATGCTGTCTACATGCTGTCAAAGGAAATATTAGCCCTTTCATACTATAGTTTCAACCTCTAATTTTCTCCACTTTTTCCTGAGAGATTGCTTTATCCAAGAAGTTGGGAGATGAAAGCAATATGATATGTCGATTTCTTATAATTTGCAAACAGGATACTTAACAAAATTTGTTCCTATCTTATAAATAGATTATGTAGAACTGCTATGTTGACAGGTGATGATATTTTATGTATTTTCATGCTTGATAGGATTGTCATGCATTATATTGCTGAGTGAGATATTTTTGATTTGTAATTTTTCCTCCTTCCTTGTCTTTTATTTCCTGGCACTTTCATTATTCTTTTCTTTTGTTTAATGATGAAATGAAAAGTATACAATTCTATTAGAGATTATGTACTAGGCTGATAAAACATTCTTGTGTTGAACAGAGCTGCAAACTGCATGGTTGCCTGTACTATTATATATCAATTAGATTAACTTGTAGGGCTGGACTTAAAAATATTCAAGAAGCTTTGTCCTGTTCAACCATGGAAACTTGATTAGAGTTGACCTTTGAAGTTTTTAATTCCTATCACTTTGCATCAATCCTTTGCAACATAGGTATACAGTGCAGGCCTGTGCATCTCATATTTGCTTTTAGGATTGTTGTCTTTCATTGTTCTGTCAAAAGGATTATTTTCTTGCCTGAACCCTGTCAAGATTATAGGTCAAGATGAAGAAGAGATGAAAAGATGCTCTGGACATTTCTTGTTTGATGAATTTCTAACTCCTTGCACTTGTATTAGATGAATCTTATTCTGTCTGCTATGTTTTCTCGTTTTGTGTTATTCAAATATTTTCATCTTACTTACCAAAGGAAATATTTTCATCTTTGCTGAGAAATTTCTCTACATGGTATTCTTCTGCCTTAGATATTTACACAATCATTATGATTCTCTTTGTCATTATTTTTGCATGACTCTTCGTGTTCACTGATAATTGCCGGACTCATTATATGGATCAATAGAGGTGTTGTAGACAATACTGTGTTGATTATTTTTGCTAGACTGTTCGTGTAAGAGGAGTTTGCTTATTATGATAATCATTATAGTTATAACTATGATGGTTTTTAATATTGAACAATATATGGAAAAATTGAGGTATTTGTGATAATATCTCACCCATCAGAAGGATGTCTTTCTAATTTGTCAGGAGCTGTATATTATTACTTTTAGTTTAGTAATTACTATCTACTCTCATTTATACTTCTCATGCTTTAATTATTAAGAAATTGTTATATTTATCCTTGCTTAAATTACTAAAGGAAAAGAAAACATTAATCTTGGTTATGAGGTAGGATAATACTAAGCCCTATTATGTTTATAATATGTTTGGTTGTATGTTAAAGTGGATGGTAGAATTTTTTTTTTTTTTGGGTGAAATGGAAGATAGACTTGAATATTGAAAATAGAGAATAGTATTTTTCACCTTTCCCTCTTCCCTCTCATTAATTTTTATATCCTTTTCCCTTATTGTTATCCTCTCCTTCTCCACCTTCTACTATATTATGAGAGACTTCAATAGTTTTTCTCTTTAGATTTTATTATGCTTGTAGATTGGTTAGTTTGAAAATTTCATTTTACTCTCTGCAGAAGAGAATCTCACATGTGATGATCTTTCTTTTAGTAAGGCAACTCAGAGTGTTGGACTTCTGTCATACACCTTTTTGCGGAAAACTGGACTGGATGACATCATTGTTCCTATGGTGAATCTTCATATCTTTTGGTATTATTTATTTGGGAAAAGGAAACAATTAATGTAATAAAAAAAATCCTAAAAATAGGACATTTTTAAAAATAATCCTAAGAATACTGCAATTAATTCCAATGAAAGTATATTTTTGTTACATTAAAATCGTGTCTTCAAAACACGATTTTAAATATTGTATTCTTAATAATATTTTTATAGGAGACATTTTTTAGATTTTTTTTTTAGAAAGTACAATATTAATTTCCTTTTCCCTTATTTATTCATCTTCATAACATGTCAGTCACTTATGAAGCCACTTATTTGTTTGTTATTTTATTTTATTTTTTTAAATCTTCCATTTTTGGATGTGTGAAGTTTGATAGTTCCACAATAGCTGCATGAACCATTGAGTCAAAAACTATTCCAATAGGGACTAGGGTTATCATGTTATTGGTTCTTGTTGAGATGTCTATCATATTTTGTTGTCGCATACATTTGCTTGGGAAAACTTTTTGGAAGCTGGCTGTAGGTTCTTTTTCAATAAATATATAAAGGAATTTGATCATGAATTGTTTGAGTATATAAAAGATATATTAGAACCAATAGGACAGAAAATATGAATAAATAATAAGTCAAAAATGGTTATACTCTTTAAATTCTTGGTTTTTATTGACATTTTCGGTTCTTGTAGGTGAACTTTTTGGTTTTTATTGGTGTTTGATTATCGTTATTCAAATTTCACCATCTTTGTTTATTTCTCTTTCAGATTGATTTCGATACATCTAATGACTGGGCAGAACCAATTATTTATGGGTCTAGTGATGACTTGTCTAGAAATTTGAAAACCATCCTGGAATGGTCTCCCTTTTCATCAAAGGATGATCTCATGCATCAGGTTTGCTTTATGCTGTTAAAGTTCATTGTTTACTCAAAATTGGGGAAAGGGGACAGAGAGGGAGTCTGAGGAGACTGAGCATATCTTCTCTGTAGGATTATTTATCAATTTTTCTAGCAAATGATTTTACCCTGAATTTTGAAAGAAGATGGAAAGGGCAATTTGGAACTTCCCAAGCATGTTGCTTGAGACATCTATTATTGTCCTTTTGTTTAAGAACTGTTGAGTTTCTGGATGCTACTATCATGTTATTCTAATTCTTATTCATAATGAACATAAACATTTGACTTAATTGAATTGAAATTCTGCGGACAAAGCAAAATGCTATAGAATAGGTCTGACATCCATGAGCTGGGTAAAAAAATAACCCCACTATCCCATGCTGATTCTTTGAGTAGTTAATGTTGTTTTGAATTCAGTTTCTAATTATTTTTTATGCATAATTGTTTGACTTCGTAATTATTTTTCTCTTAACTAGTTTTCATGTGTTATAGTAAATTTATCTTCCTGTTGGCTTTTTTTTTTTGTGTTACCAGTTTGAAGACATTGGATCACATGGTACCAAAATAATTATCTTTAACCTGTGGTTGAATGATGAAGGTGTATATGAGTTGAGTTTTGATGATGATGAAGAGGTATGTTTCTTGCTAAAAATTTCTCTTTTATTACTAATTCTTTTGCTTTTAACTTCCCACGGTTCAAGTAACCTCTTTATATTGTAACACTCTTTGCTATGCATTTTTTTTTTTGGGATAATGGATGGTTGTGGCTGTAATTGGATTATATGACTAACTCTTGGCACATAAACTATCCAACAAGACCCATACTCTTTGCTATGTAGGTAGCCCCAAGAGTGTCCTTGTAACATCTTCTAGAGCTCATAAACCTTTGTTGAGGGTTTATAAGAGACATCACTAGTTATGTGGTAGGAGTAGGGTGTGGTGTTCTGTGCAATATTTGTTGTGGTGGAGTGCTGTGTTGCGTGTGTACTTGTTAGGGTGATTGGTCGTTTTGTGGGATTTATAAGGGGGTGTGTGGTGGTGTTCTATAGGTTTTTTTTTGGAATTTACGTGACCATAGTAGTGGATATTTAAATAAAACATGGAGGGAATAAAAGGCAGTTAAGAATATTGTTAAAGGGTAACAGGAAAAAAAAAAAAAGGAGAGAGAGTTGAGGGTTGAGTGTTCTTCCATTACTATGAGCCTTGGCTTGGACAAAAAGTGCCAAAGTGGTGGCGATTTGCTTGTCTATCAAGGATTTTCTCATAAGGTAAATGCTACTCTAACATGGATTGAGCTTTAGTGGTTGTAGTTTCAATCTTAGTTCCTTTGTTTGTTTCAATTGGCACCATCTTTGGGAAAACAATGGGGAGGATGACTAGGATGGAGTCACGAGTTGAAGCTATTGAGAAAAACGTCCATGACATCGATGATGAAATGCATGGGAGTATTTTTGAGTTTCATCATCAAATTGAAATCGTGGAGAGAAACACAAATGCAAATTTTCAAGGTATTGAAAAAAGGATTTCTAACATGGAAATGATGATTCATGATTAGTGAATGGATCGATAGAAGGAAGCATGGTCTAAAGAGAAGGCCTTTAGTTCGGTTGAGTTAGGGTTTTGACTAGCTTTTGAACAACATTTGTAGGTGAATAGAGTTGAAAGAGTGGAAATATTGGAGGAGGATGTAGATGATCAAAGCTTGGACGGATGTTGGAACGGTAGTGTTGCTGGTGTTTGATGGAAGCACTTTGGTATACCGAATCACTATGGTTGAACAGTACTTTGAATTGCAACGCGTTTGTGAGGAAAACAAGGTGGCTATTGCTTCCACTTGCTTGTGCGGCCGGGTGATATATTGGTACAAGATGATTTGACAAAAATATCTATAGCTTGACTGGGAAAGTATGAAATCGGAGCTACTCATTTGCTATGGCAGCCTAATCTCCAGCAATCCCTTTGAGAGAGTGTCCACCATTCATCAGGAAACGATTGTCGCTAGTTACATGGAGGATTTTAAGGCCCTTACTGCTTGCATTCCTGAGTTAATTGAGATGCAGTTGCTGGGATATTATTTGGGTGGTTTGAAGGATGAGATTCAGGTGAGAGTAAGTACATTCCCACTGATCACCTTGTTGGAGGCCATTGAGTTATCCCTCAGTGTTGAACAGGAGTTTGCTTGTGGAGTTGTGGTGGTTCGGAAGGGAGAAGAGGACGATAGATTTGTATGACGCCAGCCATATCAAAATCCAGTGTATTTGAATCTGGCTTATTCTAATTTCAATCGTTCTCCAGTGAGCTCTCCTTGGTCCAACATGTCAGTTGATAGTGGTTGGTGATCTCATCGAATTTCTGGCAGCTCGCAGTTAACAGAGAGAAGTGGAGCTGGTTGGTGTGGGACTGGGGGAATAGGTAGCAATAGGTTGGTGGAGCGAACAACACTATAGATGATGCACGTAGCTCGAGTTCATCTATTCCGCAGATGAACAACGCTGGTAGGGGACCATGCTAGATGAATTATCAAGAATATTTGGATAAGCGAAGTAAAGGATTATGTTTTAATTGTGATCAGTGGTTTAGTTTGAGATATGAGTGTCCCAATAAAACTTTATGCGTATTGTAATTTGAAAGAAAATCTAATCTTATTACATTGCTTTTTCATATAGGAATTGATGTCTATATATACAGGATTTAACTATCTATTTTAGGAAATGAGATCCTCTAATAATAGCTAGTTAATAATACACATTAATGTAGGATATTATACATTAATATACATATTATAACACTCCCCCCTCAAGTTGGAGCATAGATGTTGATTATGCCCGACTTGTTAGAAATATAACTGACTCTAACCCCATTTAATGCTTTAGTAAAGATATCTGCCAACTGTTCTCCGGTCTTAACATGCTTTATAGAGACCAAGTTTTGTTGTATCTTCTCTCGAATGAAATGACAGTCAATCTCAATGTGTTTCGTTCGTTCATGAGACACGGGATTAGATGCAATATGAATAACTGCCTGATTATCACACCACAATTGTGCAGGTATTGGCACCTTAAAGCCAACTTCAAGTAAGAGCTGATAAATCCACATTATCTCACATACTGAGTGTGCCATAGCCCTATATTCCGACTCTGCACTTGAGCGAGACACAACATGTTGTTTCTTGCTTTTCCAAGAGACCAGGTTTCCACCCACAAATACACAATACCTAGTGGTGGATCTTCTGTCTATTTTGGATCCTGCCCAATCTGCATATGAGAAACACTCAATATGATTATGTCCGACTACCATAAACTAAACCACGTCCTGGGGCACCTTTCAGGTAACACAAAATTTGCTCCAAAGCTGCCCAATGATGCATGGTAGGAGATGACATAAACTGACTAACCACACTTACGGGATAAGCAATATCGGGACGAGTCACTGTGAGATAATTTAATTTCCCAACTAAACGTCTCTACCTCTTTCGATCCTGAAATAACTCACCCTCTTTAGTTAGCTGCATATTAGGGAGCATGGGTGTGCTACACGGCTTAGCACCTAATTTGCCCGTCTCTGTTAATAAGTCAAGCACATATTTCCGTTGAGAGAGGAAAATGCCTTTCTTACTCCTTGTCAATTCAATCCCTAAGAAATATTTCAATAATCCCAAATCCTTGGTATGAAACTGTGTGTGAAGAAATGACTTCAACGATGAGATTCCTGCACTGTCACTTCCTGTAATGATAATGTCATCAACATATACAATAAGAAGAATCATACCCGAGTTAGAACACTTAAAGAATACCGAGTGATCCAATCTACTCTTGCTAAGACCAAATGTCTCAACAGCCTGACTGAATTTCCCAAACCAAGCACGAGGGCTCTGTTTCAGTCCGTATAAGGATTTCCGAAGATGACAGACTTTACCGGACTCTCCCTGAGCAACAAACCCAGGTGGTTGCTCCATGTATACTTCTTCCTGCAAATCACCATGTAAGAAGGCGTTCTTAATGTCAAACTAGAAGAGCGGCCAATGATTAGTAGGAGCTAAAGAGATAAATAAGCAAACAGCAGTCATCTTAGCCACAGGGGAGAATGTGTCAGAGTAGTCAACGCCATAAGTTTGAGCATAACCTTTAGCGACAAGACGAGCTTTTAGCCGAGCTACTGAGCCGTCAGGATTAACCCTAACAGAAAACACCCATTTACAACCAATCGCCTTCTTGTCTACGGGTAAATTCACGAGATCCCAAGTGCCATTAGTATCTAAGGCAGTCATCTCTTCAATCATAGCATCACGCCAACCGGGATGAGAAAGGGCCACATGAATAGATTTAGGAATTGTCACAATATCAAGTGATGCAATAAATGAAGATGATGATGATGATAAGTTTTCATAGGAAACAAAGGACGAAATAGGATAGGTACAGTGACGTTTACCTTTCCGAAGAGCAATAGGAAGATCAAGATCGTTTGGAGCGGGATCTGATGAGGAAGAAGAGGATGGTTCAGGACATGAAGCAGGCAGGTCTCTCCGTCTGGAGTAGACATGTCGAATAGGAGGCTGTGGTGGAGGTGGCGGTGGCGGTGGAGGTGGCGAAGGCATATTCGGAGACAGATAAGTAATATGATAAATCAGTATATCATCATCCTCATCCGATGTTGGTGTTCCAATAGATGAAGGAAAAAACGGATTGTTTTCTACAAATGAAACATCAGCTGACACCAAATACTTATCAAGATGAGGGCAAATACACCGATATCTCTTTTGAACCCTGGAGTAACCCAAAAAGACACATTTGAGAGACTTAGGATCTAATTTTGTTATTTGGGGACGGACATCACGAACAAAGCAGAGACTACCAAATATCCTTTGTTCAATAGGAAACAATGGTTTTGTAGGAAACAATACTTTGTATGGAGTTTCACCCTGAAGAACAGATGAAGGTAAACGATTAATCAAGAAACAAGCAGTAGATACTGCATCGGCCCAAAACCGTTTAGGAACATTCATTTGAAAAAAGAGGGCTCTCGCTGTGTCAAGGAGATGTCTGTTTTTCCTTTTAGCCACTCCATTCTAAGAAGGTGTATCAACACATGAGGACTGATGAATGATGCCCTTTTTAATCATATATGTCTGAAATGAGTGAGACAAGTATTCTTTGGCATTATCACTTCTTAAGGTTTGGACAGAGATATTGAATTGTGTTTGGATTTCTGCACAAAAACTAGTAAAATGGGAAAATACCTCAGAACGACTTTTCATGAGATAAAGCCAAGTCATGCGAGAAAAATCATCCACAAAAGTAACAAAGTATTTGAAGCCAGTCGGTGACATAACAGGACAAGGACCCCATACATCAGAATGTACTAATTCAAATGGTACACTTGCCCTTTTATTGACTCGAGGAACATAAGATAAACGATGGTGCTTTGCAAAGTGACATGACTCACACTCTAAGCTAGAGACATTATTAAAATGAGGAAAGAGCTTTTTCAACACAGGCAAAGAGGGATGGCCCATTCAGCAGTGTGCTTCAAAAGGTGTCTGAAAACTGGAACATGCAACAGATTTAGGCACTTGAGTATCCAAGATATAGAGACCTCCCAACTCATGTCCTTTACCAATAATCTTCTTCGTCATAAGATCCTGAAATAGACAATGATCAGGAAAAAATGATATGCAACAATTCATAGTACGAGTGAGTTTGCTCACAGATAGTAAGTTAAAGGAAAATTGTGGTAAACTCAAAACAGAAGATAGGGAAATCTGAGAAGTGGGATTAGTAGTGCCAGAGCCAAGAACACGACTTAGAACCATCGGCAAGAGTAACATTTGTAGGGGATGTGTATGGTTGATAAGTTGAGAAGAGATTAAGATTACCTGTCATGTGATCTGTGGCACCAGAATCTATGACCCAGTTGGAAAATGAGGAAAGGAGACATGTGTTGGGTTTACCTGTCTCAGCAATGGCGAACACATGATGAGATGAAGCCTTTAATGCCTCCTAGTACTGAGTAAATTTTGCAAATTCATCTGTAGAAACTGTAATTTTCTTCTCAGAGGAAGAGCCATCAGTAGAGTTAGTGGAGGCAATGTGTGCAAAAGGTTTCCTCAGGTTGCGATTTCGCAATTTCTTACAAGTGCGCTTCGTATGACCCGACTCATGACAATAATAGCACATAACTCCCCCTGAATTATGCCCACGAATATCATCCCCCCCTTTCCTATAGGTGGAAGAGCGGCCTGTATTTTGGCTGACAAGAGCACTAGTAGGATGAGAAGGAGCAACAGATAACGGATTTTCTGTGCGAAGTATTCGAGTAAAGGTTTCCTGCAAAGAGGAAATCTCAGGACTAGAGAGGATCTGAGATTTGGCAGCATCAAATTCTGGACGAAGACCTGCTAAAAAACTCATTATTGCCATTTGTTCTCGTTGAGTCTGCTGTACTTTCACATCAGGGCTAAGTGGCAATAAGGTATTCAGTTCCTCATATGTCTTCTTAAAGCTCATAAGATAAGCAGTAAGGGACAACTCTTGTTGTTCAGTACGATAAAAACCTTTGCAGACCTTATAGATACGAGAAATATTCCCCTTTCCAGAATACATAGATTCCAAGTAACTCATCAACTCTTTAACATATTCATAATGATCAACCAAATTGATAATCTCACTATCAATGGAATTTCTAAGCTGCAAAAATATCCTAGCATCATCACGCAACCATACTTGTCTAGTGTTATCATTTGGTGGATCTTTAATAAGATGGTCTTCTTTTTCAATACTTCGCAAATATACTTGCACCGTTTTGCTCCAAGCCATAAAATTATTTCCATTAAGTTTATGTTCCGTGATCTTAGTTGTCACAGGAATCATATCAACAATCGGAGATTTCAAGCTTTTATCATCCATTTCAAACAGCAAAAGAAAGATTCTCACAATAGTAACAAAGAAAAAAAAAATATCCAATCACAGTGTACCCGGAAAAATGTAAAATCCAAGCCTCCGATGAGATCGACCCACAAACGCCAACCAACAGACACCAAGACCAACACGTCGTTGGCCACGAAGCACAACACCGCACCAATCTCAGTCAACTTCGACAATCCAAATGACTCCGGTGAACCAACACAACCAACCAACGACAACCTCAAAAGGCCACGAACAGCCTAGCGACGCCACAAAACCCAACGTGGATCAGACACACTGAACAAACCTCCGGCCAATCACCAAACGCGACCAATTCCGACAACCATAACAAAAGCCACTTCCCAAGATGATGTATTCAACCAATGCAACACCAAAGGAGAGTAGAACGGACTTACCAACAGTGCGTCGAAGCTTCTGGTGGGCGAAGAGTCGTCACACGCGCCCTCACGCGCCGTCGACGGAAGGGGAAAGCGAAACCCTAAAGCGGCGCGTGAGCTTCATGCGCCGGTCGCTTGGGGCTCTGGTTTCGAGGTTCGGCCGGTCGGAGGCTGGTCTCCTCCTAGACGGGTGGTGACGAAAAAAAAAGATCCCAACAGTGCTTGCTCTCAAGGGCAGCACGTCCTTGTTCACAGGACAAGACAATTTTTTTTTTTTTTTTTTTTCTCTTACATATACCTATGCTCTGATACCATGTGAATTGAAAGAAAATCTAATCTTATTACATTGCAATTTCATATAGGAATTGATGTCTATATATACAGGATTTATCTATCTATTTTAGGAAATGAGATCCTTTAATAATAGCTAGTTAATAATACACATTAATGTAGGATATTATACATTAATATACATATTATAACACTATACAAGTATTTATATACATATACACACTTAGTATATTCTATAAACTAAGGGATGTGGGACTAGTATACATTACAGTATACAAACTTAGTATAAACTAAGAGATGTGGGATTAGTATACATAACAAGAGTCTTGAGTGCTATCTTCGTTGTTTCGCTGAGGATTGTCTTAATGTTTGAGTTGCTTGGATTTCTTAGGTAGAATACTCTTATAATACCTCATATCATTCTACAGCTGGCATGACACCCTTTGAGGTGGTGTATGGGCATGTTCCTCCTTCTCTACCTTCTTATTTACCAAATGAAGTTGCTAATGTTTTGGTTCGAGTGGCTCTTCGTTCCCGTGATAATATTCTTTTGCAGCTAAGGTCCAATTTGGAGAAAGCTTAGCTTCGCATGATTGTTAATGCTAATCACCATCGTCGAGATGTGGAATATCAAGTTGGTGATTAGGTTGTGTTACGTCTTCGTCCTCCTCATTCTTCTAAAGTGGTTCCTAAATCTATTGCTAAACTTTAACCACAATTTTTTGGGCCTTTTCAAATTGAGGCTTGTGTGGGAAAGGTGGCTTATAAACTGTGTTTGCCTTCCCATTGCCACTTGCACTCATTTTTTCATGTATCTCTCCTCAAGTGCTCTCATTAAGAAAAAACTAAGAAAATTTTTATTTTTATTATGTACCGAACAATATGGTTACATCACCTATATATATAGTAAAGGTTAATCTCCTATCTATAGTAACTTCCTAGTTTTATACTTACCTAATCAATCATAATCAATTACAATTAATCACTTACCTAATTACATGATACTATTTACAAACATAGTAAATTCTATATATATATCTATATATATAGATATTTAAACACTCCCCCTCAAGCTGGGAATAGATGTTTTTCTATCCCAGCTTGCTTGTGATCTCCCGAAAGGTTGAACTAGGCAATCCTTTAGTCAAAATATCCGCTAACTGATCTTTTGTATAAATGTAAGGGGTACATATAATGCCATTGTCAAGCTTCTCCTTTATGAAATATCTATCAATTTCCACATGCTTAGTTCTATCTTGCTGCACTGGATTATGAGCTATGTCGAGTGCAGATTTATTTTCACAGTACAGTCTCATAGATATCTCTCATTTGATCCTCAAATCTTCCAAAATAATTTTTAGCTATAGCACCCCACAAATTCTTTGGGCCATTGAACGAAATTCTACCTCAACACTTGATCTTGCTACAATAGGTTGTTTCTTGCTTTTCCAAGTTACTAGATTACCACCAAGGAAGGTGAGGTATCCGGATGTTGATCTTCGGTCTGTGACCGAATCAGCATCTGTGTAAGCTTCTATTTCCATCCTTACACCCTTCTTGAAAAAAATTCCTTTTCCTGGACTGCCTTTCAAATATTGTAAAATTTGATTCATTGCATGAAGATGATCTTCTTTAGGATTTTTCATAAATTGACTTACCACACTTACAGTATAGGCTATATCTAGCCTTGTGTGAGACAGGTAAATTAATTTTCCAACTAAGTGTTGATACATGCCTTTATCTATGGATTCACTTTCTATGCATTCCCAAAGTTTGTGATTAGACTCAATTGGAGTATTTGAAGGTTTACATCCCAATTTGCCTGTTCCTTGTAAGAGATCTAAAGTATACTTTTGCTGTGAGATGCAAATTTCTTCTTTAGATCGAGCCACTTCAATTCCTAGAAAGTATTTCAAATTCCCAAGATCCTTAATTTCAAATTCCTCTGCCAAATATTTCCGAAAGGCTTCTCTTTCCTTTGAGTCATCTCTAGTTATAATAATGTCATCAACATAAACTATTATAGATGTAACTCTCCCTGAGGCCGAATGTTTAATAAATAGTGTGTGGTCACCTTGGCTCTGTTTAAACTTCCTTTGTTGCATCGCCTTGGTAAACCTTCCAAACCATGCTCGGGGAGATTGTTTAAGCCTGTATAATACTTTTTTTAGTTTGCACACTTGACCTTGTCTTTTCTCCATGCCAAAACCAGGTGGAATCTCCATATAGATCACTTCTTCAAGATTTCTATGTAAGAAGGCATTCTTCACGTCAAACTACTGTAAAGGCCAGTCATAAAGTACAGCCAAGGATAGTAAAATTCTTATAGTATTCATTTTTGCCACAGGTGCAAAAGTCTTTTGATAATCCACCCCATAGGTTTGAGTATACCCCTTAGCTACTAGTCTTGCTTTATATCTTTCAATGGATCCATCTGAATTGTACTTTACTGTGAAGACCCATTTACATCCTACCGGTCTCTTTCCAGATGGTAACTCCACCAATTCCCATGTTTTATTCTTTTCCAAAGCCTCCATCTCTATCCTCATAGCCTGTCTCCATTCCTCCTTGCCAAGTGCCTCAGATAAAGATTGTGGAATAGCTACAGAGTTCAATTGGGTGATGAAGTTTCTATGTAATTTGGATAACCTTTCAAAGGACACAAAGATAGATAAAGGATGTTGGGTGCATTTTCTCACACCTTTTCTTATAGCTATAGGTAGGTCTAAATAAAAAACAAATGGGGAAATCTCAATAGAAGGGCTAACCTTAGTCCCAAGTGAAGAGTCAGATTCTTGAACATGCACAGGATTGTCCATTGGTCTTGCTCTTCTTGAGTATGCCTGTAATGGTTTTGGAATGGTGGAAATGGTTGACTCTATAATGGATGGTTCATTAGGGATTGATTCATTGGGAGTGGATTGAGGATTAGGAGTAGGATCAGACTGATAAGTTTTTTCAAGGATGGATGGCTCTCTCAAAAAAGAATCCCGATCTTCCTATCCAACTAGCTCCCCCTGAAGATAAGGATTAGAAAAATAGCTTTCTTGTTTGGCATAAGTAACATCAATAGAAATATAGGTTTTGCCAGTTGGAGGATGGTAACACTTGTAGCCTTTTTGAGTAAAAGAGTATCCAATAAAGACACATTTGATTGATCGAGGATCCAATTTACTTCGACTATGAGAATGAACATGCACAAAAGAAACACAGCCAAAGACTTGAGGAGGCAATTTAGTAGAGAGATGGGCATTGGGAAAATACCTAGCAAGGGTGTTTATTGGACTTCTGGAGTCAAGTAGCCGAGAAGAAGTATGATTAATGACATGAGCGACAGTTAGAACAGCTTCTCCCCAGAAACGCTTTGGAACATGATTTTGAAATAGGAGAGCTTGTGTAGATGCTAGGAGATGACCATTTTTCCTTTCAGCTACACCATTTTGCTGAGGTGTATCAACATATGAAGATTCATGAACAATGCTTTCCTTTTGAAAGTAGGCTGATAAGGTTTGATTAAAATAATCCCTGACATTGTCTGTCTTTATTCTTTTGATTCCCACATTAAATTGAGTTTTGATCATGTTATGAAAAATGGGAAAAATGTTTGCTTACTTCAGATTTTTGTTTAAGAAGATAAATCTAAGTAACTCGGGTGAAATCATCTATAAAGGAAACAAACCAACGAGCCCTTGAAATATTGGGAACACGAGATGGACCCCAAATATCACTGTGAATTAAAGAGAGCGGAACAAAGGATCTTTCATTATTCAAAGAGAAAGAAACACGACTATGTTTGGCAAACTCACAAACATGACAATGAAAGTCTTCTATCTTAGTATTTTGAAACAAGTTTGGAAACATAAAGCTAAGAGTACTAAATGAAGGATGCCTAAAACGAAAATGTTGGAGCCAGGTCTGATTTTTATTGGAATGAGACAAAAAAGAAAGGTTTGATGGCTTGCTCTCATATTCATTAGGTAACTTAAGGTAGTAAAGCCCATGTTCTGCCTTAGCATGCCCAATTGTCTTCCTCGTAACTTGGTCCTGAAAGAAACAGGCGTTATTAGAGAAGATAACATTGCAGTTCAAATCTTTAAATAGTTGATAAACAGACACAAGGTTGGTGGACAGCTTAGGTACATGGAGCACATTTTTAAGGGTGATAGAGGGGCTTAGCATAATGTCTCCTTGTCCAGAAACAGTGGCTAATGACTCATCAGCAATGATGATTTTTCTATTGTTAGGACATGGTTGATATGTGATAAACTTGTGTGAAAAATGGGTCATATGATCTGTAGCTCTAGAATCAATAATCTGGGCATTTGACAAAATGGAATTAGAGGCACTCAAAGCATATAAAGAGTGAGAGTTACTTGATTTTGCCAAAGAACATGTCCTTGAGGCTTTTTCTAATGAGTCCAAAAGTGATTTCAGCTTCCTGATGTCTTCTTTACTGATTACACTTTCCTTTTCTTTGCCTGGCTGAGATTTTTCTTTGTTGGTCTGAGTCATATATCCTTGGCTCCTCTGAGGTTTATACTTGGAGTTGTGATTCCGTTGAGAACTTGGAGGCTTTCCATGAAGTTTCCAGTACTGTTCTTTAGTATGATGTGGTTTTTTGCAATAAGAACACCAGAGACCATTCTTGCTAGAAGACTTGCCTTCTGTTTTTCCACTATCTGAACTCAAGGGTGAATACTTCTTTTCCTTATTTTTTCCTACCATAGCCGACCCCTCAATAGGTGGCGAGTATAACATAACTCCCCTACGACTTTCTTCAGCATTTATGATAGAAATGGCCTCATTAAGTGAGGGTAGTTCTCTTCTCGCCAATATTTGGACTCTTACTTGATCAAATTCTGTGTTTAAACTCATAAACTTGTTCTTTTTCAATGAATTGCTTTAAGGTTGCTGCATCTTCACTACACTTCATATCAATGCATCAATAGTGATCCATTTCTTGCCATAAACCTTTTAACATATTGGCATACTCTATGACATAGCGATCTCCTTGTTTAATACTAGAAATCTTAGTCTTGATTTCAAAAATGCGGGCAGCATCCCCAGCTTTGGAGTATGTCTATTTAGCAGCATCCTATATGTCTTTTGCAGATGGAAGAAACATAAAAGTGTCACTAATCTCAGGTAGTATAGAACTCTAAAGCCAAGACATAATCATAGAGTCCTCTTCATCCCATGTATCAAATTTTGAGTCGTCCTTTACAGGACCAGTTCCAAATAGATGGCTTATTTTTTCTTTCCCTTCCAAAAAAGTTTGAACTAGTTGAGACCACTTCATGTAATTTTTTCCATTCAACTGGTAGGTTGTTTGGATACTCGGCAAATCTCCTCCAATTGGATTGAAAATCGTTGCCTCATTTTGAGGCTGAGAGGTGACTTGTTTTTCTTTTAATTCCGACATCATACAAGTAAGAAAAAATACTAACACCAGCTGAAAGGAAAAAAAAAAAAACAGTGTCCCCCCCCCCCCCTTCTGAAAAAAAAATTGTAGAAATGAAAAATTAGACACCTGGGTAAGAGAGAGAAAATTTCGGTGACTAGATCTGAAGAACACAGGAGATCGGTGATGGCTCACGTGCCGGCGCATGGGTCGGTAATCACGAATTTCCAATGGCGTGTGGGACTTCTGGTGGGGCTTCGATCAATTTGGGAATGTTCGCCGACAGCTTTCGAGAAAGATCTAGTAGTGTTTGGACAGATTCAAAGGTTGAACAGTGGCAATGAAGGCCACAACCACGAACAAAAATCTGTCCGGCAATGAAGGCCACGGATAGGAATAAAAAAAAATCCTACAGCTGTGATACCATGAGAAAAAACTAAGAAAATTCTTATTTTTATTATGTATTGAACGGTATGGTTACATTTCCTATATATATAGTAAAGGTTAATCTTCTATCTATAGTAACTTCTTAATTCTATACTTACCTAATCAATCATAATCACTTACCTAATTACATCACTTTCCTAATTACATGATACTATTTACAAACATAGTAACTTATATATATATATATAGATATTTCAACACTCATGGCTCCTTCTCTCTTATGCAAGACCTACCTTTGGATATTTCTAGTGATGAGATTGTTCCTGTTCGTTATCCTTCTCAAGTGTTGGGTTGCCGTTTAGTTATTTGAGATGATCTTGAGGTTCCCCAAGTTCTCATTCGTTGGGTTGGTTGTTCTTCTATTGATGATTCTTGGGTTGATATGAAGGAAATTATGCTTTTCTTCCCTGATTTTGTCCTTGAGGACAAGATTTTTTTTTTTTTTTGGGGGAACATCTTCTAGAGCTCATAAACCTTTGTTGAGGTTTTATGAGAGACGTCACTAGTTATGTGTTAGGATTAGGGTGTGGTGTTGCGTGTGTACTTGTTAGGGTGATTGGTTTGTTTTGTGGGATTTATAAGGGGTTGTGTGTTGGTGTTCTATAGGCGTATTTTTGGAATTTACGTGACCTTAGTAGTGGATATTTAAATAAAACGTGGAGGGAATAGAAGGCAGTTAGGAATATTGTTGAAGGGTAACAGAAAAAAAAAAAAGAAGAGAGTTGAGGGTTGAGTGTTCTTCCATTACTGGGAACCTTGGCTTGGACAAGAAGTGCAAAAGTGGTAGCGATTTGCTTGTCTGTCAAGGATTTTCTCATAAGGTAAATGCTACTCTAACATGAATTGAGCTTAGTGGCTGTAGTTTCAATCCTAGTTCCTCAGTTTGTTTCAGTCCTTAGTGGGGTTTGTCATAAGAGTTCTTAGACCTTATGCAGCCGCCCCCCTGGAGGTTTTTTGCTGTGCATTTCTTTCATGACTTGATCAGTAACTTGAGGTCTATCCTGTGGTCTCTGACTCAAGTGTATGAAGTATTGAGCCTGAGATTTTTTTTTTTTTAATCTTCCCGTGTTTCCTTTTTACATGTAATAATCTCTACTGTGAACTCATTATCTAAAATTCACTACTGAGTTCTATGATGTCTTAATCATATAACTGCAGGATATTAGGTTAAGAGATGAAACCAACTGTGGAGATAAAACCAGAAAATTGCACTATAAAGTAGCCGAAATCCAATCACATATTTCTTATCGCCTTCGCTATTCATTAAGGGTAGCCTTCTCGTTTCTTATTTTTCTGTCTGCTTTATGCAGTTCAGGTTAGTTGTTTGCCTTCCTTGTTTGCTAAGCAATTGCTTTCGACAGGCATATGCTTCTGTATTGTATCTCAGGAAATTTGCAAACTTCAAGATTTTTCTGAGGGGGAAGCCTGTGGAGCAGTTTCACATTGCAAATGAATTAAAATACTCAAAGGTGGTAACATACAAGCCTCAGGTTGCTGCTGCAGCAAAAGAGGTTAGATGGATAATGCATTTAGGAAAATATAAAAGTTTAACTTCTGATTTTTTTGAGGCATGTTATGTCTTATGCTCTACTTTCTCTGTTTTTCCTCATTTTGATGAAATTCTTATGAATTTTTGTAGAAAAATACATGTATTTATTTTTAGATATTATATGTATTTATTTTTAGATATTGTACAGCTATAGTTGAGGAAATTATTTTTAGGAAATTTTTCTAATTAATACTGTAACCATTCTATTTTATATGGATTCCTAGTGGAATAATCAATAAAATAAGATTTGAACCCTATTTTCAAGATGGTATCAAAGCTTTAGGGTTTACAAAATCAGAATTTTTTTGGTTTTCATTATCAGAACCCTAATTTTTTCAGCCTTCATCACTAGAGATGAAACCCTAATTAATAATGCTACACAACCTTGCTTCCTTCTGAATTCCTAATGAATAAATAGCCCTTTCACTTAACCATGAGACTAGCGCACCTTTAGGATGCCACTTATCATACCAAAGGGAGATAGACTTATCATTTCCCACTTTCCACTTGAACAAGAAGCTAGCTAGAGGGCGCATCTAGAGGATTTTGTGCAACAACCAGGAGGAGCTTACTGGAATTTTTAAAGACAAAAAATTCCTATCTTTCACTACCTTAGAGCACACTAACTTGGCCGAAGCGCATCCTTGTGATCCCCACACAAATACTAGATGTGTTTCACTTGAGCCACCTTGTTCCACACTTCCAGGTCTAAGATACTAAGGCCCCTTTGTGACTTTGGTTTACAAATAGTATCCTAATCCAACTTAGCTTTAGCCTTATCTTCGTCATTACCATTCCAAAGGAACCTCTTCATCTTCATAGTCAAAATTTTAAGGATGCTCTTTGACTAGTAGATTTGTAGATAAAACAGAGTACTTTTAACTAGTTGAAGATGGCCAGCATATGGAACTTTACTAGTCTAATGATTGATATGCTTAGTAAACTTTTCAACGAGAAAGTGACAGGTTGACTTATTGGGTTTGGAGGATGACAAAGGCACCCCTAAGTATTTGACCAGAAGTTCATCAATAGTAAAACCCAACACATGGTAGATGCTTTCTCGAACTTCTAAAGACACCCCACTTAAAAAAAAAAATGCTACTTTTACTAAGGCTAGCTTGAAGGCCAGCCAAATGGGAGAATTCCTCCAAACCTTTTTTAACTAGAGAAGCGAATTTATGTTACCCTTCATGAAAATTAAGACATCATCTGTAAAGCAAAGGTGATTGATACGTTCCTTTTTTCTTTCTACCCATCTCCTTCGTAATGTGTGAGAATAATTCCATGATAAGAACAAAAAGATAAGACAAGATTGGCTCTCATTGTCTTAAGCCTCTTAAGGTAGGGAAAAAACCAACTAACTCACCGTTTAAATTCATCAAAAACTTTAGAGTAGAAATACATTTTGTAATCTAATCAGTAAATTGTGGAGGGAACTCTATAGTTTTCATAAGTTGCTCAAGGAAGCTCCATTGGACATTGTCATAAGCCTTCATAATATCAAGCTTGATTGCACATCTTGCTCCTAATCTCCTTTTGTCATAACCCAATAATAGCTCTGGGGATATCTTTTATTTAATAAAACTAATATTAAAAAGCTTTTTCAAGTAAGTGGTTCACAACAACAATCAAGGAAGAGGAAAAAAATTTATCTCTAGCATTAGTTGAAAGTAGTTGTTGGGAGTAGCCCAAGTTAAAATGAAGAAGAAATGAATTGAAGTAATCTTATTGACAATATAAATATTTTCACTACGAATGTGGTACATGTTATTCCAAACATCCAATAGGATACGAAGTACCATCCTATCATGCGCAAGTTTCTTTGTTCATATGTCAAGGGCCGGTAAAGTTTTGCTCATTGTTGTGAATGTTTTTTAGTGATAGAAAAAGCCATCCACCCTAACGGGACCCATACCTTATAAGCCACTTGCTTTGTACCTATCGGCAATAGACACTCTTCCCCTTCCTTTCTCTGATGCTACTATCCTAGCTCTCTTTCTAGGTTCGTTGTTGAGGGTAATGAAAATCTAAGCTCTAGGTTGGCATAGTAGTTTATGAGATTGAAAGTGTTGTCTAATGAGCCCTTAATTATTTGAAATTGGAGGATCTTCTTTAACATGCCTCTCAACCCCTTTTCATATGAATAGATACCTAGCTTGGACGCTTCACAAATTTGGGACCAAACTTGCATACCTCATGTATGTACAAATTCTCTATGACATTGTTTCTTTTTGCTGTCCCACTTTGTTGGGGGGCAAGAGCTTTGATGAAAAATCCCATATTCATTTAGGTAATTTCTTAGCTCAGAGGAAAAATACTCCCTCTCATTAGTACATTGCAAGATAAGGATTTTGTCTCAAATACATTTGTGATCAATTTATGGATTTGTTAGAAGATATTGCTACTATAGATTTTTCTTGTAATACCTAAGAAGCTCTTGCATGATCATTTATGCATGTGGTAAACCACCTATGACCAATCACCAAATAGATTAGGAATCCCTACTGGCCCCCTACTATCACTACAAACGAGATTAATGGCCTAAATGATTTGTATTGCTGAACATGATACTGAATCTGGAAAATTAAGCCAAAATGTAATGTTCATAATGAAATTTAATTCTCTTTATTTCTAACAAATTGGGATAAACTAGTTAAAATAGGAAAAGTTTAGGTGTATGAAAGATTTATGCCATAGCATGACACTAGGCTCAAACATGATAAACATGACAACCTAAATACAAACTTAAAATCATACATGACATTTACTTCTAATAAATTATATAGACCATTGCACTCCTCAACACTGCTAATTTTCTTTCCTGAAGCTGGGTCGTGAATTCACATAGTAGGAAAAAATTATTATACTACAATTCATGTCTTCTATCCATAGACAGCAAGTTGTATCACAACTCTGGCACATAAAGTGTTGGGCATTCATCAGCAACTGAAGTTGCCTATCATCACATGTTTGAATAGTTCTAAAACACCTTTGTGTTGGACATATGATGCAATACACTAATGTCAATTATCTCTATTATAGATGTGAGTGTAGTAGCATTATTAACTTTATATATCGTAGCATGTAGGATTGGTTTAGGTTTATAGAGGAAAAATGAGTTTTGGTTGCTGGTGAATGGTGTAGCTTGTCCTTGTGTGTTTAGGTGGTTTGATTGAGTTTATGGGTTGAAAATTCAATCTGTAGCAGATTGTCTCCTTTAATAGTCTAGGATTCAATATATGGTTAGAATGGAGGTGTGCGGGTAGAACATTTAGCTGGTGGTGTTAGATATTTCTTAATGTCATAGGATGTAAATAAGAATAGAAAGTAGGATCCTTTTTATTTAATTTACTTTCCTTCTATGGATTTCTTTTTCTTGTATATATAAATGTATCAAACTACTCAAGGAAATAAGATTAATATTTTTCTTTCTTACCTTTGATAACATGGTATTAAAGCCTTAAATAAATAAAAAACAAAATCATATTTCTTTTAGTTCAAAGTATACACTAGTAGTTTTTTTTAGTTCACCTCCATCATCTTATCCATTGTTGGCACAACCTACTTAGGAAGGAGCGCCGCTAGTCGTTTGTACAATTTGGAGATTTCCACTAAAAAAAACGTAGCACGAGTCACACATGCCACCATAAGGATCGATCTGAGTTCCACGCGGTAGCGCATGGAGGCACATGTGTGGTCGGAAAACCCTTTAGTCGTCGTCATTTGAGTCACCTAAGCCTACACTACATGTTTTTGTGGTTAGTTTGGTCAAATTTCTTTGGGTGTGGTATTTTCTTGACAATAAGGTTTGTGAGTTTGTATGTTGGTGTTCACCTTTGTGTGCTTGGGGGATATTTTGCATTTGTGATTATTCTATACTTGTTCTCATTGGTGACTTAGGTAAGTTTGTTTTACTTTCTGATCTATATAATTCTTTTTCTCTAAAGTCATGCAATTGCCAACTGACACAAAGTTTACAGTTATATCCGATGTGGTTCTTGTGATGTCAAAGATTATGGACCATAAACTCAATAGGTCTAATTATTTAGATTGGAGTAAAACTATTTGGCTTTATTTACGAAGCATTGATAAGTATGATCATCTAACTAAAGATCTACCTAAAGATGAGTCACAGTAGACATGGTTGAAGGAGAATATTAGAATTTTTTTTTTTTTTTAGATATGAAATTCCATTGACAATGAAGTAATTGGTTTTATTAATCACTGTGAATGTGTTAAGGAGTTGATGGGATATCTAGATTTCTTGTATTTTGGAAAGGGGAATGTTTCTCTTATTTATGAAGTGTATAAGGCGTTTTATTGTGTAGAGAAACAAGATAGGTCTCTTACGAGCTACTTCATGGATTTTAAGAAAACATATGAAGAGCTCAATATGTTATTATCTTTGAGTCCTGATGTGAAGTTTCGACAAGCGTCGTAGGAACAAATGGTTGTTATGAGTTTTTTAGCTGGTCTACCATTTGAATTTGAAATGGCTAAATCTCAAATTCTCTCTGGTTCTAAGATTTCTTCATTGCAAGACACTTTTAGTAGGATCCGTCGTATAGAGAACCCCCAACCTATTCAGCATAGTAGTGCTCTTGTAAGTCAAAATAATGACTTTGATTTTGGAAGACAGCAATACAAGAGTAGTGGTAGAGGAATTGACACTCGAGGATAGAACTCTGGAGTGGTTGTATGTCACTATTGTTATAGGCCAGGACATATGAAGTGTGAGTGTAGAAAATTGCAGAATAAGAATTAAGGTATTCGGTCAGTTCCACTAGCACATATTGCCTCTACTAATGATGCATCTGAAAGGTCCATTCTGATTTTCCTTTGGTATTCTTGTGTTCAAAAGGGATATGGATGCTATTGTCTTAGCCTTGATTGGTATCTTGTATTAGTTGATGTCACTTTTCTTGAAGATACACCTTTCTCTTGATCTTCCACTTATGCAAGTGAGGGGGAGGATGGTGATTTGTTAATTTATACTATTACATCTTTTATTTCTACTCCTAAACCTCCCATCATTTAGGTCTTTTCTCACAGACTGCATACCTCTAGACCAGCTCCCGACACATTTCCTGAACTAGCTTCTTTGTCATCAGATTCAGTTTCCACTGATCTTCTTCCCATTGCCCTTTGCAAAGTTAAGCACCAGTTGATATGATGCATAGGAAGGAGCCGTTGGATACTCCATTCAAGGTGTATCAACGAAGGAAAGGGAAATAAAATGTAACCATTAGTACTATATTAGTATACTATCTAATATTACTTAATAAATAATAGATATTAGTGGAAGTGATATAATAAAGGGTGTACTTGTAAATATGTTATAAGAGTAAGGGCAGTAGCATAGCTGACATGGAAAGGTGGACGAGGAGAGAGAAGAGGAAAGCTGACGTAGATAAGCAAGAGGGGGGAGGAAAACAAATTGGAACAGAATTAGTTAAGACCTGAAGGCTGATGTGGACGAAGGAAGAATTGAGAATAAAAGAGAGAGGAAGGAGGGCAAAGGGGGCAGAGAGATACACAATGAGCAACTGACCTTGTGGAGATCAGGTGGCCTCCAGCTGAGCTTGAGCTCAGGTACCTATGATTTGATATTTGTTTACATGAGTTAATTGCTATCTTCTTATTCTTCGTGTGATTTAGAGTAATTGTACTAGAAAGTAAGTGTTTGTGATTAACTCTCCTCGGGTGTTTATCACCAGTGTACTTACCCTGTTTGTTCTTTTGTGTCCTATGATCACATGTTAGCCTCTTCTTTTTCTTTTATTGCATCTCTTGACTCTATTTCTATTCCTAAAACCGTTCATGAAGCTTTATCACATCTTGGCTGGCATAATGCCATGATAGAGGAGATGAATGCTTGGGATTTGCTAAAATTATCTACAGGGAAGAAGGCTATTGGATGTAAATGGGTTTTTTCAATTAAAGTAAACCTTGATGGATCCATTGCTTGGTTGAAAGCCTATCTTCTTGTTAAAGGATATGTCTAGACTTATGGAGTAGATTATTCTGATATGTTTTCACCTATTGCTAAGTCAACATCTGTCAGCTTATTTATTTCCATAGCTGCTGTTCATAATTGGCCTCTACATCAATTAGATATCAAGGATGCTTTTTTACATGGTGATCTTCAAGAGGAAGTTTATATGGAGCGACCTTCAAGATTTGTTGCTTAGGGGGAGTTTGGAAAAGTTTGTCGTCTTCGTAAATCTTTGTACGGCTTAAAGTAGAGTTCTTGTGCTTGATTTGGAAAATTTAGCCAACCAGTTGAGAGAATTGGGATGTAGAAAAGCAAATTTGACCATTCTTTTTTCTATAGTCAATCTGAGGCTAGTATCATTTTGGTAGTCAGTTCTCAAATCCTTTCTTAGTCAATTTCAGACATGGGATTTAGGGTTGTTAAAATTTTTTTTGGGTGTTGAGGTAATGAGAAGTAAGAAAGGAATCTTCCTTTCTCAAAGAAAATATGTGCTTGACTTATTATCTAAGATGGGAAAATTGGGGGCTAAACCATGTAGTACTCCAACAGTTCTTAATTTGCAACTCACAAGAAAAGGTGAGTTATTTGAGGATCCTGAGAGATATAGAAGATTGGTTGGGAAATTAAATTATCTTATAACAACTCGTCTAGATATTGTATATTTAGTTAGTGTAGTGAGTCAATACGTGTCTTCTCCAACGGTTGATCATTGGGTGGCTGTGAAGCAAATTTTTTGCTATTTAAAAGAAGCTCCTGGACGTAGTATTTTGTATAAGAATTGTGGTCATACTATTGTTGAGTGTTTTTCAAATGTTGATTAAGCAAGATCCGAAATCTACTTCTGGATACTGTGTTTTTGTTGGAGGAAATCTGATCTTATGAAAGACTAATAAGCAGAATGTTGTATTACAATCTAGCACAGAATCAAAATATAAAGATATGGCTATGGCACAGTTAGTGTGTGAAGTAATGTGGATACATTGTCTTTTAATAGAAGTAGGTCTCAAGACTTCATTGCTTGCAAAAGTGGTGTGATAACGAAGCTACTCTTCATATTGCATCAAATCCTATATTCCATGAATGAACTAAACACATTGAAATAGATTGCCATTATGCTCGTGAGAAAATTTAGGGAGGGTTGATTTCCATAGGGTTTGTGAAGACTGGAAAACAATTAAGAGACCTCTTTACAAAGACTTTAAATGGGGCTTGGATTGATTATCTTTATAACAAGTTGAGCTTTATTAATATTTGTGCTTCAACTTGAGGGGGGATATTATAGGATGTAAATAAGAATAGAAAGTAGGGTCCTTTTAATTTAATTTAATTTACTTTCCTTTTTTTGGATTTTTTTATCTTATATATAAAAATGTATCAAATTATTCAAGGAAATAAGATTTATATTTTTCTCTCACCTCTGATAACACTTAAGAATATGAATATCTTTTATTATTGGAAAATAAATGTTATCGTGTTACTTGTTTTTGATTTATGCATTTTAGGATATAGTTAGATTTATTGATATCTTTTGTTTAAGGAAAGGATTGAGAAGCTAGTACAAAAAGTGGTTTACATCATCAGTAAACAAGTAAGAGAATTATTCAAAATTAGTTTTAAGTTAGCATTAGGAGTAGCAAGTAGTTTAAAAGATTGGAGGATTCTCTCCTAGTGGGCCCTCTATACTAAGAGATTGAGTGTTTCTCTCTAATGATTCCTCAGCCCTTTTTCATACAAATATCCTTGGTGAATAAATCTGAATACTTGGTTCGCAACAACTTAGTATCAGGGTAATCATCATGGATGAATCCAAGGAAGACTAGTTAGAAGCGTTTGTCTAAAAATATGAGCAAGAATGGGCAAAGAAGGAGAAGGAGCAACAAACTCTAGTAGCTAAACTTTTTGAGTTAAGTAAATGGCTAGATACATTGGAGATTTGAATGGCCAAGCTTTATGGCCATTTTGGAGAAAAATAGCATCAATGGAGCATTTAAACCAATCATATCATGGCTGGTACTGGCTAACCTAAACAAGTAGTGAAGGACATCCTGATAACCATGCTACTATGAGTTGGGATTACTCTTGCCAACCCAAAGTGCAATAACCCAGCATGAGCGACCCGCCATATGCTTATAAAGGGTGTGCGACCACCTTGACCTATGCAAGTCGCTTTATTATCTCTAGTGTGAACCATAGCTAGTGCTCTATTTGGATGGAAGATTTATAGTCTCATGTTCCTTTCTATATCATGCTTGATTTTTCTGCTTGAAGATTCCAATTTTTGCTTATGTGGTTAGGCATCAACCCTTCCAAGCTGTGGGCGTCTCTCTTTGATCAAGTAATTACTTGAGTTTGAAGGAAAAACTTGGTATCTAGGAGGGGAGTAATGCTAGGTAAATCTTAAGGATATCTTATAGGAAAATTGATATTATCTTGTTATTTATTACTAATTGATGCATTTTATAAGATATTGTTAGATTTATTGATTTTTATTTTTACTTTTATTTATTTTTAAGGAGAGTATGGATTGAGAAGCTTGTATAAGTAAATGGTTCATAACATAAATAAACAAGAAATTTATTTGAAATTAGTTTAAATTAAGGTTACAAGTAGCTAGTAGCTTAAGAGACCAGAGGGTTCTCTTTTAACAAGAGTTCAACCTTTTTTCATATAAATATTTCACCCATAAGTAAATCCTGGACCGAGGCTGGAGATCTAATGGTGAGGCTTTCTAGCAATTCTAGAGAAAGCGGTGTTTAAGGAGGCATGCGGCCAAATCAGATTGTGAATGCTAGTGATTAACCTAAAAAAGCAGTGGCATCCATATGACCTTGCTGCATGCGTTGGGTCCCTTTTGTACCTACCTAACATGCAACAACTGAGTGTAAGTAAAGCCACTACACATCCAGCTGTGCGCTTAAGAGAGAATAAATGACGTCCATGACTCAGGCATGCTATGCCATCATCTTTGGTGTGAATCATGTCTAAAGCTTCATCCTGATGGAAGATTTGAATAGCTTTATGTTCCCTATTATACCAAGCTTAATTTTTGGCCCATGTGTGAAAATTCCAATTTCTGCTTCCTCAGGCAACCGTTGTCCCTCACAAGCAACCGGTGTTTCTTTTTGAGTGAAGTAATTACTTGAGTTTGTTATTCAAGGTGAAAGTAATGTTGGGAATATTAAGAAGATATTTATAATAGGCTAGAAATATTTATATAATAGGCAAATAAATTTATATATTTGTTATTTTCAATTTTATACATTTAGGAAATATTGTCTGATTTAAACTGCCTTTTACTTAGCGATAGTCATCTTTTATTTAAGAAAGGTAGGATTGAAAAACTATGAGTGTTTCTACGACAATAATAAAGAGAATGAAAACTATTTAGAACTTAGTCTAGTAGCTTAGAAATAGTTTAGAATAATTTATGAGATTTCTCTCTAACAAGCCCCATTACTAAGGTTTGACTTCTCTCTGATGAGCCTTTGATCATTTTTCTTGTATTTCCTGTGACTGAGTCTATTGCCTGACCTGTAACAAATGATGGTTTGAAGCAGAAATGGTGGTTTTAGTTGTGAAAGGGAATGTTGGTCATTGAGTAGGTTAGGGTTTCCAAGGTCTATAAACCCTCTTGGAGCTTTTAAAGAGCATTTACTTGTGGGTTAACTAATATTTGAGAACTTTCATGAAGTATATATGCTTTTGATGCAAATATTGTTTTCCTGCTCTAGGAAATTGTGGAGACCACTATTGGATTTATGGCACCTCATCTTGATATTACCGGGTATAATGTGTACCATAAGAATCGGCTAATCAGGGTAAGTTTTTTATCTAGTTTGATTGACATACATGTATCTAATAATTATGGGTATCTCTTTTCTCCGGAATCCTTGTTGCAGTTATTTAAGTACAAGGCAGCATTTGTATGCTAGTGTCAGAATAATATCAACTTGGAGATAACTTATCAAGAATAAGTTTAATAAGAATTCTGTTTATTGCTAACCAAATAGTGTATATTTTCAGCCTTTCTGGAAAGTCACTGCTGAGGGTCAATCAAAAGGTTATGGCGTTGTTGGTAATAAATTCCTTCTTTACCTAGCCATTTGCTCGTGGCAGAGTTCCTGTATGCCCATTTATAGGTCTTAGAGTCCTCTCCTGGGGCTCTACTTACTCTCCCAATGGGGGGAAGAAAACACATTCCTACATTTCTTTTTCTTCAGACATTTGTTCCAAGAACTAGGAACAAGCTTATGCTCATTCACTCAAACTGCACATATTGCAGGAGTTTTAGAAGTAAACTTTATTGAACCTGCACATGACAAGCAAGATTTTGAGAGATCGTCGTTATATATTCGTCTGGAAGCGAGGCTGAAGCAAATGCTTTTGGATTACTGGTTTGTTGTTATTTCCACTCCTAGTTTCTCAGATTTTCTTTTTCAGATAGCAAGCTGTTTCTGCAGTGAGATATGTTGTTCTAATTTTCTAGATAGCAACATCGTTCACATGTTTTATTGTTTATCTTAAGGCTTTCTCTGTTTGTTTCGGTCTTGACTCCTGACAATTTGATGCACCAAAAAAAAAAAAAACTGGAAAATCTAAAGCTAGAATTTGCTGATGCATGACAAGCATAGTGGTTCATGAAATTGGTTTATACAGAGATACATAAATGCTGGCTAGTTGAAGGTCCCTCATCCAAAAATAAGGAATAAACTTAAGTGTATTCTTTGCACCACATACTTTTTGCCTGTTGCTTAAATTCTATACTTAATGAAATATGCTGTATTGCTGTAAAAATTTCCATCAATTTCTTTTCTGGTAGCTGTTTTGGCTTATGCAAACTCATATCATTTGATTGATCAAACCACATCTAGGGAAACTATTCCTTTGTTGTGTGTTGTATGCATGGTATGGATTAAATATCATTGTGTAAACCAACATTGATAAATTTTTTTTTTTTGGTCATGTTTTGAGAGATTATATATGATGAATTGAACAATGTATATGTAATTTTAATTCTTCTAAAGCAAGGGATATTTAAAAAAATGTCTTTGAACTTACACTAGATTTTTGTGAGTCCCAAAACTATTATTTTTTCCATGTGAATCTTTCAACCTTTTGAAATGTACCAATAAGTCCTCTTTTGATTGCTGTTAAATTTCCCATTAATGAATGAGACTTCTCAAAGGAAGAAAAATAAAGAAAATCCTGTCTAGCTTCTTTATTTAAATCCTCAAACTTTTACTATTTTCAATTTGAGTCACAAACTTTTTTTTTTTTTTTTTTTCCATTTGAGTTTCCAGTCCATTTTAAAAAGTTAAAGGATTCAAATAGAAAAAGTAAAGGTTCATGGTCTTAAATACGAAAATAGTTTTGTTTTCCTTTTTCTTTTAATTGGAACTTTGTTTTAATTCTTGAAAAATAAAATGGTACCCTTAGCTAATTTCACATAATTGTGCTTTTTAAGATTTTGGAAATCTTGTTTGAGAATGTCTATTTTTAAGATTTCCTTAGTATCAATAGATCCCAAAATGTATATGCAGTTTCAAAAAAAACTGTTTATGAAAATAATGATAGAAAATAGGTTTTGGATGATTTTCTCCAATTTGCATATGAGAAGCATACGATGTGGCTGTCCATGATTTTCAAACAATATATCATAACCCCGAGCTCCCTGTAAATTATATAGGATTTGCTCTAAAGTTGCTCAATAATATTATGTTGGAAAATACATAAAATGACTTACAACATAACTGAGTATGCAATACCAAGATGAGTCATGGTGAGATATTTCAACATCCCAACCGATCTTTTATATATCTCAAGATCTTTAAATTAGTTACCATCTTTCTTAGGTTTCACAATAGGAAGCATTGGTGCATTGCATGTCTTAGCTCCCAATTTTCCTTTGTCAGCAAGCACATATTTTCTCTAAGACAATAAGATGCCTTTCTTACCCCTTGTTACCTCAACTGCCAAGAAATACTTTAGCATCCCAAAATCTTGTGTTTGAAACTAAGTGTGAAGGAAGGACTTAAGATATCACTTCTTGTGATGATAATATTAGCATACACAATAAGAAGAATAATGCTAGATTCAGACTAGCGATAGAATATTGAAGGATTAGACATGCTCATTTTCAATCCAAACTTTTCAATAACCTAAGTTTTCTAAACTAAGCATGGGGGCTTTATTTCAACTCACAATGACTTGCGAAGATTACAAACCTTATTAAACTTCCCCTAAGCAACAAATCCAGGTGGTTGCTCCATGTATACCTTCTCTTGAAGATCACTATGTAAAAAGGCATTTTTGAAATTTGATGGAGAGGCCAATGATGAGTAGCCACTAGAGATATGAATAAGCAAATAGGCATCAATTTGGTCATAGGAGAAAATGTACCGGAATAATCTACTCCATACATTTGAGCATAGTCTTTAGCCATAGATGGGCATTAAGTTGAGATGCAAATCGATTTGGATTGACTTTAACAACCAAATTCCATCTACAAACACTTGCCTTTCTAGAAGTAAATGCATTAAATTGCAAGTACTATTAGCATCCAAGGTATTCATCTCCTCTTATAGCAACATTCTAAGTAAGATGAGCTATTGCATCATGAATAATTTTTGGAGTGGTCATGGGCAAAAGGGATGCAATTAAAGAACAAGATGAAGATGGCAAGTGATCATAAGAAATGAAAGAGAAATTATAATAAGTGTGTTGACATTTACTTTTTCAATGAGTGATAAGAAGATTGCGATCACTTGAGACTAAATCCAATGATGAAGAAGAGACTGGTGCAAGACATGTAGCAGCAGGGTTTGGCCATCTTAAATAGACCCATTGAATAGGAGATGGGGTTGGTAGTGGTGGATGTAGCAACGTACCAATGGATTTGGGAACATCTGATAACTGATATGTGTTATGATAGATTTGCGTATTGTCATCCTCCCCCTGTGTTAAAGAAGTAGAGGATGAAAAAAAGAATGAAGTATTTTCTAAAAAGGTAAAATTAGCAATCACAACATACTTGTTAAGACTGGGATAGTAACATCGACATCCCTTTTAAAGCCATTAGTAATGCATGTGACACATTTGAGGGATTTAGGATCTAATTTGGTTACTTGAGAACGAACATCATGGACAAAACAAGTGCTACTGAATATTTTGGGTTCAATAAGAAACAAAGGTTTGGTAGGAAAAAGGACACTAGGGAGTCTCACCATGAAGGATTGATGAAAGTAATGTGGTTCATTAGAAAACAGGCCATGTAAATTGTATTAGCCCAAAACTATTTAAAAACTTGCATTTGGAATAGAAGTGCTCTTACTGTTTTAAGGAGATGTCTATTTTTTCTTTCATCCATGCTATTTTCAGAGCGTATGTTGATAGAAGAAGATTGGTGTAGGATACCATTCTGAATCATGTAAGTCTTGAGAATAATGAAAAAAATATTCTTTGGCATCATCACTTCTCAATGTATGTATAGAGACATTAATTGTGTTTTAATTTCAGCACAAAACACATTAAAATGAGAAAGCACTTCAGAAAGATGTTTCATGAAATAAACTCAGGTTACACAGAGTGATAATCTATAAAAGTAACAAAATATCTTAATGGACTAACTCAAAATGAAAAGTAGTCCTTTTATTGACTTAAGGAATGGAAGATAGATGATAATGCTTGGCAAATTGACATGAGTCACAGTCTAAGGAAGATATATTATTAATGTAAGGACATGAATTCTTCGGCAAAGGTAGAGAGGGATGTCCCAACTGGCAATTTGCTTCAACAGGTGTTAAGACACTAGAAGCAACAAAACTTGGCACGTGGGTATCCAAAACGTAATCACCCCCTGATTCATGTCCTTTATTAATAATTTCTTTGTCATAAGATACTAAAATAGACAATAATTAGGAAAAAATGTGATGCAATAATTCAAGGCATGAGTAAGTTTGCTTAGAGAAATTAAATTAAAAAGAAAATTGTGGAAGACTTCAAATAGATGATGGGAAAAGGAATCAAATTGGATTAACAACGTCAGAACCAAGAACACACGAAGCAAAACCATATGCTAAATAACATTAGTAGGAATGTGTGGCTGAATAATAGAGTAGTAAGAATTCCTCAGCTGACTGATTTTTCTGACTGCAATTTTGCAATTTTTGGCAAGTGTTTTTGGTATGGCCTAGCTCATGACTACAGTGGCACACAACTCCTGATCCCTGACCAGAGATTCCTTGGCTGACTAAGAATGCTTGTAAGGATTGTATTTATTGCTTCCTATGAGGTCACTGGTGTATCACACTTTGTCATTGGGTAAATGGTTTAAACAACTTGGATTTATCAGACAATAGTATCACTAAATTCTAATTGCTGCCTATGTCTCTTTTTTTGTCCATTGGTCTCCATTTAGAGATTTGGTAACAAGTATTAAAACGGTAGTATTAATCACTGCTTTGAACTTATTTTGATTCAGGAAAGGACACTGTCACCTAGTTGGATACAAGCCTTATGAATCTAGTGCACATAAAAATCAAAAGGTACACTTGGACCGTACCTCTGCCACACTTGATTCTGGTTTGCAGAAACATAAAGGGGATAGTTGCCGTCAGATGAGTGTCCTTGAAAGAGTGCCATCAAATCATCCTCCTGTCAATCTGGCAGCCAATTTAAGGCTCAATATGACCAGTAGCAGTTTGGTGCATGCGGGTGCTCCTACTAGTCAGAAAGATTCATCTAACATTGCTCCTGTGGTGCCATGTTCATCTGTAAGTGATTTAGATTTGTTCACATGGTTATCATGCCCCATTATTTCCTTCTTTTAATGAATAGTGAAGTGCAATCACTTGCAAGAGAATTGTCGAGATTGGGCATATCGTTCTAGTGGTAGCCCCTATGAGCTAGCAGGAAAAGGGATGAATGAGGCCATTTGAATCTGATCCCTATATATGAACCTTTTGCAGTGTCTAAATTTTTAAATTCGTTTCTCATGGACTTCGTAGATTTTCTTGCATATTCTTAATAAACAGAGTCATTGTTTCAATAAAGTGCCATGCACCTCTACTTTATGCCACTTCTGTAGTAGATTTTATATGGTAGTGCAGATTAATTCACTGGTTTTATTTCTTTCCAGCTTTAAGTCATGTTGACATTGTTTGAGATTAAACTATAGCAGCATCCTGCTTGCAAAAGCACCTCTTCAAGCAGCCTGGCTGTTGGCATCTGCTTTTACAGTATTTTTATCAATAGTCATATCATCTTGGACCATAGCTTATTATTATATCTGACTACAATCCAATCATGCATTATGAACTCATTATTATTGTTATAATATGTATATTAATGTATAATATCCTATATTAATGTGTATTATTAACTAGTTATTATTAGAGGATTTTATTTCCTAAAATAGATAGATCAATCCTGTATATATAGACATCAATTCCTATATGAAAATGCAATGAAATAAGATTAGTATTTCTTTCAAATTACATGGTATCAGAGTGTAGGTATATGTAAAAAAAAAAAAATTTAATTTGAACAAGGACGTGCTGCCCTTGAGAGCAAGCACTATTGGGATCGTCCTTTTTTCATCACCACTAGTCTAGGAGGAAAGACCAGCCTCCGACCGGCCAAACCCCGAAACCAAAGCCCCAAACGATCGGCGCGTGAGGGTTTTTCTTTCCCCTTCCGTCAACGGCGCGTGGGGGCGCGTGTATCGACTCTTCGCCCACCAGAAGCTTCGACACGCTGTTGGTAAGTCCGTTCTACTCTCCTTTGGTGTTGCGTTGGTTGAATACATCATCTTGGGAAGCGGGTTTTGTTATGGTTGTCGGAGTTGATTGTGTTTGGTGATTGGTCGGAGGTTTGTTTAGTTTGATTGAAGTATTGCGTCTGATCCGCGTTGAGTTTTGTGGCGTTGCTAGGCTATTCGTGGTCTTTTGAGGCTGTCGTTGGTTAGTCGCATTGGTTCACCGGAGTCATTTGGCTTGTCAGAGTTGATAGAGTTGGTGTGTTTCGAAGTTGTCGTTCGGCTTGTGTGGGTCTTCTTGTGGATTAGATTGGTGCAGTGTTGTGTTTCGTGGCCGACGACGTGTTGGTCTTGGTGTCTGTTGGTTGGCGTTTGTGGGTCGATCTCGTCGGAGGCTTGGATTTTACATTCTTTTTTCGGGTACGTTGTGACTGGCTATTTTCTCTTTGTTACTATTGTGAGAATTTTTCTTTTGCTGTTTGAATGGATGATAAAAGCTTAAAATCCTCCGGTTGTTGATATGATTCCTATGACAACTAAGATCACGGAACATAAACTTAATGGGAATAATTTTATGGCTTGGAGCAAAACGGTGCGAGTATATTTGCGAAGTATTGAAAAAGAAGACCATCTTACTGAAGATCCACCAAATGATAACACTAGACAAGTATGGTTGCGTGATGATGCTAGGATATTTTTGCAGCTTAGAAATTCCATTGATAGTGAGATTGTCAATCTGGTTGATCATTGTGAATATGTTAAAGAGTTGATGAGTTACTTGGAATCTATTTATTCTGGAAAGGGGAATATTTCTCGTATCTATGAGGTTTGCAAAAGTTTTTATCGTACTGAACAACAAGAGTTGTCCCTTATTGCTTATCTTATGAGCTTCAAGAAAACATATGAGGAACTGAATGCCTTATTGCCATTTAGCCCTGATGTGAAAGTACAGTAGACTCAACGAGAACAAATGGCAGTAATGAGTTTTTTAGCAGGTCTTCGTCTAGAATTTGATGCTGTCAAATCTTAGATCCTCTCTAGTCCTAAGATTTTCTCTTTGCAAGACACCTTTACTCGGATACTTTGCACAGAAAATCCGTTATCTGTTACTCCTTCTCATCCTACTAGTGCTCTTGTCAGCCAAAATACAGGCCGCTCTTCCACCAATAGGAAAGGGGGAGATGATATTCGCGGGCATAATTCAGGGGGATTTGTATGCTATTATTGTCATGAGCCGGGTCATACGAAGCGCACTTGTAAGAAATTGCAAAATTGCAACCTGAGGAAACCTTTTGCACACATTGCCTCCACTAACTCTACTGATGGCTCTTCCTCTGAGAAGAAAATTACAGTCTCTGCAGATGAATTTGCAAAATTTACTCAGTACCAAGAGGCATTAAAGGCTTCATCTCATCATGTGTCCGCCATTGCTGAGACAGGTAAACCCAACACGTCTCCTTTCCTCATCTTCCAACTAGGTCATAGATTCTGGTGCCACAGATCACATGACAGGTAATCTTAATCTCTTCTCAACTTATCAACCATACACATCTCCTACAAATGTTACTCTTGTTGATGGTTCTAAGTCATGTGTTCTTGGCTCTGGCACTATTAATCCCACTCCTCAGATTTCCGTATCTTTTTTTTTTGTTTACCACAGTTTTCTTTTAACTTACTATCTGTGAGCAAACTCACTCGTACTATGAATTGTTGCATCTCATTTTTTCCCGATCATTGTTTATTTCAGGATCTTATGACGAAGAAGATTATTGGTAAAGGACATGAGTTGGGAGGTCTCTATATCTTGGATACTCAGGTGCCTAAGTCTGTTGCATGTTCCAGTTTTCAGACACCTTTTGAAGCACACTGCCGAATGGGCCATCCCTCTTTGCCTGTGTTGAAAAAGCTCTTTCCTCATTTTAATAATGTCTCTAGCTTAGACTGTGAGTCATGTCACTTTGCAAAGGACCATCGTTTATCTTATGTTCCTCGAGTCAATAAAAGGGCAAGTGTACCATTTGAATTAGTACATTCTGATGTATGGGGTCCCTGTCCTGTTATGTCACAGACTGGTTTCAAATACTTTGTTACTTTTGTGAATGATTTTTCTCGCATGACTTGGCTTTATCTCATGAAAAGTCGTTATGAGGTATTTTCCCATTTTACTAGTTTTTGTGCTGAAATCCAAACACAATTTAATATCTCTGTCCAAACCTTAAGAAGTGATAATGCCAAAGAATACTTGTCTCACTCATTTTAGACATATATGATTAAAAAGGGCATCATTCATCAGTCCTCATGTGTTGATACACCTTCTTAGAATGGAGTGACTGAAAGGAAAAACAGACATCTCCTTGAGACAGCGAGAGCCCTCTTATTTCAAATGAATGTTCCTAAACGGTTTTGGGCCGATGCAGTATCTACTGCTTGTTTCTTGATTAATCATTTACCTTCATCTGTTCTTCAGGGTGAAACTCCATACAAAGTATTGTTTCCTACAAAACCATTGTTTCCTATTGAACCAAGGATATTTGGTAGTCTCTGCTTTGTTCGTGATGTCCGTCCCCAAATAACAAGATTAGATCCTAAGTCTCTCAAATGTGTCTTTTTGGGTTACTCCAGGGTTCAAAAGGGATATCGGTGTTATTGCCCTCATCTTGATAAGTATTTGGAGTCAGCTGATGTTTCATTTGTAGAAAACAATCTGTTTTTTCCTTCACCTATTGGAACACCAACACCGCATGAGGATGATGATATACTGATTTATCATATTACTTATCCGTCTCCGGATATGCCTTCACCGCCTCCGCCGCCGCCGCCACCTCCACCACAGTCTCCTATTCGACATGTCTACTCTAGACGGAGAGGCCTGCCTGCTTCATGTCCTGAACCATCCTCTTCTTCCTCATCGGATCCAGCTCCAGACGATCTTGATCTTCCTATTGCTCTTCGGAAGGGTAAACGTCACTGTACCTATCTTATTTCGTCCTTTGTTTCCTATGATAACTTATCATCATCATCATCTTCATTTATTGCATCACTTGATACTGTGACAATTCCTAAATCTATTCATGTGGCCCTTTCTCATCCTGGTTGGCGTGATGCTATGATCGAAGAGATGACTGCCTTAGATACTAATGGCACTTGGGATCTCGTGAATTTGCCCTTAGACAAGAAGGCAATTGGTTGTAAATGGGTGTTTTCTGTTAAGGTTAATCCTGACGGCTCAGTAGCTCGGCTAAAAGCTCGTCTTGTCGCTAAAGGTTACGCTCAAACCTATGGCGTTGATTACTTTGACACATTCTCATCTATGGCTAAGATGACTGCTGTTTGCTTATTTAGCTCTTTAGCTGCTACTAATCATTGGCCGCTCTTCCAGTTAGACATTAAGAACGCCTTCTTACATGGCGATTTGCAGGAAGAGGTATACATGGAGCAACCACCTGGGTTTGTTGCTCAGGGGGAGTCGGGTAAAGTCTGTCGTCTTCGGAAATCCTTATATGGACTGAAACAGAGCCCTCGTGCTTGGTTTGGGAAATTCAATCAGGCTGTTGAGATATTTGGTCTTAACAAGAGTAGATTGGATCACTCGGAATTCTTTAAGTATTCTGACTCGGGTATGATTCTTCTTATTGTATATGTTGACGACATTATCATTACAGGAAGTGACAGTGCAGGAATCTCATCGTTGAAGTCATTTCTTCACACACAGTTTCATACCAAAGATTTGGGATTATTGAAATATTTCTTGGGGATTGAATTGACAAGGAGTAAGAAAGGCATTTTCCTCTCTCAACGGAAATATGTGCTTGACTTATTAACAGAGACGGGCAAATTAGGTGCTAAGCCGTGTAGCACACCCATGCTCCATAATATGCAGCTAACTAAAGTGGGTGAGTTATTTTAGGATCCAGAGAGGTATAGATGTTTAGTTGGGAAATTAAATTATCTCACAGTGACTCGTCCTGATATTGCTTATCCTGTAAGTGTGGTAAGTCAATTTATGTCCTCTCCTACTGTGCATCATTGGGCAGCTTTGGAGCAAATTCTGTGTTACCTGAAAGGTGCCCTAGGACGTGGTTTAGTTTGTGGTAGTTAGGGACATAATCATATTGAGTGTTTCTCAGATGCAGATTGGGCAGGATCCAAAATAGACAGAAGATCCACCACTGGGTATTGTGTATTTGTGGGTGGAAACTTGGTCTCTTGGAAAAGCAAGAAACAACATGTTGTGTCTCACTCAAGTGCAGAGTCGGAATATAGGGCTATGGCACACTCAGTATGTGAGATAATATGGATTTATCAGCTCTTACTTGAAGTTGGCTTTAAGGTGCCAATACCTGCACAATTGTGGTGTGATAATCAAGCATCTATTTATATTGCATCTAATCCCATGTTTCATGAATGAACGAAACACATTGAGATTGACTGTCATTTCATTCGAGAGAAGATACAACAAAATTTGGTCTCTACAAAGCATGTTAAGACCGAAGAACAGTTGGCAGATATCTTTACTAAAGCTTTAAATGGGGTTAGAGTCAGTAATATTTGTAACAAGTTGTGCATGATCAACATCTATGCTCCAACTTGAGGGGGAGTGTTATAATATGTATATTAATGTATAATATCCTACATTAATGTGTATTATTAACTAGCTATTATTAGAGGATCTTATTTCTTAAAATAGATAGATCAATCCTGTATATATAGACATCAATTCCTTTATGAAAATGCAATGAAATAAGATTAGTATTTCTTTCAAATTACAATTATCTTTATTATGATCCTAAAGCCTGAAGCTGGAAAAAACACTGTATTTCTCCCCTATATGATGCTGATGTGGTACAAAATATCCAGTCCCAGTCTGATTTTTCAATGATTACTAATGCAATGTGCTACTCAATTCAATTTTCCTAGAAGTTCTTAGAAAGTGATTTTGGAGAACCATAAATATGTCTTATCCAGTAAAGTAAAGGTGTGCTTAACTGCACCTCACTTGCTTTTAAAGTTTCTATATTCATGTAAGCATCTCTCTGGGGAAATACTTTATAAGAGATTCCAGTCTGTAGGCAAATGAGGTTAGCACATGAGAAAGTGACCTCAACGTAGTTAGCATTACTGGATGAAGGTACTCGTGATCTTCAAATTGAAAATTGTAGAAAAATTATATGTATTAATTGTTTAGAGATTATATGTATTTATTTTTAGATATTGTATAGATATAGTTTAGGAAATTATTTTTAAGAAAGTTTCCTAATTAATATTGTAACTATTCTATGTTATATAAATTCATAGTGAAATAATCAATAATAAAATAAGATTTTAACTCTATTTTTGACATGGTATCAAAGCTTTAGGGAGTAAAAAATCGGAATTTTTCGGTCTTCATCATTGGAACCCTAATTTTTCGGCCTTCATCGCTAGAATTCCTTTTCTATTTATTGTTGACTCACTAAGTTTTTTTTAACCCTGATCAACTCTTATTTGCGGTGGGTAGGAACCAACGCAATGGTAGGAACCAAACCCGTTGACCCACGAATTGCAAGAACCGTCGTGGCATGTCGGTTTTTGGCGTCAGTTTTTTTTTTTAGTTAGGTCGTCAATGTTGTGTTCCGTGTTCTAGCAATGTTTTCGTTGGTCGCTGGAGTCGCTAGGGTCACCGGAATCTGTGTTCCATCTTCGTTGATGTTGTGTTCCGTGTTCCAGCGACTTTTTTTGTTGGTCGCTGGAGTCACTAGGGTAACTGGAATCTGTGTTCCATCTTCATTGACGTTGTGTTCCATGTTCTAGCAATGTTTCTATTGGTCATCGGAGTCGTTAGGGTCACCAGAATCCGTTGCTAGGGTTGTCGGAATCCATGTGAGAGGTAGGATACCCGTCTTTCTTATCCACCACATCGAATACCAGCTGTCTTACTCTCATCCACCATGTTGAACAATAGAGACCTATGGATTTTGCAACGTAGGGCAGCTTTGACTCTATGTGCTGCTTGATTGCGTGAGAGGTTTTGGTGTGTTTGGCTTGGTGTGCTTGGCGTGTTGATCTGGTTGTGATGTCTGAAATTACAGTGCAATTTGATCATGTTACTCGAACTATGGATGATGGAGATCGTTTTCAACAACCTGGAGAATTACAGCATATTCAAGCAGCGTATAAGTTGGATGGGAAGAACTATTTGAAATGGTCTCAATTAATTCGAACCATTATGAAAGGAAAAGGGAAAATAAGCCATCTCACTGGAACTGGACCACAATTAGGAGACCCATTGTTTGAGAAATGGGATGAGGAGGATTCTATGATCTTGGCATGGTTATGGAGCTTTATGATCCCTGAGATAAGTGATACGGTGATGTTTATGGCCACAACAAAGGATATTTGGGATGCAATCCAACAAACATATTCAAAGGCTAAGGATGCAGCTTGGACATATAACTATGGCTGCAAAACAAAGAAACAAAGCAGTGACAAAGTATGCTAATAAACTAAAATCCGTATAGCAAGAACTTGATCACTATAGGGTGATTCAGACTAGGTATTAAGAAGATGCTGCAATTTTTAAGAATTTTATTTTATAATTTTCTTGTTAGTTTGAATCTTGAATTTGATCAAGTTAGAATTCAAATTCTTGAAAAACAGGAGGTTCCATGCTTTAATGAGGTAGTAGCCATTATTAGGGATGAGGAACATAGGAGGATTCTAATGCTTGAGTCTTCTCCCATAGATGGCTTGGCCATTATAGCTAAAAATGCCAAAACTAGTTCAGGAGGAGCAAAAAGTACTAGTTTTGAAGCTGTAAAAAATGTTCAGTTCAAGAGCTTGAATCAAGAAGAATTATGGTGCACTTATTGTAAAAAGCCGCGTCGCACTAAGGCAAAATGCTGGAAATTACATGGGAAGCCTTCAAGTCTTGAGTGGGGGTAGAAAAGTAGTCCATCTCATAACCCAAGACAGGCTCACATTGTAGTTGATGCAACAAAGGAAGAGAACCAACAGGAGCCAACTGGTTTGAATTAAGAGGAGATTGAAAGGGTGAGATCCTTCTTTAGTAACATAGAGAAACCTTTAGGTATTTGTTCTTTAGCATATTTAGGTGAGGAGCTTCTTTCATTTGGATTTAATGTCTTAGAAACACCCTTACAACACTCTTAGATCATGGATTTAAGAGCCACTGACCACATGACCTACTCTTCCAAATATTTTTCCACACTCCATGTCTAAGTAATAAGAAAATTGCCACTATAGATGGAACCCTAGCAACTATAGTTGGTATAGGAGATGTTCGAATCAACCCATCCATAACCTTAAAAAATGTCCTCCATATTACCAAATTATCCACCAATCTTATTTTTATACAGAAACTCACGTAAGACTTGTCTTGCAAAGTGATATTTTACAATAATTATTGTATATTTCATGAAAAGGATTCGGGGAAGATGATTGGACTTGCTAAAGAATAGGATGGTCTTTATTGCCTTGAAGAGTCAACTAAAGCGAGCGATTTCAAGAACAGATTATCTCATTCTTTCATATTTGAATCCATCTTATCCGATAAAGAAAGAGTCTTCCTTTATCATTGCCGTTTAGGTCATCCATCTTTTAGGATTGTTAAAGTTTTATTGCCTTTATTATTTTCTAAACTTGATGTTAAGAGTCTTCATTGTGAAGTGTGTGAGCTTGCTAAACACAAGCGTGTACCTTTTCCAATAAGTAATAAAAGTACTTTTCCTTTTTATCTTATTCACACAGATATTTAGGGTCCTTCCATTATTTCTAATGTTTCTGGAGCACGATGGTTTGTAACTTTCATTGATGACTGTACTCGAGTCACGTTGGTTTTTTTGCTCAAGCATAAATTTGATGTCAGTTTTGTGTTCCTTAATTTCTTTTCAATGATAAAAAATCAGTTTGGTGTGAGTATTAAAAGAATACAGAAGATGAATGGGGAGCCGACTAGAAGACAGATAAAGGAGCAGGCTGGAGCGGGACTTTAGGAAGGTCACAACTTAGCTAGAAGCTATAGAATAAAGATTGCCCCAGACAATTCAAAGTTCTTCTTTTTGACTATACCTTAGCTTATCAAAATAAGAGTTTCGGGGACCCCAATGAAGAGTATTCTCTTTCCACTTCCCATTCCCTTCCTTGCTATCTGTAGTTGACCGTATCAAGAGTTTTCTCCCTATTCTTACTTACTCTTTTCAATCGAAATATGTTTTGTTTGATACCAGTATCTTTTCCTATCCTAGATGAGTGACTCTGGAGTTTAGCTTTATAGTGAATGCCTGAGAAGGGAGGCTCTCGTGCTTCACTAGATAGAAGCACCAGTCTACCGCTTTCAATGCAGCGAGACTTTGCCGATTGAGAATAGACTTTGAATAGATAGTAACAAGAAGGCATTTTTACGCTATTCCTAGTAGGCGGTGTAGGTTAATTTACAGTTCCAGGCTATAGGAATCATCTTAAATAGAAGCAAAGTGCCTTTCATGGCTAGGAAAAGTAGGATCTACTAATACTCGGGATTATTTCAATCAAATCATCACTCCTAATTGTTAAAAAGAGAGAATAATTCATGAATCTTCATGTGTTAAAACACCACAACAAAATGGGGTAGCTAAAAGGAAAAATGGACATCTTTTAGATCAAACACGAGTATTGTTGTTCCAAAAATGTGTTCTAAAACATTTTTAGGGGAAAGCTGTTCTTATAGCTACATATCTTATTCATAGACTTCCCACTCGAGTATTAAGATTCAAGAGTCCAATGGAAGTACTTTTTTCTTTCTATCCAAATTTGTCCATCACAAATCATCTTACACCTCGCATTTTTTGGTGTGTATCCCTTGTTCATATTCATAATCCGAATAGAGGGAAATTTGATCCTCGAGCCTTAAAGTGTGTTTTTTTTTTTTTTTTTTTATATTCCTCAACTCGGAAAGGAAATTAGTGCTATCATTCTCCATCTAAGAAATTTTTTGTATCAAGGGATGTCACTTTCTGTGAGCAAGAAGCATATTTCACCCGACCTTATCTTCAGGGGGAGAGCTTTAGGGAAGATAAGGTGAGTTTGGAGAGTTTTCTTCTTGAGTTAAGTGATCTTTCTCTACCAACTCAGTCCCCTCAGCCAACACCTGTTAGTCTCCAGCTACTAGCCCACATGTTTCTAACTCTGAAAAATCTGTTTTTGAAGACATGCGATTTGGTAAGAACTTGGCTTACTCAAGACAAAAAAAGGACATTCATATTTTAGAATTTGTTCAAGTTCAAGAATCTGACTTGAGTCTTAAATGAGGTAACAATTTATGATTGTCCAGCTTTGCAAAGTGAAACTGAACCACAAAATAATGATGATGATTAGAACCTTCCAATTGCCCTTAGGAAAGAAAAGAGAGTGTACAAAAAGACTACTATACCCCTTGTCACACTACCATTCTTTCCAAAATTTCTCCCCTAACTATGGAGCCTTTCTTGTCAACCTTAACACCGTCACCATTCCTACTACCCTATTTGAGGCATTATTTGATGAAAAATGGAAGCAAGCCATGGATATTGAAATTGAGGCTCTTGAGAAAAATAGGACTTGGGTACTGGTCAAATTGCCAACAGGAAAGAGGCTTGTAGGTTGCAAATGGGTCTATACAGTAAAATATAAGGCTAATAGGTTGATTGAGAGATATATGGCAAGGTTAGTAGTTAAGGGATACACACAAACTTATGGAATTGACTATCTGGAAACGTTTGCGCCAGTTGTAAAGATGAACACAGTGAGTTATTTGTCTCTAGCTATTAACCTTGGGTGGGAGTTACAACAGTTTGATGTGAAAAATGCATTCTTACATAGAGAATAAAAAGATGAGATTTATATGGAAGTCCCACTTAGGTATGGGAAAAATATGGGTACTGACACAGTATGTAAGTTGCATAAAGTTTTATATGGTCTAAAACAATCTCCTCGGGCATTGTTTGGGAGATTTCTAGAGTTATGTTAGCTTCGGGATATAAACAAAGTCAAGGAGACCATACTTTGTTCATCAAACACTCAGCTTTAGGGGGGATAACAACCTTACTAGTATATGTGGATGACATCATTTTGACTGGAAATGATGAAAGAGAACAATAGGTTTTGAGTCAATGCCTAGTTGAAGAATTCGAGATCAAGACGTTGGGGATATTATAGTATTTCCTAGGAATTGAAGTTGCTCATTCAAAAAGGGGGATTTTTATATTCTAACAGAAGTATGTGATTGATTTGCTTAAAGAGACAGGTTAAGGTGCATGTAAACTAGCAAGTACTCCTATAGACCCGAATCATAAACTAGGGAATGTAGAAGAAGATACCATAGTGAATAGAGAAATGTATCGTCTTGTTGAATGACTCATTTACTTGTCTCATACTAGACTTGATATAGCTTATGCAGTAAGCTTGATAAGCCAGTTCATGCATATCCCAAAAAAGACTCATTTACAAGCTGCATATAGGATTTTACAGTACCTCAAAGGAACACCAGGAAGGGGGATTTTGTTTGAAAGAGATAATAACATAACTCGTGAAGCCTCCACTGATGCAAACTATGCAGGATCTATTGTTGATAGGCGATCAACAACAGGATACTGCACTTTTATTGGAAGAAATCTAGTGACATGGAGAAGCAAGAAATAAAGTGTGGTTGCACGGTTTAGCGCTGAGGCAGAATTTCGTGTAATGGCACAAGGCATATGTGAACTACTATGGTTGAAAATCATCTTTGAAGACTTAAGATTAACTAGGTTGGGCTAATGAAGCTCTATTGCGACAATAAATCAACAATAAGCATCTCACAACCCAGTTCAATATGATCGAATTAAGTACATTGAGATTGACAGACATTTCATCAAGGAAAAATTGGACAAACCTAATATGCACTCCATATGTATCAACACACGGACAACTTGCAGACATTCTCACTAAAGGGTTGAATAGTTCAACGTTTGAGAGGATTGTGTTCAAGCTGGGAATGGGAAGTTCCAATTTACTAGCTTGAGGGGGAGTGTAGAAAAATATATGCATTTATTTTTTAGAGATTATATGTATTTATTTTTAGATATTGTATAGATATAGTTTAGGAAATTATTTTTAGGAAAGTTTCCTAATTAATATTATAACTATTCTATGTTATATAAATTCTTAGTGGAATAATCAGTAATAAAATAAGATTTGAACCCTATTTTTGACAAAAATCAAATTATCTTCAACATGAAGTGTTAGTTTTGCATACTTTCTGATGATAGGACGGGAACATTATCTTAAGGCCATACATTTGGTTGATTTCGTGGAATTGAATTTGCTATTGCTTTCAATTTGTTGGAATCTGTTTTTCTCTCCTACATTTTGTTCGGTGAAATAGGAATTGAGAGACATGGAGTCGTACTTATACTTTCATGCCGTTATTTGAACTAAGCTCTTACTAAAACTAATGTGAAATCTCACTCCATGTAAATCATCTAAAAAGGGCTAAATTCTCCTGGGTTTGTAGGATTTTGTTTTGACCGAGTTCATAAGTTCAACGTGGTCAAAGATTAAATTAAATTTGTTAGCTGCTACGTTTCTAAAGGGGTCTTGCTGCTTGTTTAAGTGGCTAAACCACTTACATTGCTACAATAGTTGTGACTGCATGTAAATAGGAATCTCTGCATGACTGAATCCGTTACTTTTTGTTGGGTTCTATAGCATAAAGCCGATTCTAGCAAAACCCTAACCCAACGACCCCCTGTATAAATAATGAAGCGTATTCTAGTTTTTAATGAATTTGCCCTTCAGGTGCCTAATGCCACATTAGATGATTTGGAGTTAATGTCGGTGGATCAGATCTGTGAAGAGAATGTCCAACTATTTATAAGGTAAGAAGCAAGCATTAAGGTTGATGCGTCATTCTATATGTTTTGAAGTATGGCTACAAGCATTTACATGTTATCTTAAAATACTAAAAATCTATGGTGGATTCTGGATGGATATACTGCTGAAGTTCTGATGCAGAAATTTAAAAGTAACGAAGACACTACAGCCAGAACTGATCTCTTTTAATTTCATTCATTCCAGAGAAGTAATTTTGAAATGCTGCATAAGAAAAGGCAAATTATATAGTTAAGGGGTAGCTACTTCATCTTATTGAATATTCAGATTTTGTTATCTGCAGAGGCTATTAGTCAATAAGCAATTTATTATAAATCCGAGCTTTGAATGTGTTTCATTTTGTTAAAGTTTCTCCTTCTACATTTGGAACCAACAGCGATTGGTGTTCCAAATGCTTTTCATAGGGCGCACTTGACTCTCTTGAAAGCTTATTAGGAGAAAACCCTCCAATCTCCTTAAAATTGTATTTGCATGATAGCTCTGTTTGTTTATTACTATTGTGAAGTTATTTATCTAATTTTATTTGAAGAAAAATAATATAGATTTATTTGGAATTATACTTTTAAAGTCACAATTGATTTGTACACAAAATGACCTATTGATAGATAGTCCTGATATGGTTGGTAGCAACAAACATTATTACACCAACCCTAACTACCCAACAACATTTATTCTACCAAGCTACAATAATAGATGCTAAATCCACCTGCCATTCCCAGAAAAATATTTGAACTCTAGAGTTCAAGGGGGTCTTAGGATTCTCCCTGAAATTGAGTCAGTCAAGGGTTCTTTCTTAATGAGCCTAAAATTACTATTTTGAGATAGGTTAAAATGAAAGAAAACTCCTAAAAAAACAAGATTGAATCTGAATTTACTCTAAAGCAACCAAAAACTCCATATTTCTCATGATACCGTAACATTGTCTTGGTTGACGAGACTTCTCTGCTTACAAAGCTACATCAGCTATGGTGATTTTCTCATCCTGCATGGCAAGATTGCTGTCAATTGATGTTGACTCACGCTAAAGTTCATTGATGTGAATTCTATCAAGTTTCAAGGAATAAGCACCGTATCAATTGTGCTTGCTTTAAAAATATTTGTCCTATAATCCAAGTACGGTGGTTATTAAAAGCATATTAAATATTAAATCAAGGGGTGAAAAAGACCGTTGCCCCTTATGGTCTATACGATTATAATTTATCTCAGTATTCAAGCTACAAAGATTGTTGAACAGTTGATATTTCAGATTTCAAATGATCTAGTCTTTTGTTTGCTCATGTTAAGTTAAGAGCCCAATTTCTGCAGATGTGAGGAGCACAAGAAGAGAGAGACCGAGTTGAAACAGTTGGTATGTATATTGCCTTTAAAATTTATTTGACTTTGCTGTGAGAGGATGCTATATGCAGTTACATTTCTTATGCGTTGGAATGGAACAGATCCAGAAGGTAGAGGAAGAACTGGATGAAACTCGAAAGAGTTGTGCTCGACTATCATCGCATATGGAGAATCAAAAGACAAAACCAAAGCAACAAGTGGAAAGGATTTGAAAATTCTAAGCTTAGGTGCTTGTAGAATGTTGAAGCAAGCTGGAGTTGTTCAAGATAAGTATGCTGCTGGTAAGGGATAATAACAGCCCAGTCTTCTTGTCTGCTAGGGTGTTCTGTTGATATAAACCGTCATAAGCACTCTCATTTTTGAGCACTAAAACCTTCTAAATCTAGTGGAATGGATGCTGAAGCTCGCTGTGTGCCTTCCTGATCCGTTATTGCAGTGGCAAAACCGGTATTCCAATATTTGATTGTTGTGGAGCCTTGTCTCTTGAGTTATTAAGGAATTGGTAGATCTACTGATATTCGTGTATAATCGTTATAAATTATTTTCTTCATATATGTTTGACAAAGATGATCTGGAGAAGAGGTTCCAAATTCATGTCAGACGGTTTTCCAGTGGCTCAAGACCATTCTTTTGGCTTAGCATTTTGATGCTAATTATATATATAATCAAATTGCTTGTCTCTTCTAGACGAAGGTACATCAACAATTAATTGCTACTGTCATGCATCTTTTAAAGGCTCCCGTCCTCTTTGATTATCATATCAATCAGAGAGAAGAAATGGATGAGTTTGTTGGCCTATCCGATCAATAGAAGGTTCATTCATAGTCCTAGAACTGAAGACGTATTCGTAGTCTACTGGAGTAACATAAAAACAATAAACTCTAACCTGTCAGCTAAGGAAGCTAGACATTCTAATAAATTCAATTAAATAAAAATGTACATGATTTGCAAGAAGGGAAATGGAATAAAATATTCCTTTAAAAAAAATCCTAAAATATTCCACTATTTTTAAAAATATATCAGTTGGAAATCTGATTTTAAATTCATCAAGAGCTGAGGAACTAATATTAACTGCTCACTATGAAATCGAGACTTTGCTTCTGATTTCAATGAAATCAATGTTTCATTTAATTATGTTGGATTGTGTATACACAGGATTGAAGAAGAGGCCAGTTGTTCCATTGAAGTGAGAAAGATATTTACTGTTTAACCTGTTGCTGTTCTAGGAATCCCTTTATGACTGCTCCATTGTTAATAATTTCATCGAAATCCAGGAGTTCAAATCTTGATATCATAGCAGGTAGTTAATATTGGGTTTCCAACACCCAATATGTTAGTATAATTTAAAATTGGATTTTCAATTCTTAATTTTACCTAATATATTTTTAGTGATTATTTTTCAATCCAGGAATATTTTAAAGATTTTTTTTTTTAAAGAAATATCCTATTCTTTTTCCCTTTGCAAAGATAATCCTAACTATATGAAAGAAAAATCTAAACAAAGTAGTAAAGGTTGCTAAGTTTGGTGGAGCTATGTGTGAGTTTGTTGTTTTTTGACGAACTTTTTCATAAAAGTGGGTTTTGGAAAAATTAAATCTTGGAATATCGTAGAGAAATCATAGTCCCAACTTGTGATTTCTTTGTAAAAGGAACTCGTAGTTTCAAGTTGTGTTGTTATTTAAACTCGCATGTTCAAAATGTGATTTCACCAAAACTAGCATGTTTAACATGCGATTTTTATTGAATTCTGTGCCCTATGTTTTCAATTACTCGTAACTAGGATTTAGTGAAACTTATAAAAATAAATAAAGTTATGACAATTATAAAGTTCATAATTGGAAATAATTGAACTTGTGAAAATAAATAAACTTATTTTCCAAATTTTATATAAAATTAAGAATCTATCGAAAGGATGAACTCATGACAATTATGAAGTTTATCATAATACAAATCAATTCAAGAAATTAAATGATTTCATCAAGTTTTCTAAATTATATATCTAAAGCAAATGAAGTTACAAGTATATATATGTCTTAGGAAAATAAAAAAAGCAATATACAATTACATAGCCAAATATACATATATATCTAATCCCTTCGTCGGTGTCATTTCTGATAATGTCCATATACAATGAGTGGTGAACTTTATCTAATCTAGAAAGAGTTGCTAGGTCCTCCAATGTTGGGATAAGTTTAGGTTTAGAATAATGGCTCATCCCATGAAATATATCGAGGATTTACTTGCATGACTCTCTTCCCTATATCCTGTGTACCTAAATGTCTTTCCTTTTGAAGAGCGGGAGGAGTAATGGTAGACGTAAATGGTACTTAGACATTGGGTGTGTAAAACTCCATTAGATCGACATTGAAGGTAGGATCATCATAATGTGGTGAAGGATGAGCTACTGGTGAGTACTGAGTGGGTGGAGCATCTGCAACAGGGCTAAAAGACCGATCTTGCACTATCTGTTGATGACAACCCTTAGCACGAGCCTGTCCTCTCTTAGGTTGCACATGGTGGAGGCATCTCTTAATGGTGCTTTGATGATCTGGAGGGAACAATGTAACAACACCATGACCCTGGAGTAGATGCCTCCCAATAGATGTTACAGCCCAGCACTACTCCATGGAATCACCTACTTCTATACAAGCAAAGTAATCCAACTATATGGAAAATCAATGATACAATGTAGGATACATAAAAAGTATAATAATATGGTTAAAGCGACTTACTAGGGCACTAAGCATCACTCTCGTTCGGCCTATGTACGGTAGTGTCACTATAGTACCAAGTATAATATGTAGAATCTACCTCACTCGGTAATTTGTCATCGAATTCTAGCTGAATGATAGAGAATCAATGCTGCTCCCGTTGCTAGATATAAACCGCATGTCTACTCCTCAATTGTATTGCCCTACCACTTAAAAATCCTTTAGAAGTGGGAGAAACATCAAGTAGACTACACTAAAGGATTTATTTGCGAAGATGAGTCCACCTATAAGCTGGAAGATCTATGCCCGTATGTACTGCATGATGGATAACCTGTCTGCATCGTTTGATAAGCCTCTGAAAAAATTCTTCAACCATGACATCTTCAGGTTTCCCCCATAGATATCATGAGGGCCAAGCCTAATTCCAAGTAGACACTGACACTCATTTGCCCAATGTAAGCTGGTGACACTGGTGATTACATACCCGCTAATTGGCAAGCCTAACTGCATCGCTACATCCTATAAGGTGATCATTAGCTCCCTATGTGGCATGTGAAAGTTGTGCATCTCCAGTCTCCACCTCTCCACAAGAGCTGTAATGAGGTGTTAGTCTAATTGTATAAACATAAGTTAGGATACCCTATGAAAGCTAGTTTGCTACAAATAAGGCATAAGATGCTGGTCGAAGTACAATATCTCCTCTAGAGTCTTTAGAGAGGTCTCTTGTCTATAGTACACTAACCAAGTATCCCCCTAAAAATGAGGCAAATTTAGTACATAATGTAATGTAATGAAATAATATACCAGTCCCCTCTAAACAGCCTTCGAGTGATGAGTGTCCTGCAATGTAAGAAGTGATCTATTTGCTAGGCTTAGATTCATCTACAAAAGAGACAATGAAAGGTTAGGTCATTTTCAAAATTATATAACAAATTTTCATTTATTCTTTTTAACCAAAAATAGAAAAACTTAGCATGATTTGTTACTAAAAATAATGATTGCTAGCAAACACGAACCTTGTCACCTCCTTTGTTTGGGGTAGCTTCTTCTATTGTGGCCCTCCCTTCAATAAAAACCACAGGCATTCTGCGATAATGGCTCCCTAAGGTTCATCTCATTGTGGTATTACTTTGATTGAGACCTACCCTAGCTTCGGGTAAGTCTATAGTTTAGATGAATAGATGGGTGATACACATCCGACCACCACCTACTATCTTTAACAAAGGTAAAGCTAGTATAGTATGCAAGGGTTTGGTGTGCCCAATAATACCACTTTGCCATACGTTGCATACCGTCCACGTGAACATATGATATAGCCGCAAATGCATGTGAACAAGAAATTTTATACGTTTTCCATTTGTTACCATGCATTCATTTATCAGTAGGTTCATGGTGTGACTGTTGCCACCTACAACTCCATATTCTATTCTTTTAACACTAGTGACAACCTCAAAAACCCCACTCCTTCTATCGAAACTTATTACCTTGTGGTGATTGGTAGCTTGGCACCATTTTTGAATTCTCTCAGTGGCTCATGGTGCAAACACATCCCCCTCTTTCGAATGCTTCACTAGCCTTATCACATTTTTGTTCCCAGTACCCAATGTAGTTATAGAAGATTTTCATGACCAATGTTGATACGGGTAAACACCTCGTATCCTTTAACACGATGTTGTAACTCTTATAAAGTTTAGTGGTCATGAACCCATATCTGAAGCCTTTGTCATACGCTTGAGTCTATCTTTCTCTAAAGATGCGAGCAAAGTAGTTGGGTGCATCTTCATTTCTCTTTCCCAACTCCTCCATATAAAATTCATACTTCTTTTCTTGCACTTGAAAACTTGCTACCATAACAAGTTTTTTCGGTATGGCACTTTTGAACCTTGATTGAAGTTATTAGCCATGTGACGAATGCGAAACCGATAATGCGCAAAGGGGGGTCGCCATCCAACATCACGGTGTCGAACTACCTCCATTATCCTTACATGTTGGTCAGATATTAGACATATCATTTATTGGTCACGATGATTGCTGACAACACATTCCTTTAGCAACACTAATAACCATGACTAGGAGTCGAAGGATTCTTTATTCACCAATGCAAATGCCAACGGGACTATGTGGTTAACACCATCCATGCCACATGCAATGAGAAGCTTGTGGTCGTATTTCCCATAACAAAAGGTTCTGTTGATACTGCTCAAATGTCCAAAACACTCTCCGGAAGATCACTTCTCCATCTTTTTTCGATTAGCTAACCCCCCTACCACTTGACATGTGTACTTGGGTTGCTAATGTGGATGGCATTTAACAGTTTAGGCAACTCTATATAAGAATCATCCCAATCCACGTTTATAGCTTCAATTGCCTGCCTTTTACCATCCCATACCCTTCTCCTTGTCACTAGATACCCGAATGTGTCGTAGATATTTTGTTTTAACATAGACACCTTTATATTGGGTTCATTCCTCAACAAACTCAAGAAGCACTAACTAAAAAAAATGAGTCCAACTAGGGATGGTCTTGATTAGATAAGGGACTGATACATGTGTGCGACCCTTTAACAATAGTAATTACACAATCCTTGTCCATCAGTTTTTTGCATGCATAAAGTTGTCATCTACATCCTCTTTCCCTCTCAACGCAAACAACATACCACATCTTCCTGTTGGACTTGTCTACACGATAATTATGGTGATTCTTTATATGGTATGCCTTCATTGCGTATATTAAATTAAACTTGAAGGCAAACCGCATTCCCCTCCTGAACTCATCATCAAAGCTTAAGTCACCTGAAGATTGAGAACTCTCTTCAAATGTTATGTAACATCACCACCATCCCTCTTATTGAAGAACGGAATAGGATGTTCAAAGGATAGAGTTATGGGATCTACCATTGGAGAGTTAGACACAACTTGGTGTGCAATGGCAACCTCTAGAGACACTAGAGGCAGAGGATCATCGGATGTGTCAAACTGAATACTCATGCAGTAGTTTCATCCCCCTCGTTTACCGCTTCCTCTTCAGAATCCACAAATACTTCATTGTCAACCTGTTTGATCTCCCTTTGAAGTGCATCTCTGATGGATAAATCCATCTCATTGTCTTCTCTATAATTCTCTAGAAAATCATCAATTTGTTCAAGTAATGCCACAACATTCATGCACTTTTGACCTTAGGGGGGGGGGAGGCATTGCATCTTCATAATTTATGTTTTTACCTTGAGTGGGGACATTATGACTTAATTTAGTGAACAACTCTTGGATGAACAAGGGACCCACGGCTTTAGCAAATGCCACAAGAGCTTCCACATCATCGTCATTTATGATTGGCATCAAAGAATATTATGGTTAGACATAACTAGAGTTAAAAATTGTCAGCTTCCTATGGAAAACTTGGAGGGAGTTAGGATAAACTTTGATTGCTACACATATCTTGAACATTAATTATGTGAACCCTACATCCCTCTTTACTTTAATTTTCTTAATAGGTTGACTATCATAATATGGTCCATCTCCACCAAACTCAATATTCCCATGGGCAAATATTGTGAATCTCACAAACTCCACAATCTCCACAAAATTGAGTTGAATTATTCAAGATTGGGCAAATTCCACAAAATTAGGGAAAATTCTACAAATTAGGATAAATTTGCTAAAACTAGGGCAAATTTACTAAATTGGAGCAAATTCTACGAATTAGAGCAATTTTAATAAAATTAGGTCAAATCCTATGAATTTGGGCAAATTAAATAAAATTGGGGCAAATTATATGAATTAGGGTAAATTTACTAAAATTGGGGTAAATTCAACAAATTATGGCAATTTCAATAAAATTTGGATAAATCCTACGGATTTGGGAAAATTTAATAAAATTTACTAAAATTGGGAGAAATTTCACAAATTAGTATAAATTTACTAAAATTTGAGTGAATTCTATGAATTGGGGCAAATTCTACCAATTAGGCCAAATCCTATAAATTGGGGCAAATTCTACAAATTCTTTGCTAGTTGATGTGGAACAATGTAGAATATCTAATACGCTTTCAATCTTAACTTTCATCTATTACAAAATCAACGTTAACATATGCTATTTCATAAAGAAAAATAACAACATAGTGCACAATCATTAAATCTAAACAATCAAATTTACATCGAATTTTACACAAAATAAGTGATACTTGAATAAAAACCGAAATCATGAGTTGGAGTTGCTAAACTACAATTTCCAAGCCAAAAATTGCGTTTTTGAGATGTGTTTTTGAAAGGAATTTGAGAGAAAGCGGGAGGAAATCGTGTTCAATTTGTGTGGAAAGTGACATTTTATGCCCCTACAAGCTTATTTGATGCCCAATTGAATTACAAGTTGGGATTGCAATTTCAGTCAGGGGTAAATTACAACTTAGTACTACAATTTACCCAAAAGCACACTGTTTCATTAAAGGGTAAATCATAGTGCCAACTTGTGATTTACCATTGACTAAAATCGTAGGTTGGACATGCGATTTCTTCACATTTTGAAATTCCCAACCTGCGATTTTACCATGGTATTTAGGATTTAGTTTTATCGAAACCTTTTTTTATGAAAAAGTTTGTTGGGGAACAGTAAACTCACACGTAGCTCATGTTTGGTGAGTTTGGTGATTGACTATCCAATCTTATTGGTTGATGGCTAAATCCACTAGTTGTCTATGTTAACCTAGTGATTGGTTGATGGCCTAAATGGATTGGCCACCCAAGCTTACAAGTGGATCGCCCTGTTATCTTACTTGTGTGTTCGTCTCCCTTTGAGTTAGATATTAACTAGTTTTAAGCACTGCACATGTGAGGTGTTTAAGTTGGTAATTTATATCAACCCATTGTATCTTGTGTTTGTGTTTAAACAAATTCGTATTTTGAAATTTTCAATCTATAATTTGATTCATTTATTAATTGAGTATAATGAACCCTAAAATGAACAAGTAATTTTTTTGTTTATTATCTAATGATGCTATTGATATTCTTGTAATCCAATTATGTATTTTTCATTGTTTTCAAATTAATATTATTGATGTATTAATTTGAAGTTAGATTCCTTACATAGAGATCGAGAGGTCCTATGTTTGAATAGATCTAGCATAATTGGAAAGAGTTATAAGCAATCCTAAAGATAAAACGATGTAAATCTTTTGAATTAAGGTCTAACTTGATAGTGGAATTCACTGATCAAAAGTAATGCAATTCTAGGTACTTTAATTAGGAAGAGAATCCAATTAATCAATTTGAAATTAGGAATTAATGGACTTAAGAGAGCTATTAGCTCAAATTAGGAATTCTCATAGTCTAAAAATATTGTAGTGAAATTGAATGATAGGATAAAGGTAATTACTAATAATCACAATCTTTGTGAGATAGATACTCAATATTGTTATCCGTTATACTATAAACTTGATGGGTGCACTTGCTTAAAGGTCTTACGATAGTTGGATAGACCAATATCGAGTTTTTGATACCATTGCTAGGGATTAGGATATTAGGAACACTTAAATCTTGTTAATCTAATCATTATTTCTTTTATTGCATACTTTCTATTAATTTTTAATAGAAAGTTAATCATTGCTTACTTTTACATTGTAGAGCAAATCAAAGATATCGAGTTTTAGCTAAAAAATCTAACGATAATTAATCTACAAACATGGCCAATGAAGAAGATGATAGAATAATGTTCAAATATGTAAGTCCATCATTCATTGGAGCAAATTCAAGTGTTGTTAAGCCTGTAATTGCAACCAATAATTTTGACATTAAACATAATATGATATAGATGGTCTAACAATTTGTTCAATTTGATGGTTTGTAGGACAACAATCCAAACACGTATATTGTAGGCTTCTCAAAGATCTACAACACCTTCAAAATTAATGGGGCCATAGATGATGCTATCAAGTTAAGACTTTTCCTCTCTCCCTTAAGAACAAGGCAAAAAGTGGTTAAACTTTCTTCCTAGAGGTTCAAGTACTACGTAGGAGCAAATGGCAGAACAATGTTTAGCCAAATATTTTCCACTCCCAAGATTATGAAATTGCAAAACGATATCTCCTCCTATGCTCAAATAGAGTCAAAGACACTATACAAAACATGGGAGAGATACAAAGATCTACTAAGAAGATATTCACACCACGATTTTTCCATTATAGGTGTAAGTCCAAACTTTTATGGAAGATTACATCAAACCACCATGTAGATGATTGATATAGTGGTCTGAGGTATGTTAAATAATAAAATACCTAAAGAGGCCCAAAATTTAATTGAGAATATAGCCATGAATTATCAGTGGAACTTTATAAGGGCAAGATAACAAAGGGTAGCTGGAGTCTATGACGTAGATGCTATCACTACATTGGTAGCACAAGTTGAAGTGTTGAGTAAGAAAATTGATGAGATATCTAAGGTACAACAATCAAGTCAATTAAATTCTATTAACAATTTCAATGAATATGTCGATTTTGTAGGGAATCTAAATAAGCAGTGGAATAATCCTACAACAATACCAATAATCTAAGATGGAGAAATTACCCCACTTTTTCCTAGGGGAACCAATAAAGGAATATACCACCCAACTTCCAACAATCACATCCACCATAAAAAAGAAGCTAAACTTAGAAGATCTATTAAAAAATTCATCCACACATCAAAAACACACTTCCAAGCCACAACAACATTATTGAGAAATTAAGAAGCTCCAATTTGGAATCTTGAAAATCAAATTGGGCATATTGCAAAGAAGGTTTCTAAAAGACCATAAGGTATGTTACCAAGTAACACTGAAACTAATCCTAGAGAATAGGTTAAAGCAATTACCTTGAGAAGTGGAAAAGAGTTGCAATTTGAATAAAACCTAGTGAAAAAGAGGATGTGAAAACATATGACAAGTAAGAGAAGGATGATAAGAAGACCTCAAAAGTGAAAGAATATGTTCCAAAAATTCCTTACCCTACATAACTAAAGAAAGAATGCTTAAACGAGCAATACGGTAAGTTTTTGGAACTTTTCAAACAACTTCATATAAATTTACCTTTTATTGAGGCTTTATCATAGATGCTAAAGTATGTAAAGCTCTTAAAGGATTTGCTTTTAGACAAAAGGAAATTGGAGGAAGTCCTAGTGGTCAATCTTAGTGAAGAGTATCTTACAATCCTACATAATAAGTTACCAAAGAAATTAAAGGATCTAAGAAGTTTTACTTTGCCTTATGATGTACTCAAAACCAAGCTCAAGCATATGCAAATGAATCAAAGAAACAATCTCAACTCAAGCATATGAATCGGTTCAATAGGACTATGAAATTGCGTGAACCCTAATGGAAATTTGATGAAATCTAAATGTTCAAATATGCAATCAACAATCCAATAATGATAAACTTCACCAATTAACATTAAATACAAGTGAAATCCATGTGAATTACACCAAGATGACAAGTTTCAATTCCGTGATTCTCCTCTTCCAACAATGAAAATTCATGTCAATAATGATTCAATAAAATTGATGTTGATAGCCAATGCTAAAACCATTCAATTTTATAAAATGATAATTGATCACAATTGCAATAAAAAATCTGACCAAGAACATCCAATTCAACCCTAGATATGACTCACTAGTGATGAAAAGGAAACACAACAAAGAAGGAATTGATATTACTCACAATTGCCCTTTGTTGCACTCGCCACAATTTCAACTCTTGGAAATTGAAATTGATAAGAGAAATTGGAACTAGGGAAACCCTAAGCCCTCTCACGAAAATGTGAAGTGAATTCTGAAAATTTTGGCCTCCTCAAACCCTACTTTAAGCAAGTATTTATACTTGCTACCCCTAAGGTTAGAAAATGGAAAAAAATTACAAGTTTGCCACTTTTAAGGTGGCGAGTCCAAAATGGAAATTACAATAAAAATGAAAGTTTCCCAAAAGAAAAATACAACATAAAATAGTCCATAGAACAATTACAAAGTACAAAAATATCATAAGTCTTCATGAGCCAATGCTTCGGAATGGAAACAATCGCAGCGGATCCTTGATTGTAAATCTGAAGATGTCCCGTGTCCATCAACTAGTGTAGGACATATTGGCATCCCATGGAGAATTATTATTATACCTGTAAGATTATTTCTCAAATATTTATTAGAATAAAAGATATAAAGTAAAAATATAAGTGATTTGGTCCATCAGCCAAATCTAGTTTTAAAGGTATAGGCAGGACTGGAAAATTTCTCATCACCTTATTTAATTGGTGACTTGTTTATAGAAAATGCTTTGGCCAATTTAGGGGTTAGCATAAATTTGATGCCAAATAAATTATTTAAATGATTAGGAGTAGGAGAACTTAAACCAACTAAGATAAACTTGCAACTTGTTGATAGGTTTGTAAAATTTCTTAAAAGCATAATTGAAGATGTGCTTGTAAAAGTTGGTACTTTTATTTTTCTAGTAAATTTTGTAATTCTTGATATGGATGAAGATATTGAAGTACCACTAATCCTAAGAAAGCTCTTTTTAATCGCAGATAGAGCGATCATTGATATAGGAGACGAAAAATTAATATTGAGTGTTGGTGAGGAAAAATTAGTTTTTAGAGTTGAAGAAGCCATAAAATACTCTCTTGCACAAGGAGATCCTTTGAAGATTTGCTTGGCGTAGAAAAAGGAGGATGATGGACCAATGCTACGATAAAAAGATTTTGAAGAAACTAATTGAAGTAAAGAAGCAAGATTAAAGCCATCTATTGAAAAGCCTCCAGTTTTAGAGCTGAAACAATTGTCTAATTATTTGAAACACACATTCTTGGAAAAAGACTCAAAGCTTCTGATAATCATTGCTTCAAATTTGAATGCTAAACAAAAAGAGAAGCTATTGACTGTACTTTGAGAATACAAATGACCAATAGAGTGGATCTAACATTCGTGGGATTAGTCCTTTTTCTTTTTGTACTCATAAGATTTTATTAAAAGAAAATTCTAAACCAACAATGTAACCACAAAGAAGACTAAATCTAAACTTGAAGGAAGTAGTGAAAGCCAAGGTCATCAATCTTCTCGATGCAAGTATGCCCACTCTATATTTGATAATTCATGGGTTGCTCCTATACAGGTTGAGCTCATTTTGATGAGAATGATAACTAAATAGAGAGTATGCATTGACTATAGGAGATTGAATGATGCAACAAGAAATGACCACTTTCCACTTCAATTCATTGATCAAATGTAGGAAAGGCTTGCAGGACATCTATATTATTGCTTCCTTGATGATTGTCAGGTTATTTCTCCCATTGATCCTGAAGATCAAGAGAAGACCACTTTCACATATCCCTATGGTACATTTGCTGATTGTCAGATGCCTTTTGGCCTTTGCAATGCACCTACAACTTTTCAACGGTGCATGATGGTTATTTTTTAGGATCTTGCAAAGGACATTATGGTGGCATTTATAGATGATTTTTCTATTTTTAGAAATTCTTTTGATGAAGTCTCCATAATTTAGGAAGAGTTCTATAATGATGTGAAGAAACAAATTTAGTGTTAAATTGAAAAAAGTGCCATTTTATGGTATAAGAGGGCATAGTACTTGGGCACAAAATTTTTTATAGGGGAATTGACTTTACTAACTTCAATAAGTAAGGGAATATGAACTTCCATAGTTTGCTAACCTTGCAAATTATTTGGCTACTAAAATTATACCAAAATGACTTTCTTATCAACAAAAGAAGAAACTCTTTTCTAATTTAAAATATTACCTTTGGAAGGAAGCATACTTGTTTCAATTGTGCGCAGATCAAATAACTGGGAGGTGCATTTCCCATATCAAAGGATGGTAGATTCTAGGACATTGCCATGTAGGGCCAACTAAAGCATACCATAATGTATAGAATCAAATTTTTATTGGCCCACTTTGTTTAAGGATGCTCACAAGTGTACTCAATTGTGTGGCAATTGTCAAATAAAAGGTAATGTATCCCAATGTGACGAGATGTCTCAAAATTTCATCCTAATCTATAAGGTATTTGATATTTAAGGGATTGACTTTATAGGATATTTTCTAAGTTCTTTTGGTAACAAATATGTTCTAATGGTAGTCGATTATGTTTCTAAATAGGTTGAAGGCTAAGCTTTAGCTACAAACGATGCTAAAGTAGTTACCAGGTTTCTAAATAATATATTTTCATATTTTAGCACACCTAGAGCTATAATAAGTGATAAGGGTACACACTTTTGCAATCAACAAATTGAAAAAGTACTTCATAAGTACGAGGTCACCTATAGAATAGCTACCCCTTATCATTCTCAAACAAGTGGCTATGTAGAAGTGACTAATAGGGACTGAAAAAGGATTCTAAAAAAATAGTGTCATCCAATTGTAAGGACTAGTTAGTAAAATTAGATGATGCACTTTAGGCACTACACCATATAAGATAATGTACAGGAAAGGCTATTATCTTCCAATTGAAATTAGACATTGTTGAGTTCTCTTAATAGGTTTTAATGATAACAAAAATGTTATTAGTATATAGAATATATTTTAAGTGCAAAGAACAAAAGTGTTCATCCTTACAAACACTTAGACAAACACTTATCCAAATAGTAGCATACAAACACTTGTCTAGACAGTTTGTTAAACGTTTCACTAGATGTTTAATTAAACATTCATACAAACAGTCTGATAGCTTGTTTTGTAAACTTTTGATTATATTTGTTCTTATACAAGTTCAAATTTATGAGTATGAATTATTTATAACATTAGTTTACAATGTTTTTATATATAAATTTATGAGTATAAATTGTTTATAACATCAGTTTACAAAGTTTTTATATATAAATTTATGAGTATAAATTGTTTATAACATCGGTTTACAAAGTTTTTATATACATATAATGGATTAAGTCAAGGCTGTTTCAACAGAAGAAAAAACAAGATGATGATAAGAACAACCAATATGGTTATCGGTTGAAGACTATCCAGATAAAGGGGGATTTTCTATTTACAACTAAGACTTATCCATCTGAATCTATTGAAAAGCTAAATGAAGATAAACTTCACAAATCTAAAACACGTCAATCAATTTGAATTTGAATAATAGTTTGAAAATTTCAAATTCCCAAAAAAGTAGAGATATGAACATTGGAAGGCTCAATGAATGTTGAATGCAATCTATCAATAGAACAAGGAACTATATAAACAAAACAATTAAAGTTGAAGAAAAATATATAAAGAAAAAAATAGAGATATAGAGATACAATATACAAGCAAAAAGAAAAATACTCATAATAGAGTAAAACAAAATTTCTTTGTTTACTCAAGCTTAAATTAGAGAAATTATATTTTTATCATTTTTGTAAAGTTATCTATTATTTTCGTGTAAAGTTAAGTTTAAGAAAGTAAGGTTATAAAGTCTTGTAGTCTGTACTTAACTAAGGAAAGGGCTAGAAAGACAAAGCAAGAGCTACCGGTGATTGTAACAAGTTCTTAGTAATCGAACTAGTGGAACAACCGATGTGGAAGACTGGATCCTCAACAACAAAGCTGAATGAGAGGATGTACTCAATAGGAGGAACCTCTATAATTGCTGCCTTTTTTATTTTACTACATAATATATCTGTTTATTTTATTATTGCTCATCTTGTATAATCTTCATCACACTAGAAAGTTAAAAAGAGTTCAATTAGATCAATTTGATAAAAATTCTTTTTACAAGAAATTCACCTCCCTCTTGTTCGCCATTTTGGAACCTGCATTTTGTATCAAAGCAGTGACTCTTTTACATACAAGAGTTGATCATTGGCCACAATATAATTGTATAATATTCTTTGATGGAACTAATTTTCCCTATTGGAAATGCAAGATGGAAACTTATATTAAAGCAAATGATTTTGCTTTGTGGAAAATTATATAGTATGAAGATCAAGAATTATTCTTAATGACAGTCTAACACTAGTCGATGAAGAAAAGAAAAAGGTTGAAGGCAACAATACAGTGAAGAATTAGCTTCTGATGAGCATATCTCAAACTATATTTGCAATGATTTCATCATGTGAATCTACTAAAGAAATATGGGACAAGTTGTGCAAAACATATGAAGTTGCTACAATGATCAAGGACACCAAGAGAGGAGCATTGATGTAGGATTATGAATTATTTAGATTTCAATCCAGTGAAACTATATCTGATAGATTTAATAGATTTAGTTTAATTACTAACAAGCTTACTTTACTTGGTAAAATGTTTGATGAAAGTGAGCTTGTAAGGAAAATCTTGCGAATCTTGCCAAGATCATGGGATTCAAAGATAAACGCAATTGAAGAAGCTCATGACTTAAACAAACTAACCCTTAGTCAACTTCAAGAAAAGCTTTAAGCAAATGAATCAAAATTGAAACATATGGATGATCAAGAGAAAACCAAAAGATCCATAACATTTAAGACTATTGAACAAGACATTGAGATAGAAGAAGGATCAAATAGTAAGGAAGACAATGATGACATAAAAATGCCGATCTAAAGATTTAAAAAGGCATTTAAGAGAAATGGTAAGCACTTTGAGTGTTTTAAACATTTTTCCACTAATCAATCTAAGTTTGGTAAAAGAAAGGCTTTTGGAAAGAAAGAAGAAAATAAAGAGAAAAAGAAGAAAATAGTTTGCTTCGAATGTAAAAAGGTAGGACACATCAAGTATGAATGTTCTATATTGATTAAAAAGATAGAGAAATATAAGAAGAAACAAGAAGCTTTAATGCCAACATGGAGTGATCTTGATGAGCCAGACATTAAGTCAAACACTGGATTAGACAACGAAGAAAAAGAAAATTTGTGCTTCATGGCATTATCTAAGGTATCTTCTGAATCTGATAATGACATGCCTAGTAGCTTTAGAAAACAATTTAAACAAATGTTAAAGGCTTTAACTAAGGCAAATGAAAATATTGAAACTTTAAGAAATGAAAAAGAAGTTGCATGTCATACTAATATGTTATTAATTGATGAAAATGATATTCTCAAAAATGATATAGAAGTGTTACATATGGATGATAGAAGCTTATGAGAAGCACAAGTTTAATGAAAATAATACATTAGGAAAAGCGATTGTAGAGCTTAATGTAAAAATTAATGAAATTTCAAAAGTTTAAGTTCTATGTTCACTAAGTTTTCTTAAACTAATGAAAAATTGCAAAAGTTAATATCATCTCAAAGAGTAAGTAACTTAAAAGAAGGGTTAGGATATAATAATGTTAAGTCCTCAAACTGAATTAAGAAAACTATTTTTGTTAAATGAAAAGATTCAATCATTAAAGATAATATTAATGAGTAAGAAGGAAAATAAAAGTTCAAATGTGAGAGAAAATAAGTCCGTTGAACAAAATGAAAAGAATATTAGAAAGTATTCCAAAAAGAATTCCAAATAGTACTCTAGATAGTATTCTAGACAGAATTATAGACAGACATACATACAATACTCCAAACGATCTTATAGAATGTATTATGGAAGCTATACCAGAACATATAATCTAAGAATGGTAAGAACATATCAATATCAATGGAGACTATATCAATATCACAGAAGTTCGATAAGATCTAACATTTATGCATGCTATTTTTACAACAAATATGGATGTATAGAAAAATATTATTATTACAAAATCAGCTAACAACAAGTAATGAAACAAAATAACACGAGCTTGAATTTTGGTGGACCCAAGCTAGTTTAGATTCCTAAGAAGGTTTAATCATCTCCTTTGTATGTGTGGGAACATGAAACAAAGAGAAAAGGATTACGTTACCTAGATAGTGGGTGCTCATGACACATGTTAGGGGATGTTTTGCTGTTCACAAATCTAGAATGGAAAAATGGAGGCAATGTTAAATTCGGTGATGACAGTAGAGGAAAGATAATAGCAATTAGTACAGTAGGATTTCCTTTTAGTACAATTGAAAGCGTTTCTCTAATAAGAGGTCTTAAACACAATCTTTAAAATATTAGTCAACTTTGTGACAAAGGTTACAAAGTGATTTTTGGAAAAGATAAAGTAGAAGGTTATGATCAAAATGGAGAAAAATTATTTGAAAGATTTCGTAATAGAAATATTTACATGTTGAACCTTCAAGATTAGATGTTGAAAGATGTTTCTTAACAATAAATGACAATTGTTTTATTTGGTATAAAAAGCTAAGACATGTTAACTTTTCACAATTAGAAAAACTTTCAAAAAATAAACTTATTACTGGATTACCAAAAATTTCTTCTATTAAAGATATTCAATGCAATACTTGTTGAAAAATAAAATGGTTTTAGTGTCTCATAAATCTAAAAATGTTATTTCAACAAAAAAAAAAAAAACCTTTAGAACTTCTACATCTTGATCTTTTTGGTTCAACAAGAACCATAAGTCTAGGAGGAAATAAGTATGGCTTAGTAATAGTTGATGACTTTTCACGTTTTACATAGGTTTTATTTCTTAAACACAAGAGTGATACATTTGATGCTTTTAAAATGTTTTCAAAATAAGTTCAAAATGAAAAAGGTTTATCAATTATAAGTTTAAGAATTGAACACGGTAGAGAATTTGAAAACGAAAACTTTATTGAGTTTTGCAAGAAAAATGGAATAAAACATAATTTTTCTATACCTTATACTCTACAACAAAATGGAGTTGTAGAAAGAAAAAACAAAGTATTGCAAGAAATGGCACGAAGTATGCTAAATCAAAATAATGCACCTAAGTATTTATGGGTTGAAGAAATTTCTACATGTTATATTTCTAATCATGTTTATGTAAGACCTTTGACACAAAAAAAAAAAAAATAGTGTATGAAATCTATAAAGATAGGAAGCCAAATGAGTCATATTTTCACATATTTGAGGCTAAATGCTTTATCAAGAAATTCGGGCAGAATCTTGGTAAATTTGATAAAAGAGCTAATGAAGGAATTTTTTTTAATTATTTAACAACCAGTAAGGCTTTTCACATTTTTAATCAAGTAACTAAATTAGTTGAGGAGTCAATTAATGTCAAGTTTATAGATTAATCAATCATGGATGATAGTGATGATTTAATAAGTAAAAAGAATAGAGATAAAAATTTAAATCATCAATAGAATCTACAAGATACTACAGAAGTACCTATTGAACCAAAAACAAAGGATAGACTAAATAGTTGAGTACACAATCATCTAGAAAATTTACTAAATAGTAAGTTGGATAGTTATGTAGATAGTTTACCAGACAGTCGTCTAAATAGTGCACTGGATGGAAAGTTAGACAATTATGTCAACAATTTACTAAAAGGTACTATTGAACCTACACAAACTAGATTTGAATATTTTAAACCTTGGAGTTTAAGGCATACCATCCACAAGAACAAGTAATTGGTAAAGTAGATTTAGGAGTCAAAACTAGATCAAAACTATAAGACTTAGAAAACCAATTTGCTTTATTATCTAAGATTGAACTTAACAATGTAAATGAGGTTTGATAGATAGTAATTGAATTAATGCCATGCAAGAGGAATTAGCACAATTTCAAATGAATCAAGTATAGATGTTAGTTCCTAGACTTAAGGATAAATCTATTATTGGAACAAAATAGGTGTTCAAAAATAAGCTTGATGAGCAAGGTAAGATAGTTAGAAATAAAGCAAGGCTTGCGGCAAAAGGATATTCATAAGAAGAAGGTATTGATTTTGATGAAACTTTTGCTCCAGTAGCTAAATTAGAAGCTATTAGACTATTGTTAGCTTATGCCTGTTACAAAGATTTTAAACTATGTTGACAATGAAGTGAGATATTATTTTATAAGAGATCATATTAACAATGGAAATGTTAATCTTGATTTCGTTAGTATAGAATTTCAATGAGCTAATGTGTTTACAAAACCATTAGATAAGAATAGATTTCAATTATTATAAATTAAATAAGAATGCATTTTCCTATATAGTATTTAATAAAATAATTTTTCTATTCTTCAATTAATTTGAATAAACTCAAAAAGAAAGAAAAGGAGTAATATCTCCCTTTCATTCACTTTAATCACTTTGAGCACTCTAAACCTTTTGAACACTCTCACTCTCTCTCAACCTCGAATACTTTTAATCTCCCTTTTACTCTCTCTCTCCCTCTCTCTCTCTCAAACCCTAATCACTACTCACCACAATGTCACTAAGAAATCCACAAAGACGACTACAATGCTATCGAAGGGCAAGAAAAAAGACACAAACCATATCAACATTCAAGATGATGAGTCTTCTATGTCAAGACATCTTACTTAAGAGAAATCACAAGAAATAGAACGCAACAATAAGCAAGAACAACCCGTAGTTAGCAGCAATTTAGAAGAACCTGTTATAGAAAGTAACATAGATGGTGAACCAGACACTCAACTAGACACTTTGAAAAGGAAGAAAAAGTACTATCTAGAAAAGAATTTTCTTGGAAATTTGCTCCATTCGATGGAAAGATTATAGATTGTATGTTTGCAGATGCTAAATATTTAATCAAGAATGGATTTCACGTAGATGAAATGTTGGATAGAATAGGTTGTAGAAAGTTATGCAATCTATGATACATAGTCTTTAGAGAAATAATTGCTAAGTTTTACAAGAATTTAGATACCATAAGAAAAGATAGGTTGAAATCGAATGTATGTAGACAAAACATTGAGATAACTAAGAATGATATGATTCGGAGTTTAGAACTGAAAGATGAAAATGATGATGAAGATGTTATAAACATGAACCAATTGGAATTGTTTCAATATCTCAATGATGGCTATGAAATTGAATCACAATGAGACATGCTTGTTATTCAATTTTTATTGCTAGTTAGGATGGTGTATGAGATAGTAAGCTCTTGTGTTTTACCTAGGATGGGAAGTAGAACATACATATCAATAGACGAGGTAAAAATAATTTTAGGAATAACTAAAGGAAAAAGTGTGAATATTGTGGACAAGATTTTGAGAAATCTTTTTAAGAATAGGGAAAAGAAACCTTAGGGAAACCTAATCACGTTTCTTTTAAAAGAGAAATAGATAAGGTTACCTAAAGAGGATTACACAAAATTTTCGATCAAGAAAGTAACAAAAGAAATTCTTTCTCACATGAATATTCGTGTTTAGAAGAAAGTATGGTTTTCTAGAGATTGTGCTATTTATATGGATCATAGAAATTCAAAAAGGGATATTCCCGAATGAATGTTTAATATAGAAAGAGGAGCAATCTCCAAAGAAAAAAAGAAAGTTGATGAAGAACTTCTAAAGAAGGGAAGAAAGAGAAAAGGTAAAGAAAAGGAGGTAGGGAAAGAAAAGAAGAAGAAAAGATAGGATGATAAGGGTAATCTAGAGATCAGGGATGAACCATTAGTAGAAATAAACAGTTCTACAAACAGTTTTGTAGAAGGTATACCAAGATCCCTTACTCCTAAGAAGAATGATGCTGAAGCTAGAATGAGTAATGAAGTGATAGATTTGAAAAGTAGAATTTCTGATTTAGAAAAATTTGTGAAAGAGATGAAATCCTTTATGGGGTCAGCCACTACTAAATGTAGTGAAGAAAAATTCAAAGAACGGATTCCACTAACTCCTACTAAGATTAAGGATGATTCACTAAAGACACTTGTTTATGAAGATCAAGAAGATCTAAATGAAGAGGCCGGAAATACTATTCCTATGCATGAACAGAATTTAGAGAGTCTACACGTACAACAAGAGATTCATCAAAGTGGCAGGATAGATATTCCAGATCACACTAAGAAGAAACCAAAATCAATGTTGAAATTGATCTTACTCATGAAGTGGCTCAAGAAATTGATCCTTAACTTGAAACTGTACTTGACCAAACTAACCAAAATGAACCCTCTACTAAATCAACATCTCCTATGATTGAGCCAATTGAACCTCAATTAGCTAAAGCTCTAGTTCCAATCGAACCTAGTCTTGATCCAGCTACAAAGGAATCTAAAGAACTCCTAAGGAAAAGAGTAAAAACTACTACTATAAAGGCTACAAAACCCCCAAAGAAGAAAAAGAATTGATTTTTTTTTTGTCCAAAGACTTTTGCTAATCTTTGTTAATTGTGCATTAATTGCTTTATTTTCGAGACTTATGCTTTTTGATTTCTAACTGTTGAATGATGCTTCCTACTCTCTAACTGCTAAGTGATACTTTTTTATTCAATTGACGATGTTTTCTACTTATTTGTTTTATATCATTGATTCTTATTTAAAAGTTATATCATATGTTAAGGGAGAGCTTATATTTTATTTGTTTGATAACAAAAAGGGAGAGAAGGGATAAGTAGCTAGTGATAAATTGTTTCATAAGTATTTGATATAGTATATGAAGTTTATCACTTGAGATAGGTTTTATTATCATTAAAAACGGGGAGAATGTTGAGTTCTCTTAATAAGTTTCAATGATAATAAAAAGGTTATTAGTGTATAGAACATGTTTTAAGTGCAAAGAACAAAAGTGTTCATTCTTACAGACACATATACAGACACTTATCCAAACAGTCTGTTAGACATTTCGTTAAACGTTTAACTAAACATTTATATAGATAGCTTGATAGTTTGTTTTGTAAACTTTTAATTATATATGTTATTATACAAGTTTAAATTTATGAGTATGAATTATTTATAACATCAGTTTACAAAGTTTTTATATGCATATAACGGATCAAGTTAAGGTTGTTTCAACTAAAGAAGAACAAGATGAGGATAAGAACAACCAATATGGTTATCAGTGGAAGACCATATGAATAAAGGGGGATTTTTTTTTTACAACTAAGACTTATCCATCTAAAGCTGTTGAAGAGCTAGATGAAGATAAGCATCAATAAATTCGAACTAAATTTGTTACACATCAATCAATTTGAATTTGAATTACAGTTAGAATTTTTCAAATTCCCAAAAATGTAGGGATATGAACGTTGGAAGGCTCGATGAACGTTAGATGCAATCTATCAATAGAACAAGGAACTATATAAACAAAACAACTCAAGTTGAAAAAAAAAATTTAGAGAATAGAAAAGAGAAACAAAGATACAAGATATGAGCAAAAAGAAAAATACTTAGAATATAGCGAAACAAATTTTCATTGTTTACTCAAGCTTAAATTAGAGAAATTATATTTTTCTCATTTTTTTAAAGTTATCTATTATTTTCTTGTAAATTTAAGTCCAAGAAAGTAAGGTTATAAAGTCTTATAGTCTATGCTTAGCCAAGAAATAGGCTAAAAAGACAAAGCAAGAGCTATTGGCAATTGTAACAAGTTCTTAGCAATTGAAATAATGGAACAACCGATATGGAAGACTAAGTCCCCAACAATGAAGCTAGATGAGAGGATGTACTTAATAGGAGAAAGCTCTATAAATTACTGCCTTCTTTATTTTCATTGCACAATATATCTATTTATTTTATTATTGCTCATCTCGCATAAACTTCATCGTGTTAGGAAGTTAAAAAGAGTTCAATTAGATCAATTTGATAAAATTTCTTTTTGCAAACAATCCACCCCTCCTCTTGTTTGCTATTTTGGGACCAATAAACATAAAGCTTATTAAGCACTTAAATTTGTGGATTTTAACCTTGATTTTGCAAGTAAAAAAGAGAACCAATTGAATGAATTAGACAAATGGAGAGAAATGGCGTACGAGAACTCTAGAATCTACAAGGAATGGACTAAGTTGTATCATGATAATTCCAGGATGGCAATTAAGTACTATTATATGACTCCCATCTTTGATTATTTCCTAGAAAGCCCAAATCCAAATGGTCTTGGCCATTTACGGTCACAAAGATTTACCCTTTTGGGATAGTCAAGGTCTCACACTAGGAAAAAAGGCATGTTTAAGGTCAATGGTTAGAGATTCAAAATTTATCTAAGAGGTAAGTTTGACCAAGAAGACCAAGAGGAGTTTACTCTCCACCCACTAAGCCATAACCAAGGTAACATTCATTAAGCCAATAACATTAAACAAAAGCGCTTCTTGGGAGAAAACCTAAGTTTAGTTAGTTTGATTTTCTCTTCTTTTTTTTTTTTAATTTCAATTTTCTTTTTTAGTTTTTACAATGGTTTATTTATAAAAATTACACTTGATCTTTGTCTTTGGAAAGAATGTACATATGAGGACAAATTAAACAATGAAAGAAAAGAAAAAAAAAAAAGGAAAAGAGGAGCTACACAACTATAGGCATAGTCATGTAAAAGGGTGTACAAAACTATTTGCCTCAACACACAACTATGCCCATAAAAACAAGGTTGACACACCCAACAACGCGCCTAATAGCACAACCCTGGCACAACTATGTTAAAGAAAAAGATAAGAAATAAATTTACAAGAGATGCATGCCCCAGTATAGAGCTGTATACTTAGTCGTGCTAAACCTAAGGAAAAAATTGTGCGAGAAGATGCCCATGTCGATACCATTGCCAAGTAAGTACTAAAATGCATAGAAAGATACACTGCCAACTAACACACTTGTCCCAATAACCATGCCTAATACAAAAATAAATCAACACACCCACTTCCATGATTATGCTAGTAGCTGTGTCAACCCACCAACCATGAACTCGATTGCATCGAAGACCGACATGCTAAAGTATATACGTGTGTTGGTGGTTGTGTCACCTTTCATACACTTCAAATTTAAGTTTTTTTCATTCCCGTGCCCTCATCTCTCACTTCCTCTTACATGTACACTCTCTCAAGAGCATGCACAACCATTCTTGAGTACTTTCCCATACTTTTTCTTAGATTTACAGCTCAAAACAAGTACGTTTTCTCTTCCTTCTCTCTCTAGAACTAAAAAGTTGTGATTTTTATGATTGTTCTTGTTGGAAAATGCTTGTTCATGCTAAATCCTTTATTGAAGTTGTTAAAAATCCAATTTTTATGTGTTCTTTAGTAGGATTATACTATTTAGAAATAGGATTTCATGCTATGTTGTTGGATCTGCCAAGTTTAAATTGTCATGGGTACAAAGAGCTATCATTGTTGCTATATTCTAGCCATTCTTAGCAAGTTGTAGTTTTCTAGGAACATGTTAATGAAGTAAAGATGCTATTCGGGCATATCGAAAGTAGTTGAGTTGTTTGTTTTCTATTATGGAAATTGATATTACTTTTACATAGCATGTTGTGTATAAAGGGAGGTTTTCATGTTATGCATTAGTTGAGGAACAATTTTTACATGATCTTATAGGTTATCATGCCTCTCAAATGTACCAAGAAGAAGTAATGCATCGAGGCTGTTGGCACAAGCTTGCAACAAGTAGGTTATATTGCCACACACTTGATGTTGAGATTCCATAGCTCTACTTACAAGAAGCAGTACGATGCCATCTAGAGTAGGCCTTCCTGTTAGTCTGATTACATTGATTAGAGTGCTCTGGAGCAAGCTGAGCTTGTAGACCAGGTTAAGGGCTTAATTAGTTTCGGGTGCTAAGATAGACTCTTCAACATTGAGGAGCTAGCCTATGCTAAGCTATCTCATGAATAGACTAGCCCAAGACTCTACCTCTTAGAATGATGATGATGGGATTTAGTTTCAAGTTAATAGTGATACATATCACATGAGTGTGACTCGATTCTCAATCATGATAGGCCTATATGATGAGACATTTACCTGTACTAAATAATACGCCCCCATTGCCGACTAGCATGCCTTGGGGAATCATAAAGTGTGGCTACTAATGACAAATTAGTATCGAGGCACTCTACACATCGAAATGATCACAGGCATCTACACTACAAACCTGTCTCCCAACTATTTCCATTGGTTACAAGCTCGTACACTCAGTGGGAGGGAACATAGTTTTGGAATTGTAAATACTACTGACATATATTATTTGTATAGCATGATTGAGAGATAACCCATTCATTTGGAGGTTACCCTAGCTGGTTTTCTTCGATATTAATTTGATGATTCACAAGCCAATTTTATCTATATCACGAGATTGATTAGGCAAGCAGACATATTTGATAGGTTACCCCCCATGGAGACTACTTGCCAAATGACTCTTATTAAAGCTGGATCATTGAAGGACATGGGGATAATAGCCTAAGATGCCCCAATTGCACCACCCACTGCAAGACAGGAAGAGGAAGAGGAATATGCTATACCGCCACCATTAGCTACAAGTAGCTCATCCACAACTCATTCTGATGATATTATTGGCATCTTGCACATGATGCGCCAAATGATGACTATACAAAGGACTACGCAATACACATAGGAAGAGTATTGTAAGGAGTTTATGAGGAATTTCAAGAGGATAGAGACAAAGGTGAATAGGATTGAAACATGTGTAAAGCTCCTATCTACACATGGTGGGATTTAGATTCCACCTCCTAGGGAATTTGATGATGACAACGTGTATATTCCTACTGAGAGGGATGATGATGATAAGGTAGAGGCCTAAATTGTAGTTTTTTTTTTTTTTAATTTTCTATTTTGGTTTGCAATAATGTAAAGACTTGTGTAACCAATTACAGTAAATAGGTGTAGTTATTTTCTTTTTTCCTTTCTTTTCCTTTTCTTTCTTTTATGCTGTGACTTTTTCTTTTGTGTAAGGAACTCTACTTCTTAAATTCAAAAACTTGGCTTCAAGATTTTCTTCAAGTCTTCAAAAATCCAAAAAGTACTTGATTTCCTTATGTATCTTCCCTAGTTGATTATTCTTTTGTTTTTCATGATTATTCTTGTGTTTTATTTTGAACATTTAGGACAATATACAATTTTAAGTGTGGGGGATAATAATAACAGAAAGAGACTTTTTAAAACTTTGCTAAAAATTACTATATGATAATTTATTGTTTTTAGTAGTATTAATTAAATAAATTACATTCAAAATTTAGATGATTTTGTGATTTTTTTTTTCGAATCCTTGATATTATTCTTGCCTTTTCATTAGTGAACATATAACACTTTATTAGAGTTGAATTGTGGAATTCTTGTAAATTAGAAGTTATATGTTATTTAGGCTTAGAATTTAGAAACTACGAATTTAAATAATGTCGCTAATCAAGAATTGGGAATTCAATTTTTAAAACTCACTTTGTTGTATGCCTATCTCATACAAGTTTTTATGAGTATTATAATCTTGAATAATTGAACAAATAAAATTTATCTCTTGAAGGTTCTTCTAACCAAATAAAAGCTGGGGAGATAAAAATAAATAAAGTTAGTAGTAGGCCTTGTTGACTTAAGCAACTAAGCTTAGAGGGTACCCTCTGGGTGATAATACCTATTGACTTGAAAGACGAGCTTGAGATCATCGGCTGAAAATTGAACTAAACAAAAATAAGTAATGGAGTTAATGGAGGTTCGAAGGTGTATCTTAAAACCTAATAGCTTAAGATTGTTTGCTTCGCAATGTATTGACCAATGAAATTACACCATGCTACATGAAAATAATAACAAATAATAAACTCCCAGTAGTATAAAAATTAGGAAGGGCCTTAAGGGATAAATGGAGCAAGCTTTTGTTTGACATCATGGTATTCAAATAGATGAAAAAGAAGAAGTATACATTTTAGCTAAGTGGACAAAATTTTGATAAAACTTTTTTCTTGATTGGATGATGTTTAGTACGATTTTAGGTTTATAAATCTTTGTCTAAATAGTATAGTAAACTTTGATATTGCATGAATTAGCTTTCAAACTCTAGTATTTAATGTTTGTAGTGCATTGAATATGGTTAGGTAAAGAATATGTTAAGGGTTAATAACCTTTTATGATGAATGCAATTAGTTCAAAGTGCAAATTTAGTGATTATTATCTATAGCAAAGTAATTGGTAAAGTAATTTTATCTTCAATCTTTAATATTTATCTTTACTTGAAAATAAGCAAAGGCTTAAGTGTAGGAGAGTTTGATAAGTGTTACAAAACACCTATTATTTGTAATTTTTATATAGTCTTCAATTTAATTTTGGAGTATTTTAATGGATATTATACTTAAATAGCCTCAATTTTGATTTCAAGGTTTCAAAATATGACTTTTGACAAAATAAAACAAAGTCATGTAATTTGTAGGTGAATCAAAACAAAAATGTCAAAGTTATAGAAATGGAAGGCTTGACACAATCAACAGCACGTTCATGTTAGAAGTAGTGTCAAAATAAAGGAATTTGAAAATCATGAGTTGATGGGAAATTTTCCAACACCATAGATGCTCTCAGAACTCGATTTGGATGATGATCCAAATCGCTCATATTTCACTCTATTTCTTTTATCTAATAAATATTTGAGTAATAATCTTACAGGTACAATAATATTTCTCCATGGGTTGCCAAATGACTTACATTAGTTGATGGCCACGGGACATCATCAGATTTGCATCCAAAAGCCCGCTGCGATTGATTTCACTTCGAAGCATTGGCTCTTGAAGATTTATATTATTTTTTTACTTTGTAATTGTTATTGGACCATTCTATGTTGTAATTTTGTTTTGGGACACTTTCATTTGTTTGTAATTTTCATTTAGGACCGACCACCTTAAAAGTGGCATAGTTGTAATTTTGTGAACTTTCTAACCCTAAAGGAAGCAAGTATAAATACTTGCTTAAGTAGGGTTTTGAGGAAGCCAATTTTCAAATTAAACACATTCACTTTACGTGAGAGAGCTTAGGGTTTCCCTAGTTCAAATTTCCTCTTATCAATTTCAATCCCAAGAGTTAAGATTGTGGCAAGTGCAACAATTGAAATTGTGAGTCATATCAATTTCTAATTGTTGTGTATTCTTTTCTTCTCTAGTGTGTAATATCTAGGGTTGGATTGAATCATTTCTTGGTCAAATTTGAGTTACTTGATTTGAAATAGTGTACTTGTTTTGAGTACTTATCTTACTTGTTATTCACTATCAACAATTGCTATCATTTTGAACCGTGAATTGCATTTCTATAAAAGGGGATCTCAGAAGTGATTTGTTGAATATTATTGAATTCACGTGGTAATTCAAGTGTAATTAGTGTGTTTTGAAGGTTTTGTATCATTGTGGTTGATTAATTCGTTAGTTATTGAATTCAGATCTCCTTGCATTCCATTAGGAATCACGCAATTCTTAACTTATTGAACCGGATTTGATTGAGTGCATTTAGGGTTGGTTTTTGTTCCATTTGATTGTGTTTAATCTTGGTTTTAGGCACATAATGAGTTTACAACTTTTTGTAAAGAGATTGATATTACTCATAATTTTTTTTTCACACCATATACTCCTTAACTGTAAACCTTGCAAATTTTCAAATAGGGTAGAAATCACTATAAATTATTTTGAAAATATTTTCAAGAATCGATAAGATACTTAACCCTAAACCTAAGGACTAGGTTCAAAAACCCTAATCTATTCCATGAAAATCCAAATTTGATCCTTAAAATGTAAAATAGTATCTTAGACCCTAACCCAATTTCCAAACCCTAAAATTAGAAATTCAAAACTCTATATTAACTCATAGACCTTAAATCAACAATTGAAACACTAATTTAGATATCAAATCCTAAAACAGTGAATTAAACTCCTAACTTAAACCCAAACCGTAAAAATAATAAATAACTCTTAACCGTAGAACGATAAATTAAAATCCTAACTCAATTCAAAACCCCTAAATTGACAACTTGAAACCCTAAATTAATTCTTAAACTATAAAATGGTAGACTAAAATCCCAAAGGAAGCTCTTCAACTGGCTATGAAGGTAGAGAAGCAATTGATCATAAAACCTTAGAAAATCCCATCTATTACTAAACTCAGCAATTTTAGTTGGCTTGGTAGACTAAAATCCCAAAGGAAGCTCTTCAACTGGCTATGAAGGTAGAGAAGCAATTGATCATAAAACCTTAGAAAATCCCATCTATTACTAAACTCAGCAATTTTAGTTGGCTTGGTAGGGGTGAAGATAGGAGAAACAAGAAGAGTAGCGTGAGTAGAGGTGAAGAATAGCGAGTAGAGAAGAAAGAAGATGTCAAGGGTAAGGCTATTATAGAAAATGATTAAACCATCCATTTTTAATGAGCAATGAGTAAAATACTATTTCTTTTTTTTCTTTTTTATTTCCAATAGGAAGAGAGTTGTCCATTAAGTTGTATACTCTATCAAAAGTGGAAGAAAATATATTAATAATTACTTTATCTAACCTATTCAAAAATAAAACTAATAATAAAAATCATATGATGACAACAAATTTGGTAGGACATGGAGGAATATTGAGAGAAATGCCATTTTCTTTTAAGATTGGAAAAAAAAAATTGGGGGGAGGGGGGTGGGGGTGGTGCTTGGATTAGCCATTTCCATTTACTTTAAGATTTTAAAATTCAATTATTGACTTTTTAGATCTTTTAATGACCAAAATTCAGCTAGTAATAGAGATAAAGGCAATTTTTTCCATGCATATAAGAACAAATAATTGCTCAGTTTAGTACATGACATATACTTCATTGCTTAACCTGTAATTTTCTTAATCAAATGAAAAAATTATATATATAGAAATAGTTCAATTTTAATGTAGAATTTCTATAGTATGGAAGTTTCTTAAATTGTTTATAATGTAATTATGACATTTTTAACTACCTTTTTTTTTATCAAAGTTTCATTATCATATGATTAGAATTTAAAGGCATTACCAATTGCTTGTCATGATAAAACAAATGTACTATTAAATCAAATTTATATTTAGGGAAAATTATAAAACATGACTTATTCATTTATTTTCTACAAGTAGTCATCATTATATATTAAGTTATTAAGGGGAAAAGTATGCACTTATGATTGATCTAAAAAGTTAATCTAAAAAGGTAATATTATTAAATAAATTTAATTAAATAGTATAATAGAAAGTATTTAAAGTGCAAAAAAGAAAAAGAAAGAAAAAGAAAAAAGCAAAAGACACAAAATCAAACAAAAAAGAGGGAAATCCGTTCAAATTAAAAGCCTTATCTTCAGCTCATGTGATGCATATTCTAGTAGCAAACTTTATACCAAAAAATCAATATTTGTGAATTGTATGTAATGCTCTAGAATCCAGGATGTAATAACTTGCCACATGTCTTTATATCGATAAAGACATCCTAAGGCTTGGAACTTATTTGAAATACCACGTATAACCTGTCAAATACACAATTACCATTAACCTCTAAGTGTTTACATATCAAGTGACTTTACTATGCCCAACTCATTTTATAAATATAATATGACTTCACATATAAATCGTTAAGGTCAACATGTACTGATAACAAACTAGCTACAAAATCAACGATGCAAAGTTCATTAACTACAATTAACATAGTTGAGCTAATCCATAATTACATATGTCTAGTTTCCCTAATACATTGACTACAACTAAAATAATAGACAAATCTAGAAAAGCAATTCATCGTGACTACTCCTCAAGGTATACCTAGTCCATGTAATCACTATAATCATATTATGGGTCATAATCTAAGTCATCATAGCTAGCAACAACATCTGTAATACTTGTTTCTAAAAAATAAAGTTATCAAAAGGGTTGACCCAAACGTTAGTACATAATTACCACAAAACACAAGCGAATGCCACATATAATTGACATACATGTAGTCATAATGGCTAATGTACAACCAACTACTTATTGTCTTTCATTTATTTGTCATGGTACAACATAGTTTTTGTGTCTTAAGACTTAGGGTAATTTATGACTCCACAGCACACATATATAACATACACATACGATGTTGGTACTTCCTAACATTCAAGAGTCCAAGATTAAGCTAAATCTACTCAGATCATTTTGATGTACAACTCTACTTGAGACAATGCTATACTTTCTCCAATAAATGAAATACATTTTTAAAACCATTTTTTTGAAAACATGTGAAATCTTCACTTCTTAGTTCTCATTTTTCACTCACTATCATTATTATAACAGTCACAAAATAAGCAATCTTTTACAACTTGAAAATAATCATATAGCTTTCTAAATATCAAATTTCAAATAGCACAAAGGTAAATATTAAATACAAATAAGATACAAAAGGTACAAGCAAAAAAATAACAATAAAAAAATACTTTACAAATAAGCATGTGCATGAAAAGGTAATTTTTTTTTTAAATTAATTTTATTAGGTGCATTAACATTTTCCTTTTAGAAAAGTTGAACAAAAATAAAAAATAATCACAAACAATATAAAAAAAAGTTTAATGACACTAATTCAAAAAAAAAAAAGTTTTATTTTTCTTATTTATTTATTTTTAAAATTTTTTTCTCTTATTATCTACATGGAAGCTTTCACTTCCTATATTATGAAATCAAAATTCTTTATTGGACTAAGACATAATTTTTTATACACTAATGCAAAAATTGTAGCAAGATATAAATTAAGTGAGAAATATCATTCTAAACAATCATAGCATGTAAGACTTCTCTCTCTAGCCTCCTAGAGAGAGAGTGTCTCTCTTTATGGGCTAGATTCATACCTTTATGGCACCGGTTGTTATTGATATTGGGATTTCTTTCCCTTTTATTTAGATTATGTTGTCTCTTTAATAATTCCATTATTTCTTTGCATTTTTCCTTTCGCCCATGAATCTTAAAAAGTGTCTTAACCTTTGGCAGTTTCTTTTGTTTTGCCCGCTTTTATTTTGAATCACACCTGTTGCTTTGTTAAAAGTCTATATAAGGTGTTTTTGTACATCTAACCTCATCTTCATTTTTTAGTCATTCTTATTTCTTCCTTCTTTCTACATTTTGCTTTGACGTGTCCGTGATGATGGATCCTAAAATAGTCAATTTAGATAGTGATGAAGAGTCTAATGTCCTCGTTCTAGATTCAAATGAGATAAAGCAATAAACTATTGGTAAGAAAGGTGTTATCAGAGAAGAAGTTAACAAGAGTGGAATAATTAACATCTTATAAAGAGCTCGGGAAAGGTTTGGTTTTTTAGAAATTTCTCATTTAAGATCTAACCTATTGTCTTATCTAAACAAAGGAAGACAGCTTCGTTGATAAAGTGATTTGGTTTGGTCCTTAGACAGTAATAAGATGTCTTGTTATTATTCAAAAATGGGATCCTAGTCGATGTATTGAAGAGTTGGACTTCTCACATATATCTTACTGGATCTAAATCCATGGTCTTCCATTAGCTATGCTTTCAAGTACTAGTGTAAAAGCAATAGGAGAGAGAATTGGGAAAGTTGTCAAGGTGGAGGAATTTGACAAGATTAAGAGAGATTATCTACGTGTCAGAGTGGAATTGGATGTTAATAAACTAATTTCAAATGGAATGTGGATGATGTGCTCAAAACCAAGATTAAGCACATACAAAAACCAATTTGAAAGACAAACAAACAATGTCAATCAAACTAGTCTCAATCACATGAACAATGATGTCAAATCTCAATATTTATAACCAATTCTTCCGATGAGGATGTGATCAATCTTAAGTATCCAAATTAGATTGCTCTGATACCAAAAGATGATGTGCTCAAAACCACTCTCAAGCACAATCAAATGGCTCAAGAAAAACAATTCTCAAGTCAATCACAAACCAGCCCACTAAGGAGACAATTCAGGTGAACACCTTGGAGATTTAGATCGAAAATGTAGATCAAATGATGTAATTACAATCCCTATTTGTAACATTCACCAAGTAACCACAAAAAGGATTGAAATCCACGTGGAAATTAGATCAAAAGAAAGCAATAAAACCGTGAAATCCACTTCCCCCCTTCAATCCCAAATTCACGCCAATCACTAAAATGATATATATAATTCAAGTACTCAAGGAACAATCAATCTTACAAGATTGTTGTCCACGAAATACAACCACAAATATGTCCAAGAAAGATTCAAATCTACCCTAGATATGACTCACTAGAGAAGAAATGAACATACAACAAAGATGGAATCGATATGACTCACAATTCCCCTTCATCGCACTCGCCACAATTCCAATTCTTGGGTTGAAATTGATAAGAGTTTTGAACTAAGGATGAACCCTAATTCCACACGTGAAAGTGTATGATTCTAATCTGCAAAAATGGCCTCCTCAAACCCTCTCTTAAGCAAGTATTTATACTTGCTACTCCTAAGGTTAGAAAGTGGTCAAAATTACAAGTTTGCCACTTTTAAGGTGACTAGTTCTAAATGAAAATTACAAGGAAATAAAAGTTTCCCAAAACCAAATACAACAAAAAATAGTTCATAAAAGAAGAAATATATAAAAAGAAATGGTCTTCAAGATGCCGGTCTTCTATAGGATCCATCGGCCCAGCTCATCGCCGATTCAGGTCGGTCCATGGATAACCCACAAGCTGAGTCTAAGGGAGTTTGTCCATTGCCCTATAAAATATGATAAGTGTGCCTGTTGGAAAACACAATACAAGAATAATAGAAAAGAGGTTGATATATAAATAATTCCGGGGTCGATCTGCTCAAAATGGGCCCTCATCACCAAAATTCGAATTCCTTTAGTTTTTGCCCTAATGATAGGTCTTGTCGGATTTTGATTCCTATCAGTGGATATGCAATTTACATGGTTCAAAGATTGGAATCAAACTAAAATATGAACATTTGGTAGATATGTGTTATGGTTGTGATTTGATTGGGCATTTGGAAAGTAAATGCTTAAAGAAAAGTTAAGATTCTTTTATGCATAAGCAGCTAGGTCCTTAGGTAAAACCATCTTTTGATGGAAAAGGAAATGAGGCATAATAGAATTTCCTGACCAATGAGAATATAGTGGTTTCAAGCGAAGCTGAGATACAGAAGCCAAATAAAGAAATTAAGGGTGATTTTGGAAAGATGCAAAGTAAGAAAGGAAAAGAAATAAATCCTCCTTCAAATGTGATATTTTCCTGTTACTGTCATTAAAGAGCTCTTCGAAGGAAGGAAATTGGTTTAAGTCAAAGGAGGGAGATTTGTTTAAAGAGATAGGTTAGAAATCTCAAAATAGCTTCTTCTTCTTTCTTTCTTTTTTTTTTAAAAAAAGGAAAACTACCCATTATCACAACACGAAATTTCCACTCTCTAAAAAACCTATACCCATTGATACGAAATTGGTTTGCTCTGATACCAAATTGATACACAATCGGTTTGCTCGGATTCCTAACTGATACGAACCACACCAACGTGTGACGAAACCCAATACCAATACGTTTGGAATTCGCTACCTAAGATCCCAAACACACTCAAGTGGAAACCGCGACCTGTTGCCTACAAGTGAGACAAGAACCTTGGTATAATATGTAGACGCCACAATCGGGATGAAAGACTGATTGATAAGTCGGGATGAACGCCACGGAATAAAAATCCGATAAGTTCTAGATTAGTTCTTTAAAGAACCAAGAGAGGAATTCTCTCAAAATGTTTTCAAACTTATATGTTGTATATTCGATATTCTATATGTTCTAAACCCTAGGAGCTTTATATTAGGGTTTACAATTCGTAACAATAAAGCCCCAAAACGACATCACTTCAATAAGTTGCGTAAAAATAATAAAGCAAGACATGAAGGCCGGCAGCGTGGGAATGAAGGCCGACGGCCTTGGAGCCGGCATTGACATATACACGATCGGCGTTGGAGATGTACACAACCGTATACTTCTAGTCGTGTATCTTTCTGTGGAAATCTTGACAATGTACACGACCGTGTACTTTTAGTCGTGTATCTTTCTGCGGAAATCTTGACAACATACACGACCGTGTACTTCTAGTCGTGTATCTTTCTGTGGAAATTCTTGACACCATACACGGCCGTGCCTTTGAACCGTGTATACGACCGTGTATGATTCTGTGTAACCTCCAGACTCCTACATGGCCGTGCCTTGTAAAGACACGCCCTCTTCAACCCGTATCCGTTATGACTTGTACAAGAGCAAGGGCATTCTCATGGTTGTTCCAATCCTTTCCAACTTCATGATTGCTCCAATCCTTTCCGACTTCATGGACATCCTTTATCAACCCGTTAAGTGCTTCCTTTAATCGTTTCGCTTGAGTTCCTGTGATCGGTCCAGGTGGCACTTCAAGAGGATCCACATTCCATCTTCTAGCTTGGCTCCCATCATGGCTCTCATCATTCCCCTCCTCTTGAAAAGGATTTGTCCTCAAATCATCGCTTGCATCAAAAGGACTCAAATCAGTAACATTAAATGTAGCACTTACTTGATACTCACCTGGTAAATCTATCTTGTATGCATTATCATTGATGCGCTCAAGAATTTGAAATGGTCCATCGCCTCTAGGAAGTAGTTTAGATCGACGCTGCATAGGAAACCGCTCTTTGCGCATGTGAACCCAAACCCAATCTCCATGTTCAAAGACAGCTTGTCAACGACCCTTGTTGGCTTGTTTCACATACTGCTTTGTTCTTCGCTCAATGTTTAGCCTTGCCTTCTCATGGATCTGTTTAACAAATTCTGTTTTCTTCTTGCCATCTAGATTAACATACTCAGAAATAGGCAAAGGTGATAAATCCAAAGGAGTTAGTAGATTAAAACCATATACAATTTGAAAAGGAGTAAACTTAGTAGCAAAATGCATTGTGCGATTATAGGCAAATTCAACATGCGGTAAACAATCCTCCCAACTTTTAATGTTCTTTTTAATGACAGCCTTCAACAAAGTAGATAAAGTTCGATTTACTACCTCAGTTTGACCATCAGTTTGTGGATGACAAGTAGTAGAAAACAATAACTTAGTTCCTAACTTAGCCCACAATGTCTTCCAGAAGTAGCTCAAGAACTTAGCATCTCTATCCGATACGATTGTTCTAGGCATACCATGTAATCTCATAACTTCCCTAAAGAACAAATTAGCAATATTGCAAGCATCATCTGTTTTGTGACAAGGAATGAAATGTGCCATTTTAGAGAATCTATCCACGACTACAAAAATAGAATCTCGACTATGTTTAAACCTGGGTAATCCTAACACAAAATCCATGGAAACATCTACCCAAGGCTCATGAGGAATGACACTAAACCCATATAACCCATCTAATAAGTCATCTAAGCGAGGAATGGGATGACAATACTTTACCGTGATGTTGTTGATGGCGCGGCAGTCAACACACATTCTCCATGACCCATCCTTCTTAGGCACCAAAATCACAGGCACTGCACATGGACTCATGCTTTCTCTCACGTACCCCTTCCCCATTAATTCATCGACCTGCCTTTGGAGTTCCTTTGTCTCGTCTGGATTGCTCCTATAAGCCAGTTTGTTTGGAATTAATGCTCCGGGTACTAGGTCAATCCGGTGCTCAATACCACGAATAGGTGGTAATCCCTTTGGAATCTCCTCAGGGAAGACATCTTCAAAGTCCCGCACAATAGACACAACCACACTAGGCAAAGAGTTAAATAGTTCGTTAGTATTCAAGCAAGTTTCCTTAAAAACCAGCAACAACATAGGTTACTTCATCACTAACGCTCTCCTCACTACACTCGCTTTTGCCACACAACTCTCCTTTTGCAAGGCTGCACTCTCCTTTTCACTCACCACCAAAGTTGAACCCCCTTCAACTTGGTCTCTCACACTCTTTCCAGCCTTCCTCTCTTTTTCCTTTTGAGATCAACTTTTTTGTTCCTTTTCTTTCTCGTTGTCTTTTGCTCTCTCATTCTCCCTCTGTTTTTCACTCACCTTATATTTTGCAAAAGACTGTTGTAGCTGCAACTGATCCTCATACACCTGTTTAGGTGTTAAAGGTTTAAGATTAAAGCTTTTCCCTTGGTGAACAAGCGTATACTTGTTAGAAAAGCCATCATGAACAACCTTTCTATCAAATTGCCATGGCCTCCCCAACAACACATGACACACTTGCATTGGCACTACATCGCATAACACCTCATCCTCATACCTACCGATGCGAAAAGCAATCAAGGCTTGCTTACTCACCTTAGTCTCGCCACTATCATTCAGCCACTGCAATTTATATGGACTAAGGTGTCTAGTAGTCTTGAGTCCCAACCTCTCAACAATAAAATTACTCACCACATTAGTGCAACTTCCTCCATTAATGATCAAGCTGCAAATATGATCACCTAGATAACATCTAGTATAAAAGATATTCTCTCTCTGCACCTCCTCTTCTTCCTTCACCTGCACATTCAAAGCTCTCTTTACTACTGCCACTAACCTCTCTATTGCAGGCTCCTCATCATCACTAGCATCCTCTAATGGAGGCATATCATCCTCTTCACTATCCCCCTCCGTCTCATACTCACCATCATCACATAGAATCATAACACGCCTATTCGAACATTGACTAGCAATATGGCCTCTACCTTGGCATTTAAAACAGCTAATGTCACGACTTCTAGGAGTAGAAGAGTCAGGTTTACCTTGATCACCAGGAGTAGAACCCGCTTGCCTCTGCTCTCCTTTTAGTTTGGTGGGTAAAGGCTTTTCTTCCTTTTTCCATTGGTTAGTCTTCCAGGCGGATGAACCAGTACCATGTTGAAACCGTGCAGTACTACTACCTTTCCTCTTGTGTTGGTTCTCAACCTTTATAGCCATATGAACCATATCTTCCAATTCTACATAATGCTGCAATTCCACGAAATTTTGAATTTCTCTATTCAATCCAACAAGAAACCTAGCCATGGTAGCCTCTCTATCCTCCTCTACATTCGCCCTAATCATAGTAACTTCCATCTCCTTGAAATACTCATCCACACTTCGGCTTCCCTGCCTAAGAGTTTGCAATTTGTTGTGTAATTCACGATAGTAATACATAGGCACAAACCACTTCTTCATCTCTTCCCACGACTCAATAGGTGGTTCGCCATTCCTTCTTCGATTCAACATTAGTCGATCCCACCACACTATGGCATAATCCGAAAATTCAATAGCAGCAAGTTTCACTTTCTTTCTCCCACTATAGTTGTGACAATCAAACACCATCTCTACCTTCTTCTCTCACTCTAAGTACACCTCGGGATCATTCTTCCCTTGGAAAGGAGGAGTCTTCATCTTTCTACTACTCAATTGATTATCCTCTCTATTCTTATCTCCTCTATCTTCCCAATCCCTAGTTCCTCTATTCCTACCACTATAACCTCTATAACTCCTGACAGAAGGTTCATCAAATTCATCATCAGACATTTCATCTCCACCCCTTTGTACTCTCCTAGAACAACTCTCTCTCTTAAGCCCTTGGAAGACATTTTTATATTACTCTAGTCTTTGTTCCACCGTCTCATGAATTTGTTCCATGCCCACCTGAAACATTCTCTTCATCTCACCCCTCAACGCCTCAATCACTAACCTAGCATCAAACCTTCCCCTCTCACCTTCAGGAGAATGTTGCCTCGACATAGTTCCTGTAGAAAAGATTAGTACTAACACAAATATATATAATTAAGCATCACGATACACTCCCTTATGTGTTTCGCTCAAAGGATGATATCACACAGTCACTCGTGTATTCTCACAAGCAATGATGATATCAACTCACCAATTCCTCTTCTCAATTCTCTTGGAACTAACCCAAACTACACCAATTTCTTTCTGTAGAATTCAAAACAACTCTAGGGCTCGAAATTTTTTTCTCTTTTACTTTCAGATTTTTTTTTTTTTTTTTGTTGTTGCCTTTGTTTGTTGCTCTTGATCACGTTCCTTTTTTTTTTTTTTGTTCATGATTCTTCCTTTTTTTTGTCGTAACAAAATTGAATAGTAGGTACTACACTTTCAATAGACAATTAACACTATGAAATTGAATACGAACAATTGATATGAACAATTGGAGTTAGGGTTTTGATGTTACCTTCCTCAAACCGAACTGATGTTTTAACAAACCTAGGCTCTGATACCAAACTGATACGAAATCGGTTTGCTCTGATACCAAACTGATACGAAATCAGTTTGCTCGGATTCCTAACTGATACGAACCATGCCAACGTGTGAAGAAACCCAATACCAATACGTTCAGAATTCACTACCTAAGATGCCAAACACACTCAAGTGGAAACCGCAACCCGTTGCCTATAAGTGAGACAAGAACCTGGGTATAATATGTAGATGCCACAATCGGGATGAAAGACCGATTGATAAGTCGGGATAAACGCCACGGAATAAAAATCCAATAAGTTCTAGATTAGTTCTTTAAAGAACCAAGAGAGGAATTCTCTCAAAGTGTTTTCAAACTTGTATGTTGTATATTCTATATTCTATATGTTCTAAACCCTAGGAGCTTTATATTAGGGTTTACAATTCGTAACGATAAAGCCCCAAAACGACATCACTTCAATAAGTTGCGTAAAAATAACAAAACAAGACATGAAGGCCGACAGCGTGGGAATGAAGGCCGGCAGCCTTGGAGCCGGCGTTGACATATACATGATCGACGTTAGAGATGTACATGACCGTGTACTTCTAGTCGTGTATCTTTCTGTGGAAATCTTGAAAACATACACGACCGTGTACTTCTAGTCATGTATCTTTCTGTGGAAATTCTTGACACCATACACGGTCGTGCCTTTGAACTGTGTATACGACCGTGTATGATTCTGTGTAACCTCCAGACTCCTACACGGCCATGCCTTGTAAAGATACACCCTCTTCAACCCATATCCGTTATGACTTGTACAAGAGCAAGGGCATTCCCATGGTTGTTCCAATCCTTTCCAACTTCATGATTGCTCCAATCCTTTCCAACTTCATGGACATCCTTTATCAACCCGTTAAGTGCTTCCTTTAATCCTTTCGCTCAAGTTCTTGTGATCGGTCTAGGTGGCACTTCAAGAGGATCCACGTTCCATCTTCTGGCTTGGCTCCCATCATGGTTCTCATCACCCACTTTCCTAATAGGACCCTCGAAAGGAGGGAAATCAGTTTCAATGACTATTAAAAATTTGCCCCTTTTCCTATCTAATCTCCCTTTTTAAGTAACCTAAACCAAGCATAACTTTCCAACACCCCATCCACCCTACCCTTTCAACGAACAATTATCCTAGATAAGGATAATCCTCAAGAACCCTCTCTTCTAAAAACTATCCATGCTTTATACCCAACAACCCCACTAACAAAACCTCAGTGACCTTACATAGTTGAAGAACCAAAAAGCCCACCTAACCTAAAAAGCAACACATCTAAGCTAAACACTATCCTAAACATTGAACCATCACCAAATTCACCTAGGAAAACATTGCAATCACCAGATGTTCGACATTCACTAACTAAATCTATTGAGACACCTTCCCCTTTAACAAAAGCTATGACAAAACTCTCTATTAAGAGACCAAGAATTTACTTGCTAGAAGATGAGGAGCTCTCCTTAAAGACCAAGAAAAATAAAGAATAGCTGGAAGAAATTGTAATGTTAACCATCCAGAGGAAAGTTTACCAAAGATAAAAGCATAGTACCTATGTAAGAAGTAAAAGAATGGTCAAAGGAAAGGTGGAGTTTGAAAGTCATCTTTTTGAAGTAAATGTGGAGGAGGTTAATAATTGGTTTGATTATGGCCATGGTGGTTAGCTTGAAATCGCCAAAGAAACATGATAGTTCAGAGTTGGAATTGTTAGGGTTTGGGTCAACCCTCAACAATAAGAGAGCTTGAATGACTAATTTGAAGATATAGACCCAATAGAGTCTTCTTGATAAAGACTAGAAACAAGTTTTTGAAGATTAAACCTATACAGAGAGCTCTTTCATTTGATTAGTATTCTTATGTAGACCGATTGGTCTTTCAAGAGGAGTTATGTTATGGTGGAATTTGCCTCCAAGTAGATATCTTATTTTCATCTCAAAATATTATAGATACATGGATTTAGGAGACTAATCTTGCAGTTGGAATGAGAATTTCTTGGTGTTATGCATGTCCCAAATTTAAACAAAGGTTAAAATTTTAGGATTGTTTGAGAAGTATAATTGGTGAAATCAATGACCCATGATTTGTTGTAGGGGATCTCAATGAAATAGCTAAGAGAGAGGAAAAATCCGATGGTGTTGATAAACCTCTAAGACAAATTATGGCTTTCAAAGAGATGTCTACAACTATTAACTTGTGGATGAAGGCTACCAAGGACAACCTTTTACTTAGTCAAATGGAAAATTAGATGGGGTCTTAGTTAAGGAGAGACTTAACAGGGGATTGATAAATTATGAGAGGGCAAAATCCTTTTCAAAAACCTAAATTACAAACCTTATTGCCTAAGAATCAAACCACTCACCGTTGTTACTAAATACTAAGGTTAATGAGGTGAAAGGAACAAGATTATTTAGATTCAAACAAGGATAGATGCCGCTAGTGTGTTGCAAGGAAACTATTGTAGAAGTTTTGTGGTCATAGTATACAAAGGCTAATATTCAAGGTTTGATGACTAAATTACATGAGTGTAGAAAGGCATTAATAAAATGGAAGAAGAGAAATGTTCAAAACAATGATGTTCTAATTAGAGAACAATTGAACAAAGTCAAAATGCTTGCTGTTTAAATGTAAATGAAGAAAAGCAACTGTAAGTAGAGTTTGACCAAGCACTTCAATAAGAAGAGATGTCTCAACATTCAAGATTAAAGTAATTCCGGTTGACATATGGTGATAAGAACGCTAAATTCTTTCACCAATCTACCCTATCTAGAAGAAGAAGAAATAAAATTATGAAAATTATAGATAAGGATGAGAATTAGATGGAAAAAGAGGAAGAAGTAGCGAAGGGTTTCTTAGCCTTTTTTAAGTGTCTATATACATCAAAATATACTAGGAATCATTCCCAAGTGCTAGAGTATGTGGAAGAATCTATCACTTTTAACTAAAATAACTTGTTAATTTTACCAATAGAAGAGGAAGAGGTGAAGATAATGGGCTCTTCTACCAACATAATTGAGAAATTTTAAGGACTTTTGTCACTAAGTTGTCAAGCATTTTTTACACAAGTGTGTTCCCTCATAACTTTAATTCCACTTATCTTATTTTGATCCCAAAATCTAGTTATCTTGAGAACATTTCACATTTTTAACCTATTAGTTTCTACAATTTTTCCTATAAAATTATCTCTAAAATTTTAGTAAATAAGTTAAAAGTCACTCTTGACTCCATTATATTGCTCTTTTAAAGTGCTTTTATCCTAAGTGGACCCATACATGACAATGCGATGATAACCTATGAAGTCTTACATGACCTCAAATTGAAAAAATATGGTAAGGAACAAATCTATGCCATTAAAATAGATATAGCAAAAGCTTATCATAGGGTAAAGTGGAATTTATTGGAAGCTTTGATAAGAAAAATGGGTTTTCATGTGAAATGGATTTCTTAGATTATGGGTTGCATTTCTTCTTTTTATTATTATCTCATGATCAATTGAAAGTGTGTAGGAAATTTAAATCCTAGAAGGGGACTAAGGCAAGGTGGCCTCTCCATACCTTTTTCTCTTAGTAGTTGATACTTTCTCAAATATGATTAAAAAAGAGAGATTGAGAGGAAACTTAAAAGGTATTAGGATTAAAGAGAAAAGCATGGACCTCACCCTTTTTTTTTTACAGATGATTATTTACTATTTGTTGAAGCCACTCTAGAAAATATTGCTAAACTTAAAGACTTGCTTGACCTTTACTGTAGTGCCATAGGTTAGGTGGTAAATTTTCTTAAGTCATCAATTACATTTAGTAAGAATAACTTTGAGAAAATTAAAGACCTTTATTGTAATCACCTTCAAATACCTAAAAACAATGTCTCGGAGAAATGTTTGGGGTTACTAACATAATGGAGAAGATCTAAAAGTGAGGCTTTAAGTATTTTTCAAAGAGAGAATTTTGCTAAAACTCCAAGGGTGGAAAAGCCTTCTACTATCCTTAGATGGGAGGGAAATTTTGATAAGATCAATAGCTTTTGCAATTCCAAACTATGTAATGAGTATCTTCAAGTTTCCTAAAAGCTAGTGCAAAGAAGTAGTGTCCATGATTGCAAGATTTTGGTGGGGAGGAAGTTAGGAGAAGAGGAAAATACATTGGAAAAGCTAGCACAATTTGACTATCCTAAAAAATAATGGAAGAATAGGTTTTAGAGACCTTGAGCTTTTTAATCAAGCTTTATTAGGTAAAATTGCTTGGAGAATTTTGAAAATGTCGAAAGTTCTTTAAGCACAAGTCCTTAAGAGCACTTACTTCCAAAATTCAAACTTCCACAATGCAACAATAAAGGGAAGATCTTCATAAGGTTAGCATAGTACCTTGGAGGGTGGAAATGTTATTAATAATAATTTTTAGGCATGGTGAGTAGATTAATGTATGGAATGATCCATGGGTTCCAATTTACCATCCTTAAGCATTGTCCTCTCAATCTTGTAGCTTGTGATAATAATCTAAATTTGAGCTTCTTAATTGATCATGAATGTTACGGGTGGAATTTAGTAGAAATTGAAGGTAATTTACCTCCAAACCAACAACAAGCCATTAGAACTATTCATATTGTAGATGAGAGGGTTTCGGATTCTCTTGTGTTACCTTTGGATAGAACCGGGGAATACACTATTAAATCTAGCTATAAAAGCCTCCATCATGAGTAGACAAAAGCTTCTTTATCAAAAGATGGAGCATCTTCAAGTCATATTAATGATATACAAGTGTGGAAGTTAATATGGAAAACCAATTGCATTCCTAAAATAAAACATTTTATTTAGAAGGTTTACACTAACTGCATTGCAACCAATCAAAAATTGTTCAAATGTAAATTAAGATCTTCTATATGTAATTTTTGTGAAGTGGATGAATTAGTTGAACACTTGCTTTTTCATTGTTATTGGACTAAGCTGATACAGTTTGAAATTCCGAGTTATAGGGGAAATCTTCTTAACATTAACAAATTGGATGATCGGTTGTTTTCATTTAAGGCCTCAAAAAATGGTCTTGATTAGAAGGATGTAGCTATTTAGACCTTTGTTACAATATGGAATATTTGGAAGCATAGAAATGAGTGTACTTTTGAAAAATAGGACCTAAATCTAGGTTTGATGATTTAAAAAATAAGTGCATCTTTAAATGAAATGTCTGTTGCTATAAATTGTGCTACACCATATGTTTTGTAGGTTCCACGTAATGCACATCAATGGCAAAAGCTAGATTAAGGAGTGATAAAATTGAATTGTGATGGAGCAATAAATCCAGGGACGAAGCTAGTTAGATATAGTTTCATTGCGAGGGACAAAACACCAACTTCTTATTGGCTAAATCTAGTTCAACAACCAACCTGGATGTTGAACTTATGGAAGCACTTACAATAAGAGAAGAGATGATCTTTGCTTAAGAAAATAGTTGGATGAGCATTCAAATTAAAATAAGTAGCTCCCGTGTTTCATAGTTTGAAAGACTCTTCTAAAGCACCTTGGTTGACTAGCTTTATGGTCAAAGACATTTTGAAGTTAAAACGTTTCTTTTTGTTTATTTCTTTTAATTTAATAAACAGGATAGTTAATACTTATGTCAACTGGGTTGCATCCTAGAAGTAAAAAAGGGATATGCAAGTTGTATCATGATCTTGATCTCGCATCTCCTTTATAGGCCCGTTCAATTCACTGAATGGAATAAAGAAGGGTTAAGTTGCTATTTAATAGGAATTGAACAAATGTATAATAGTTATTACATGTCTATTACTTTGTTTAGTTGATATAAAAATAAATAATGAATAAGACATAAATAAAAATAAATATTTAATTATATTCTCAAAATCCCTATTATTTTTCACTTTTCAAAATCATTATAGAACTAACCCAATTTATGATAATAGGGTATTTATGATAAAGATGGCAAATGAGTCATTGAATAACAATTTATGGGTCGGGTGATAGGAATCACCAAAATCCGACAAGACCTATCATTAGAGCAAGAATCAAAGGATTTCAAATCTTGACGATGAGGGCTCATTTTGAGCAAATCGACCCTAGAATTATTCGTTTACTAACCTCTTTTATCTTATTTATGTATTATATATTCCAACAAGCACACTTACCAGGCTTTACAGGGCGATAGACAAACTCACTAAAACTCAGCTTGTGGATTATCCATGGACCGACCTAAACCGATGATGAGTTGGGCCGACGAATCCTATGGAAGAGCTAGCATCTTGAAGACTAATTTTTATATATTTGTTATTTACTTGGAATATTTATATTGTAATCATTTTGGGACACTTTCATTTTGATTGTAATTTTCATTTAGGACCGGCCATCCTAAGAGTGGCATAGTTGTAATTTTGTGCATTTTCTAACCCTAAAGGGAGCAAGTATAAATACTTGCTTAAAGTAAGGTTTGAGGAGGCCATTTTTTCAGATTTGAGATACACTTTGCGTGAGGATTAGGGTTCTCCTAATTGTCATTAGACTCTTATCAATTTCAATCCCAAGAGTTGAAATTGTGGTTAGTGCAATACTTTGAAATTGTGAGTAATATCAATTTTATTTTGTTGTGATTTCTTTTCTTCTCTAGTGTGTAATATCTAGAGGTGAATTGACATAGTTCTTGGTCAGATTTTCTTCCTATTCATTTTGAATTTTTGTGCTTAATTGAGATACTTTACATTTGAATTCGGTTCATCCTTTATGTGTGCTTCTTGAACCGTGATTAGCACATGTGGAAAGGGGTTCTTAGAGTTGAAGATTTATTTTGAACTTGTGAATTATTCACATGGATTTATATGTGATTAGTGTTATGTTAAAAGAAATTATCATTGTGGAATTATAATTGCATCATTGAGTATTTGGATCTCATTGCATCTTCACTAGGGTTCACGCAATTTTACTCTTTTGAACCGGTTATTGATTTGAGAGTTGAAGTGTTCCTTTAGTTCATTTGATTATGCTTAGACCTTGGTTTTAAGTACATCATCTTTTGGTTTCAGAGCAATCTAATTTGGATACTTAAGATTGATCACATCCTTGTTGGAAGAATTGGTTATAAACATTGAGATTTGAAACCATTGTTCATGTGATTGAGACTAGTTTGATTGACATTGTTTGATTGTCTTTCAAATTGGTTTTGCATATGTTTAATCTTGGTTTTAGGCACATCATTGGGTTAAAGACATTAATTGCTATTCAACACTTTTGACAATAGTAATTCATTAGTAATTGCTATTTAGTAAAGTAAATACCATAATAATGACATTATATAGAACAAGGCGGAATGAAATAGTCATTCCATCTAAGTGAACATGCAATTAGTTTATCTTCTTTATGTTAATGCTAGTTTTACCTCTTGACATGTAGGAAGGCTTAAACTTTTTTAGCTTTTAATAATGAGAAGCTATTTTCTTGGGGAAAAAATTATAGTGCATTTGGTTTGTTTAATGAAATAAGATAGGAATAAAATTGTAATTTTTAAGAAATGAAATAGAGAAGGAATATCTATTATTTATAATTCATTAATGGACTTGTAAGTATAGGGAAACACTCGTAAATATTGTATTTTTTTTAATTTCGCAAATATTACACCCACAATAATTATTCTAAAAATGAGTTTCAAAGGTGCAGACCCAATTTGCGACTTCTTTTTTTTCAAAATTTGCAAAACTGAAAGCATACACTATATTTATGCCTTCAGTACAAATTGTAGTGTGTAATATTTTTGTGGCATTATCCCCATTGTTTAATCATGTAATGGAATCCTATAAACCTCTACTGTAAATCTATAAAAATTATTATAAAATAACACTACAAACCTATAAAAATTATTATAAAGTGATATTGCAAATTTGCACAATATCATAACATGTGATCTCCAATGCACAGGAAAACTTTTGCACCGATAATTTATAATATAAATGCGAATTCTCGGTTCATATGTTCATTTTTAGATGTTTTAGTTTCCCCTTCCAGTCATCTTCTTTCATACAAGTTCAAAACTTCTGTTTTCTTAATTTCTGTTTTACGTAAATTTAACTTGTTCAACTACATGTGTAAAAATATCTACGAGATATTTTTCCAACTTCTTTAGTGAAGCTATATTTTGGTATGTTTTGTCGAGAAAAAATTAATTTTTTTCCTATTATATTACTTTATATCAATGCATAAAAAATTAAATGCAATTATTTGAACCCTACTAATTTTATTAAAATACCAATAGTTATTAATTAATCATTAATTAGTAATTAATTAGTCATTAATATATCATTAATTAACATTCAAAAATGAATTAGTAAAAAAAATTATTATTTCTTGTAAATGAAATGTCTTAATTTGTAATTATGAAAATTATTATAAAAGTAATCGTTAATGATGAAGAAATTAGTTATTAATTAGTCATTAATTAATTACTAGAAAATTAATTAGAAAAAAAATTGTATTGATTATAATGAATTATCTTTGTGTGTTATTATAATATATTTTTGTAAAAGTAGTTGTTAAATTAAGTTGTTGTTAATTAACCATTAATTAACAGTAATTAGTTATTAATTATTACAAAATTAGTTAGTGAAAAATTTGTATTGATATAAATGTAATATGTTTGTGTTTTTGTAAAAAACTTTGTAAAATTAAGTTGTTAATTAACTGTAATTAGTCGTTAATTTGTTATTAATTCATTGGTAAAAAATTAATTAGTGAAAATTTTTGTATTGGTTGTAAATATAATACGTTTGTGTTTTTGTAAAAGTAGTTGTAAAATTAAGTTGTTAATTAATCGTTAATTAATAGTAATTAGTTGTTAATATATCATTAATTCATTATTACAAAATTAATTAGTGAAAAATTTTGTGTTGATTGTAAATGTAATATATTTTTGTATTTTTTGTAAAAGTAGTTATAAAATTAAGTTATTAATTAACCATCAATTAATAATAATTAGTTGTTAATATATCATTAATTAATTGTTGGAAAATTAATTAGTAAAAAATTTTGTGTTGATTGTAAATATAATATGTTTGAGTGTTTTCGTAAAAATAGTTGTAAAATTAAGTTGTTAATTAATAGTAATTAGTCATTAATATATCATTAATTCATTGTTAAAAAACTAATTAGTGAAAAACGTGGGATTAATTATAAATGTAATATGTTTGCGTATTTTTGTAAAAACGGTTATAAATTTAAGTTATTATTAGTTAATCGTATATTCATTGTAATTAGTTGTTAGTATGTCATTGATTAATCATCAGAAAATTAATTACTAAAAATTTAATATTGATTGTAAATGTAATATCTTCATGTGTTATTGTAAAAGTAGTTACAAACTAAAGTTACTGTTAATTAACTATTAATTAAACAATAAATAGTCACTAATAAGTTATTAATTAATATTTTGATATTAATAGTGACATTTAATAATTTTTATTTTTATTTTTATTTTTTTTGCATAATAGATGGTGTATAGGCCCTTTGATCCTTTTGTCTTGATGTAGCAAGAGAGACATCGATCACAAGCCGTTTAGGATTGAGAGGTAAATGAACTTTAACTTGTTTATTACTTTATGTTACATTACAAATAGCATAACATTTCACTTATTATCATTTGAAGATCAATTGACCCTCTCTGTTTAACACCGTGAGTTGTCACTTCATCGCAACAAGCACATCATGCCCATCGATCCTCAAATGGAGCCATATGCGCATTTGGCGAGATTCGAAGGTGTTAGATGCCTGCCATTCATTTCATTGGATTGGCACATGATAATTGCATTGGTCGAGCCATGGAGGCTAGAGATGCACACATTCCACATATCGACAAAGGAGTTTACTATTATCCTATAGGATGTAGATGTCCAACTAGGCCTCCCCCTTGATGGTCAAGCAGTTATAGAGAGTAGTTGCCTGAATTGGGGTGTAATATGTAAAAGATTACTAGGTGAGAAGCTAGGGTCTAGCAATAGGGGGCCGCATTAGCTTGACATGGTTCAGAAGGTGCCAAAACAAAGCAAATCCATCGCCATACATATGCATATATATTGCAGTTACTAAGGGGGTTTATCTTTGCCAATAAATCCAACACCCTAGTCCACGCGATATTTTTGCCTCTGCTAAAACATTTTGACATTGCTAGGTCGTATAATTAGGAGTTCACATAGCTAGCCTGGTTATATCGGCAACTATGTATTGCATCATGACCGTTGACACATAAGATTAGAGGGGCTGCCATTCTCTTACAAGTGTAGACCAAAGATAGATTTCCCCACGTAGTGCCCCTTAACCGGCACAGACTAATTATAGAAAGTGGAGCTCCCTTGGCTGTACGTTAGAACATGCAAAGAGACACTCAGTTTCATTCAACCCATGTTGTAGGCGCATATCAGGGTGTGCTTGATAGGCAAAACATGGCATAGGTATTTTAGTAACTAAATTTTTTTTTTCTATTTCATCATATTGATCATTAACATTGAATATTATTTTCTATCCTTCAAGTTGAATGAAAGTCGTACTTTGGAAATCTAATTAACATCCTACTACATTTATGCAAAAGTAGCATGCATGTTTGGACCACTCAGGTTCCACTTATACATTTCCACATAGTTTAATGGCATTACCCCGACTAATTGACAAGGCAATTTAGGGGATTTCAATATATCCCATAATCGGTGAACACGTAGCTAGATCTTCATCAAATTGACTTATGTGGGAGGGTTAATGTGAATTGGTCGGTGCAGCATGTTATGTATATGGCCTTGTAGGAACAACATATGGATTGAGTGCTATACATAGAGGGGCTTAGTGATGTGCATGAGGAATATATGCAATGGTACGGATTAATCAGTTTGGATTTCGTGTAAGTACAGCATCAACACTAGCTAAATGAATCATTGCATGAACATTCCTTATTTTATTTAGGTTTTGTTCTAATATACAATGTAATACGTCAAGACAATTTTGCCTGTTATTGGATCTTGACATGGTTGTTATAAACAACTATGAAAGAAAATGTAAAAGCATATATAACAAAATTAAAAAAGAATAATTTATTATAACATCTTAAGAAATTACAACCTATGTATGTATAAATGCAGAAGAATCGTCAACCTTCATGAATGATCGCCCTTCACCTAACTTGCATAATGGAAATAGATAATGTTAGCATTGCACATGTAATGTATAGATATTAATGAAATCATGCATATTGGTATCCATTGTTTACCATTATCGCATTAACGTAGGCAGTTTCTTCTATTATAACCTTCCCCTTAGCATAGTCCATATGTGATTTTATCTGGATACTCCCTAATATCCATCTTCATGTGGTATCTTTTTCACCTTAATTTTCCCTTCTTTTGTGTGAGATTTTCCCTTGGGCAGAGTGATAAGAAGTGTACCGGCTCCCAATCGAGCTCATTGCCTATAGGCATGAAATGCGTCCTATATATCAGCTCCTACTGCATCCATCTGTACCAATCAAATATAGAATGCATCATGTCAAGCCTGATTAATGCACCTACTACATAGGCATGGGAGCATAGGATTCTATATATTTGCCACTTTTGGCAACTACATGTACTATTGGTAAAGTCAACAATTTGAGTTTAGTTCCCTCTCCTCAATCCACTTACCATATGATGACTATCGATGAACACTTCAAAAAGTCTTTCCTACCTACTATAGTTGATGACCTTGTGGTTGTTAGCTCATGAACTCTATTTGTTGATCTTTTTTGTTACATATTTCGTGAAAATCTTACCTTTCACCATATTCTTCAAAGCCTTTGAATGCTTTTTGATGAAGTACCCTACACAACTATAGAACATCTTATTCACTAAAGCAGTCATAGATAACCCTCGAGCCCCCTTCAACATGGAATTGTAGCTTTTAACAATGTTAGAGGTCATATACCCAAACCTATAGCAACCGTCATGAGCCAACGTCCACATATCCAATGACACATTGTCAAACCAGTCCAATGCATTAGGCTTAATGATCCCTACCCTCTCTATCACAAAGTTCAGCTTTCGAGCTTGTGCTTGCAACCCGGCATATATTACTAACCTCTTGCATTACATGTTTTTATGCGCTAAGTTGAAATTGCTTATAAGGTGTCATAGACAAAACCGCCACACCATAAATGGAGGGCACCATCCATTGGCTTCTTCTTTAACTATCAACTTGATACCAACATGTCTATCCGATATGAGGCAAATTGTTTCATAACCTGCACAGTCGTTGACAACATATTCCTTCAATTTCCTCAAAAACCAGCCGCATGTTTCAACTATTTCCTGATCTATGAGAGCGAATGCCAATGAAAGTATATTGTTGTTGTTGTCAACACCACAAGCGATTAGCAGCTTGTGAGTGTACTTCCCATACAAAAACTTTGCATCAATGGTAACAATTGGTTTAAGGAATCTCCATGCTGCAATGCACGACCCAAATGCCTAGAATACCCATTTTAGATAGATACCCAGGGGATAGTTGATTTGCTTCACCCCCAATCAATTTATATTCTGGGATTTGTATTTTTTATGGCATTTAAAAGAATAGGGAGTTCATTATAAAACTTATCCTAATTCCCATACACATGCTCTATAGCTTGTTTCTTCTCCTTCCAAACCCATTTTGCTAACTATCCTGTAGCCAAATTCTTGTTCGACAACAGAAGCAAGCTCCACAACCTTCATATCAGGATTATCCCTAACAAGATTTACAAATTGGCTATTAAGAAGATTACAATCCAATTACAGGTAATCCTGACTAATCAACGGGTTATTACATGTGTGTGGATCCTTAAATCTCGTCACTACGAACATGCACTCTAACTTTTTCTTTTAGGCCCGAAGCTTTCATTTACAACTGTCGTCTCTTCTCAAACAATAAACAAATCAAAGCAATGGACCAAATTCTAAAACGGTGAAGTTACAATGGTTCTTCACATAGTCAAATATCATTGCTTGAATCATATTTGTTTTTGTTCGGAATCTCATGCTCTTGTACAAATCATCACTACTACTCAAACCACTGCAAATATTATTTTGCTTCTAGTCGAAATAAATATAACCATCGTCACCACTAATGTTGTAGTACGGAACAAGATCTCTAACTACCATGCTTGGTGGTTTAGCTTGCTCTAATTGATATACTGCCTATTTCAAGTACATAGCTACGGTTGGAGAGTCATCTTTAGGTACTTCACCTCCATCATTTTCGTTTTCCCCATCTTCCTCCTCAAAACTCTCCTCATTATCAGTACTCTCTTCCTACATCAATTTCTATAGTAGTTTCTACTCCCAAATAAACCATGTATGGATCACATGTTTATAATATTGGAGTAATTGCTCTATCTACTTCATCTTTATCATTGCCTTCCATTAGGGAGAGTTTAAATGTCAATGACTCGGGTTTCATTTCTTCCATGTTATGTGACAAATGTAGCTCCCTACTTGCTTTGAAAGTCTGCCTTTCGGAGGGGCCCCTCTAAATCGTCAGAAATTGTGATGTATAACTATTGTATGCCACAAACTCCATGGGATTTAGCCATTTCAATGAAATTTCCAACATCTTTATCATCTGTAATTGCCATCAAGGCATAAGATGTATTGCCCTCATAGAACACAGGATGCTTGTAAATTATCTCAACCCTCACTTGGTTGGATTGACTCCAATGCTTCGGCATATTCTCTATAAGAATTCAGTGTAGTTAAAATTTTTCTTCATTTTTAACTTCTTCACCAGATCCCTATTATATTCTGGACCCTAGTTACCAGCCATAATATTTCCAAACATATAGATCATCAATTTTGCGTAATCAACTATTGTTTTCCTATCCATAATAAATATATATTATCAGTTTTTTTCTTAAATGACAATTTTAAATTACAAATTATAAAAATTAGTAAAAAAAATTCACAAATTTTTGTATCAATTTTAATTTTAATTTTTTCTCATTATTTCACAACAAAAAATCGCACATCTAAATAACAACATCGTAAAATTATCTCACAACCCAAAAATTACAAATTCCAGTTACAATATTTTTCCATAACAATGTAGATATTATTTTAAATTTGACATTTACAAATAATATTAAATTTATCATCAATATAAAGTATTCTCATACTAACCTAAAAATTAACTATCACATGTTATATATTACAGGATCTACATAAATTATGTCTAATACACTACAAACTAACAACAAACAATAATATTTTTTTTATAAAACATAACATTACAGCAACGATTTCCTTAAATACTAATATCAAACACAATAAAAAAAAAAAAAAGACTTCAACTTTTTGTAAAAAAAAAAAAATATCACAATTGATTAATCATTGACGAAATGATATATCTCACTATATTCGTTCAAATCCTACCTCTTTGATCTACGCTAATCTCATCTCTTTGATCTATATAAGCACTTCTTCTTTTTTCTTGTGAATGAGAGAAAAAACGAATAAATGGAGTTTGTAGAAAGAAAAATAAAAATAATTTTCTTTTGTTTCTCTATTTGTATTATTAATTTAATACACTGTAGTATTCGTGACTTACTTTTTCAATAGACGATTGATGTTAAAATAAAAAAAAATGGACGATGAGATTAGTTCGAGGTAGTAGAACTAAAGGTGCACTTGGAAAAAAAAAAAGTCATAAACTGAGTTTATGCCTTCAAAACTTACTTTTTGAATAATTATTGTAGGTACAATAATTATAAAATTAAAAAAATCACAATATTTACAAGTATTCCCTGTAAGTATACCAAAAAAAATTTAAAAAGTAGTTATTTCCTTGAATCAATAAAGAAATTTCAATTTTTTATTTTGTAGTAATATCAATTTTATAAAATAATTATTTCATCAATCAAATACAAGATTATATTTATAAATTTTTTTATTTTTAAGCTTACCAATTACATGTCCCCTTCTTGTTATTTTTGAAAATTTCTACAATTTCATCCATTATTATAATGGAAGCAATCCACCGACATTCTACATTTACAGCTCCAATCCATGGAACATAATAGATGCCATCTACAGTGTTTTCTGCATGCATGTACTTTGTGTCCTCACAACACGATGGCACCTATGGCGCGAACGCAGATCCCCGTCGTGATCATCGACAGCAGCAGCGATGACGAAACAGAACAGAGCTCCGCCATGGTCAAATTTAATGGTGATAACTCTCCAACCATAGCCACCATGCGCACTACCGGACTCCAAATTAGCGAGGACGAGGAGCATCATCAACAGCAACCTCTTCAACATCACGGTTCAGCAGCTACTGCGACTGCAACTCCATACTCCTCCACAAGCCAAACCCTTATATCTCGAAGCTTCTGGAAAGCCGGGAACTTTGATGTCGAACCTCCTGTTAGTAATAACTTCACTTCTGCATCAGGTTTGCTTCAGTTTCTGTTTACCTTTTCTTCTTCTTTTTTGTTTCAATTTCTTTTGGTTTGTACTTAATATTGTACTAATTGCATTTTGTTTTTAGCATGTGTAAACCCTTTATAGAGCTGTTCTCACTTTTCTTAAACAATATTCCTTTAACGGGCCTTTTTTTAGGTATCTTAGAATATGGGTAGATGCCTCCATATGTTGCATTGTTGGAGAGCACATAAATTGACTCACCAAACTTACAACAAAAGTTATGTTTGGCCTAGTAAGTGACTAAGAAATGAATTTGTCGGCAAGTCTTGAATACTTTTTCTATGTATTGTCAATTTTTTGCCCACTTTGCTATTCCAATTATACTCTAAAAGTTACTACTAGTTTGCTTGCAAGTTGACTTAGGCTTTTGCAATAGATCAAGGGTATACTTTCTTTTTGAAATGAAGATACCACTCTTACCTCAAACCATCTCCATTCCTAAAATATATTTCAAATCTCCTAAGTCCTTTCAAATTCGATCTTTAGTTTCCTTTTCAAATTTTCAATTTCCCCCTCATCATATCTCCTTGAATATAACCCAATGAGTCACAATGGAATTAAACTTCTTGAACCATGCTTGAGGTCACTTGCCTTGTTAATAGAGAAATAGTTTACACATTTTCCAAATTACATTTTCCTTAACAAATTCAGGTGAAATGTTTATATAGTTCTCTTTTCCGAATTCCCCATTCAAGAAAGCATTCTCAATAGCCATCTAATGTAGTAGCTAGTCCAAATTTGCAACCAAGAATAAAAGGATTTGAATAATATTGCTACAAGAGAAAATGTCTCTTAATAATCTGTTCTCTAAGTCTAAGTGAATTCCTAAGCAACTAACTATGTTTTGTATCTCTCTATTTTACCATCAGCTTTATGTTTAACAGAGAACACCAACATGCTTCCTATTGATTTCTTGCCAATAGGTAGTTCCACAACATCCAAAAAGTCATTCTTCCTCAAGATTCAGGACACTCATTTGTTTTAAAATGTCTTACTTCCATTTGTATCAATTATTGCTTCATTGATATTATTAGGAATCTTCACACTATCTATTAGTGTAGTAGATTGCTAAAATTTCTCGGATAAGTTAGAATAGCCAAGGTGATTTGAAATTAGAAACCTAGCATATATTCCTTTTCTAGTAGGGGCCTATAAGTAATCTTGAAACTTCTACTTCTTTCCCATCCTTTCCCTTGTCTTGGATAATTGAGATGTTGTCAAAACATGCCCTTGTCTTGGCTAATTGAGATGTCGTCAAAACATGGAATGGCTAATTCCTCATTAAAGCTAACTAGATTTATCCTTTAGGTGGAAGATTGGGCTGATTGAGGTGGTTTAGGCCTTCTTGTGTATACACAAAATTGTGACTGTAGACTTGCTATTCTCTTCTAGAATTGAAACAGCTTTCATTGAAGTTGGATGGGAGTCAGCTCTAGGACTTCCAAAGGTAGTACAAGACTTCTAGAGGTTGTGCAAGGAATTCTAAGGGTTTAATATAGGCTTTTAGGAGCTCATGGACTTTGATTTGGAATAGAACCAATGAAATGGATGCTAAAAAGATTTCCCAATTCCTCTCACCATCTACATTCTCCCCTATGTTAAGGAGTTTGGATAATAAAAGATGCTTTCATGAAAGAAAATGCCATAAGATAGAAGACACACTTAGAACTTTCTTGTCAAGTTTGCTCCTAATTAGATGAAGATGATGAACAAATATTGCATGCCTAAACACTTCAAGAGGAAGAGAGTTGAAAATAAAAACATGTGAGTTTGTCTCCCATGGCACACTCAAAAGGAATTTGAAAATTGAGTGAATTGGATAAGAGACTATTGCTTAAGTAAGTTGAAGTTGGGATAGCATCGCCTTAAAATGAATTAGGAACATAATTAGAGGTCATTATAGATTAACTAACTCTAGTAAATGTTTTTGTCTTCTCTATTAGAGAGTTCATTTTGTTAGGGCTTTTTGTGCACTAGAGCTTTGGTGAAAAATCCCATTTTTAGTGAGGTATTAGTTGAATTTAGTTGAAAACAACTCCCTACCATTATTTGTACATAGGAGTTTCTTAGGTTGAAACACATTCTCTAATAGCTTATGAAATTATTTGAATATATTACAAGCTTTGGGCTTTTCTTTAAATAAGTAGACCCACAAACTCCTATATGGCTACATAGAAAAGTGTAAGTTAGGGATTTTTGAAGGACCCTAAATGTTACTATGAATCAAGTGAAAGCATTGAGATGGCTTATATGATTGGCATAATGATTTGAGGAAGTTTGTAGCATTTATCAGCTCATTAACTGTTGTCGAGATGTGATGAAGTTGTAAATACTAATTTTACAAGCTGTAAGAATAGATTATGAAGCTTTAATAATCTTAGGAGAAATTAGTGGAAATCCCTTAATTGGAGGAATTTAATTAATATGATTATTTCCTTTTTTAAGGTGATTTAGTTTTCCTTTTTTTTTTTGTTTCTATTGTACTTAAAAGGCCATGTATACTCCTATTAATAAAAATGAGAATAAGAATTATTTTTCTAGTTTGCTACAACTATTGTGCTTCACTAGAAGATGTTATCATCCACCTGTTTTTCTATCCTTTATTTGCTCCCCCATATATTACTTGATTTTAGTTAAGGCTGCAAATGAGTCGAGTGAAGTTGAGCTAAGCTGAGCCGAGCTGAGCCAAACTTTTTAAGACTCAGGCTTGGCTTGTTAGAAAAATTATTAAGCTCAAGTTGAGCCAAACTTTTATTGAGCCTAAAAATCACAAACTTGAACTTAATCTCATTAAGGAATTTGAAGCTTAAGCTCGGTTTGTTTAAATCAATAAGCTAGAGCTTATTTATCTAAAAGGGCCTAAATTTGAGCTTGTTTAAATAAATGAGTTTAAGCCAAAGTTCATTTAAATAAACGAGTTTGTTTATAAGCTAATTAATAAGTTGACTTATTAATAATATAAATGCAAGTTTACTCATTAGTCTATTCACGAGCATACTCATAAGATTGTTTGTGAGTTGGCTCATTAATAATATAAATAAGTATGCTTGCAATCTCATGAGCCAACTTGAGCTCTCCAACTGACTCGCGAGTTTAAACATGAATTCAAGCTTGGCTCATTTAAATAAAAGGGTTTTATTTTTAGCTCAAGATCAATTCATTTATTGATTGAACTTGAGCCGAGTCAAGCTTGAGTAGCTTAGCTACTTAAGCTTGGCTCATTTGCAGCCCTAATCTTGGCATCTACCACTTGAATGTCTTAGTGTTGCTGCTTCATGATGTCATGATTTTATCTACTTGTGAGGTTGAAGCTTTATTGATGAATGAATGAAACATTTTGATAGTGTATAATGTGGTGTTCGTGTATATCTGGATTTGCTAATTCTCTTTGGATGGGCCTTGATATTGACTTGAGCATCTTCAGGTTAGAAGACTGCCTGGAGTTATTTCTCCTGCATGAATAGCTTGACTAGGAGTTTCTAGGTATGCATTCTTGATTTTTACTGACTGGTTATTTTTTTCCCCATTTTGGCAGCGATTGCTGAGTTCCTAGATTATGCGGTAGATGTGAAGAGATTTTCTACAGATCATATGGTTTAAGATGGCAACATGTATTTCAGTATTTTGTATCAAGACAGTTGCATCTCAATTGCTTTTTCTTCAGATTTTAAAATCTGTTGAGTTTTAAGTTGTGGAGTGGGCATTGTCAGCATCAATCTACCTCCTGTGGGGGAGACAAATGACCGAATGGTTAGAAGTGCTTCTGCCCCACCTCAGGCACAAGTTAGAAAAATCCTAATTGTTTGTTTGAAATCGATTATTTGCTTTATTTTTGGAGAAGTAGCTTGTAAGATGATTTTACCTTTTACTGAAATTGGCATATACTTCTTTTTCCTTTGCTTATGTATCCTTCAGTATAAGTGCAAGATGTTGGCTCTTAATGTTGATTATAATTGCTTTTATTTGGCCTTAGATCTTCATAGTGGGGCTAGCATGAGGTATATGGGAAATGGGTAAATATTTCAAATAGCATTGTGCGTTTGAAGAGATTCTTACATTGTACATTGAGTTCCATGTTTATGCTTGGAATTTACGAGTCTCTTTCCCTGTACTTTAGATAGAAAATGGTGCAACATTTGTGAAGGTTGATAAAGTAGATATTATGAAGGATAAATCTCCTGCTTTATTGTTCCAAGGTAATTGTTCTATTCTCACAGTAGAGGAATGCATATTATCTTCATCTAAGTTGGAGGAAGCAACTTGGTGATTTGGTGTATTTTGTGTAGATGATGGCGGCGGAATGACTCCAGAGGGCATCAGGAAATGTATGAGCTTAGGTTATTATTCTAAGAAAACAAACACTACAATCGAACAATGTATAAACTTCTCTACCTTCTTTGAAACATGTTTTAGCGACTTCTCTCCTTCTCTAAGATTAATCAGCTGTCCATATCCTGGCTTTTCGAAATTTCAGCATTACCACTGATACCACTGATGTCTGTCTTCTACTTTCTTAATATGAATAGTAATGTGAAATTCATGTGGATGTTCATGAGTCTTCTTTGAGCTTACTGTCATTTTATATTCAAAGCATTACCCTTAGATTGTTCCATCAATCTCTAGAGCCATATGACCTCACACAACCTATGCGACCATGTGAAATTGCACGAAAGTTGGTCCCCGTGCTACTTCTAGAAACTGCAAATTACTTTTTACTCCTCGAAGTACTAGTTTCCTATGTTTTGTTACAATGCCCATTCATTGATTATTAATTTTTTCCTACATCTTCAGCCCTATCAATATCAACAAAAGCTCTAACACCCTAGCTTCTGAATTCATGAACATTAAACCCTTTGCCTGGGCTTTTTTTTTACTCAAGAGTGGGATGTTGCTGTGCTCATCTCCTATAAATATTTATCCCTTGTCCATTTTGATGTTTTGGAGATTTGGATGTAGTTATTTTTTGGATCAGGATTGCTACGTGTAATTCAAGCTATTGTTCTTATGTTGTTCTACAGTATACGGCGAGAAAAGAGTTATAGGAATTTTTTTACCCCCCTAAAAATAAGATCAATTCATTTCTAGTAGTGTCATATCTTCATTTTCCTTTTCCATTTCTAGGGTCTATCTGTCAAGATACGTTAATCTTGTATAAGTTCATCTTACGTTTTTGTTTTCATATGAACAGTTTTATAAAATTTGATTAATTTGTAGAAATTTATATTGTTTAATGCATCCCATTGGTTCACATTCTTCTTTTTTTAGACCTGATTTCTACAGAGCCCTTATTTTCTTAACAATATTTTGCATATGGTAATGGTTTCAAGACCAGCACCATGTGGCTGGGTGCTGATGTGATTGTTTCCACCCGTTCAATTCATGCAGGGTATTATACAGATATTTTTGTTTGCACAAACATTTTCCTGTATTGCTTTGTTTGATTGAGTCGCTTTTACTTAATTATTTTTAAAGATAGTGTCATTCAGCTGCTCTCTTACAGTTATTTGATACTTCGTGTATCTGTTTCCGCCATAGAAGTTTAGAGTTTATTTTATTAACAATGTATCACACAAATAGCTTCATGCCCTTTGCATTTGGGCCTCTCTATACTTAGCAAAGCTAAAACTAGAATCTGTTGTGTTCATAGGATAAGTGTTTTAATAAGTTAGCAGGTAGTGAAATTATTTGTGGTCCTTGACTGTTTCCCTATTGTGTAGTGAAGAAAGATGTTGAGATTTTGCCTATCGCTTTGCAAAATGGGAACATGCATCAATATTTAGTGCAAATTTCTTAACGAAAGAATGCCTAAAATATCATGACTTAGATAATAAAAATTATTTTTGTTGTTCATACATTTGTTGGAAACATCCCTTTGAAGCTCCTATTGCTATGGTTTTTGTGCTCTATTTACCATCTTCTTATCGGATAATTTGTTTTGCATGTGATTTGCCAGTGTTCACAAGAGCAAATCTTTGTCTTATATATCACTTCTTGGAAATAATATGTCAATAAGAACCGTTATGATCTAAAATTTAACTTTATGTTCCTTCCTGCCGTATATCAATGTCAATGAAATTGGGTTCTTCCTCCACGAAGAAAAGGATGAAAGAAAAGTTTTTTTCATTGATCATTATATATAATACAGCCTCCTTTTTATAGGCAAAAATAAGGGAGGAAAAAAATAAATACATTGAATATCTAGTCCTCTAACAAAGGAAAAAATTCCTAAGAGATAACTTAGGAAATAAAAAATACATGCAGGAAAGAATCATTTGCAAATGTTATCACAATTATTGTCAAATTTTGTTGCCCAAAGATCTTGCCATAATATTCATGATACTTGTGATTTCCTTCACTTCCCCTCAAGTTGGTGAGTTAATATCCTTTATTCCCAACTCGCTAGTAATATGTTGAAACCTTGCCATTGACCATCCTTTATGGTGAAAAATCTACTAATTGTGCATTTGAAGACACATATTTTGCATTGATCAATTTGCTATCAAGTTTCTCTTTTGTGAAGTGTCCATTCAGTTCTATGTGCTTTGTTCGATCATATTGTACGTAATTTCATGCAATGCTAATCGTTGACTTGTTATTATAGTGTAGTTGCATTGCGCCTTTCCATTTGATCCTCAAATCTTTTAGAATTATTCCAAACCATAAGAGTTCACAAATACCATGTGCCATGGCTCTAAACTTAGCTTCTGCACTAGATCTTGCTACCATTGTTTGTTTCTTACTTCTCCTAGTAACTAAGTTTCCACCAAGAAATATACAATATCTTGTAGTGGACCTTCTATATATTGGAGAGCCTACATAGTCTGCATCTTCCAAATTAAGCTTATTCCTCCATGCAAAAAAGAATTCCATGACCTGGAGTGGTTTTCAAATACTTAAGGATTTTTTCAACTGCTTTCATGTGTTCCTTTCAAGGTGCATGCATGACCTAACTTACAATTCCTACCGCATCGGCTATGTAAGGTCAATTATGAGCTAAATAAATCAATTTGCCTACAATCCTTTGATATTGCCTCTTGTCTATTAACATTCCATCATCCTTTTCCCCCTAGCCTATGATTCTATTCAATGGGAATATTTGATTGTCAATATCTAAGTTTTCCAATTTCTTTCTATTATTTTTCAAGAATAAAAATTATTATTTCTTTATTGATTTTTACATCTCAAGTATAGGGATATTTATATAGAAATTACATGTCTAATTTAGGAAAGTTATATGTCTAATCTAGGAAATTCTATTAATTACAAAATCTTTCTAATAAACAAAATAAATAAAAATCTAGCTAGTTAATACTCCCCCTCAAGTTGGTGCAAAGATGTCACATATGCCCAACTTGCAAACTAGTGTATGGAAAATCCGATTGCTAAAACTTTTGTGAATACATCAGCAAGCTGCTTTTTTGATAATATATGAAATAGACTTAAGATATCACTTGTAATCTTTTCTTTGATGAAGTGTCGATCAATTTCAATGTGTTTTATTCAGCCATGCTAAACTGGATTGTGAGCTATATTGATGGTAGCCTTGTTATCACAATATAAGGAAAGTCTCCCCCTTTCAAACAGTCTTAATTCCTCTAGTAATTTTTTAAGCCAAAGGAGTTTACAGACACCCTAAGCCATAGCTCTGTATTCAGCTTTCGCACTTGATATAGCCATTACACTTTGCTTCTTGCTTCTCTAAGTAACTAAGTTCCCTCCTACCAACGTATAATAACTGGATGTAAATCTTCTATCATCTAGAGATCCAGCCCAATCTGCATCTATAAAAGCTTTTATCTAGAGGTGACCATGTTTGGAGAAAAGGAGACATTTCCTTGGAGTAAACTTCAAATATCTCAAAATACGAAAGACAACTTGCATATGAGAATCTCAAGGTTCATGCATGAATTGACTCACCAAGTTGACTGAATAAGCTATGTCTGGTCTAGTGTGAGAAAAATAAATGAGTCTTCTAACTAACCTCTAATATCTCTCCTTATCAATATATTCTCCTACCCCTGCTTGTATCTTGTGGTTATTATCAATGGGCAATTCAACTAGTTTATAACCCATCATGCTCGTTTCTTTTAAGAGATCCAAAATATACTTCTTTTGAGAAATAAAGATTCCTTTTTCTGATCCAGCAACCTCAATTCCCAAGAAGTACTACAATTTTCCTAAATCTTTGATCTCAAATTCCTGTGCCAATCGCTTCTTCAATTGGTTCATCTCTTCTCTGTCATCTCCTGTCATTACTTATGTCATCATTAAGAGGTTCCACAACAATGGAGCTAGGAGAAATTACCTCTTCCTCCTTATTGCTCTCCCCCCTAAAGACTAAAATATGGCTCAAATTCTCAAAAGACAACATCCATACTAACAAAAAATCTCCTTGAGGGAGGATGATAACATTTATAACCTTTCTATGTAGGAGAATATCCAATAAACACACATTTAAGGGCTCTAGGGTCAAGTTTCCAAGCATTTTTAGTGTGAACAAAACAAACACAGTCAAACACCTTTGAAAGAATAATATATTCATTCTTACCCTTTAAAGCTTCTAGAAGGCTCTGAAAATCAAAGGTTTTAAGTGACATTCTTTTGATAAGATAAGTAGCTACTAGAATAGCATCTCCCCAATAAGGTTTTGGTAGATTCATAGTGAACATAAGAGATCTCGCTACTTCTAACAAATATCTATTTTTCCTTTCAGCAACCCCATTTTGTGCACTAGTACAAGGACAACTGGTTTGATGTATTATCTCATTGGATTCCAAATAAATACCAAAGTTTTTATCCATGTATTCAGTGCCATTGTTAGTTCTCAAGATTCTTATCTTGGCATCGAAGGGATTATGGATCATCTTATGAAATGATTGAAAGTAAGAAAAAACTTCATTTTTTGCTTTTAACAAATATACTCAAGTCATTCTAATGTAACAATCAATAAAAGTAACAAACCCGCGACTACCTGACAAATAAATTATTTGAGTAAGACCCTAAATATCGGAATAGATAGTCATAAAAGGAATAGTACTTCTATTATTATTTAAAGAATAAGAGTTTCTAATGTGCTTGGCATACTCACAAGCGTCACAAAACAAAGATTCAAACTAAGTTCTCGAAAATAAATTGAGATATAACTTCTTTAAAACAAAAAAAGATAGATGTCTTAACCGCCTATGCCACTATACTATTTCTTGGTTTACATCCTTATTGTCTCCAAAAAAAGGCTTGACCAAAGTCTCTAATTCCATCAATCACATATAAGCCATCATGCAATCTACTACTGCCAATTCTCTTTCCGGTTTGAAGGTCCTAAAATACATAATGATTAGGGAAGAACATGATTTTACAGTTCAGGGCTTTAGTGATGAAACTAACAAATAAAATATTAACAAGAAACTCTGGTATATGGAAAACAGATGAAAGTTTAACTTTAGGTGTACAAATAATAGAACTTGTTCCTGATATAGGAGTTAAAGAGTCGTTAGCTATTTTGACATTCTCCCCTTTACATGAAGAATAGTTTTGAAAGTATTTTGAAGAGCCTGTCATGTGTCTATTCGCATCAGAGTCAATAATCTAATAATTAAGGTGAGTAGTAAAGGCAGTACCTAATTGCATATAATTGGATGTGGCACTGATGGAAGAATCAAGTTTGGTCAGGAGGTGATAAAGATACTGAATTTCATCAGAAGATAGAGTTTCTCTAGAGCTTGTCTCCTTGGATGCTTCCACAGATTCCACCACATTTTCTTGAGCCCTTGATGAACTAACTCATTTTCCCCTACGACCTTTAGTTAGTCGACCATGTAGCTTCCAACAAGTCTCCTTTATATGCCTTGGCTTCCCACAATAATCACAGTGCAAGTGATCTTTATCAGAAGTGGTTGCCTTTGGTTATACATGAGAAACAGTTAACCCAGACTTCACACTACGTCGACTTTCTTCCTACTGAACATGGAAGTATGCATCCTCAAGAGAAGGAAAAGGAATTTTACTAAGAACTTGAACCCTTATTTGATCATAGTCTGGGTTTAAACCAATCGGAAAATCATAGACTGTCTCTTTTTCAAACAAATTTTGAAATAGGACAGCATCTTCCATACAATGTGCTTGAAGATCCTGATAATAATCTATCTCTTACCGTAACCCACTTAGTTTAGAAAAATACTCAATGATTATCAACTCACCTTATTTTGCGCAATGGATTTTATTTCGGATTTCAAAAATTTGAGCATCCTTCCCTTTGCGAGAATAGGTGCATTTAGTTGAATTCCAAATTTTCTCAATAGTGTCAAGTAATAAATACTATTTGAAAATTCGATGATGCATAGTATTCAAAAGCCATGTCATAACAAGTGAGTTTTTAGAATCCCATTGAGCATAAGTAGCATAAAAAACCTTAAGGGGTTTTGTTTCTCCAATAATATATCCTAACAACCTCTTGAATTTAATAAATAGTAAACAAACATGTGACCAAGCAAGATACGTACCAACCCCATCAAGTTTCATGGTACTGATTTGTGAGAGAGAACCATTATCTATCGCCTTAGTATCCTCCATAGAAACAAGAATAATAGATGGAAAAAGACTCTTTGTAACCTAAAAAATAGAGCCTGGTCAAATGACGGAGAACAGACGGCAAAAAAATCTGACCTCTAATCAAACGATCGTAGACAGAGAATTGTGGTTGGAGGACGATGGTGCAAGATTCTAAGTGAGGAACAGTGAAAAAGGATGGTCGGCGAAGGACCCATGCACCTCTATGCACCGACAAGTGAAGAACACTCGGAAATCTTCGATCGATGCGTGAGCTCACGTGTGACTTCAGATGGCAGTCAGACTTTTGGGAACAACCAGTCGAAGGGTGTACGTCCTTATTGTGGTAGCGGTGATGAAAAAAACTGAGGGTGTAAACTTGACCTCTTTAGGAATAGTAAAACAAGAAACCCTAATGCTGTAGTAAGAACAAAATCACCTTAAATGTAGCAAAAAGGCTCTAATACTATGTTATTTTTTAAGAATAAAATTATTATTTCTTTATTGATTTTTACATCTCATATATAGGGATATTTATATAAAAAGTTACATGTCTAATTTAGGAAAGTTTATTAATTACAAAATCTTTCTAATAAATAAAATAAATAAAAATCTGGCTATTTAACACTTTCAACAAATCTAAGGAATGTTTTTTTTTAGATATAAAAATCCCTTGTTTAGAGTAGGCTACTATTCCAAAAAAATATTGTAATTTTCACAAATCTTTTATCTCAAATTCCATGGCCAATTTCTCATTAAGATTTCTTCTTTTAGCAGCATCATCTCCAACCAACAATGCTGTAGGATGTCCTCCTTTTGAGCGTTTGACAAAACCTTTGCTATGCTTCTATCCTATTTTCAACATCACATGTGTAAACCTTCCAAACCAAGCTCGAGGCAATTGCTTTAAGCCATAAAGTGCCTTTTTGAGCTTGCATACTTTATCTTTTCCCATTTGTCCCTCAAATCCAAGTGGAATCTCCATGTAGACTTCCTCTTCTAAATCTCCTTGTAAGAAGGCATTCTTCACATCAAGTTGCTCTAGTTCCTAATTAAAGTTAGCTGCAAAGGAGAGAAAGGTTCTCATAGTGTTCATCTTGGCTACATGAGTAGAAGTTTTTTTATAATCAATTTTGTACGTTTAAGTGTATCATCTTACCACTAATCTTGCTTTTTATCTTTCTAAGGATGCCTTATACTTTAATGCATACACCCATCTGTAGCCTATTGCCTTCTTATTCATAGGATGATCTATTATCTCCTACTTTGATAAATAGCTCTTAAATGACCAAACAACTTGCTTCGTTAGTAAATTTAATAAGACCCTCTACATTATCATCATTGGTGATAGGCATTAATGAATGTTATGGTTGTACAAAACCTGAGTTAAAAATAGCAAGTTGCTTGTTTAACACCTTCACTTGATGGGTGCTAAGATCAACTGTAACGGTTGGGTATATCTTGCTCAACAATTCCATATACCCTGCATTTTTCCTTACTTTAATTTTTTTCAATGGCCTCCTATCATAATATACCTTATCTTGACTGCAAAATATTTTCATGGGTGAATATTGCAAATCTTGGGAAAAAGCCAACATGGGTGAATGAACTTCAAAAATGCTCATTTTACTACCTCAACTTCACTTTGTTCATTTAAGTACCTCAACTATTTACAATGCAACAATTTAAGGAATTCGTTAGCAATGATAATAATGCTAATATGGAAGTGAAGGGCCCATTTGGCAGTATAATTGGTCAATGTGACTAGAAATAAACCCTTAAAAAAGCTACAACTTCATCCAAGAAATTAGTTAGCATATTATGGCATCATTCTCATATTTCACGGAAGCTGAAAATATGCCTTATGAATTTCATTCGAAATTGAAAAAGATGGACTCACATTCATCTAGAGCATTGTAGTCCATTGAGCAAAAGTGCATCAATGTTGTCTCATTTGTCATACACTTCCCATAATGTTTTATCAATGTTGTCTCATTTGTCATACACTTCCCATAATGTTTTATCAATGTTGCTTTTCTCCCCCCTTCATCAGCTGTCATGAAGTTCCAATAATATTTCTACACTTCAATCTTCCAACCATTGTCCCAAACCCCCTATGCCATGCCAATAAAGAATGATTCCATTCATAATTTCACTTCCAAAACCTATATTTTGACTTTGTAAATAAAGTCCCAATATCTAGATGATATTACAAAATTGTTTGCCCATATGTCAGAATGAGATGTTCATAATGGACTATCCTCATGTTTGGTTTTAGTTGTTCTGGAATTGGATCTTTGTCTAACATGTTCCTAGACCTATTTCAAGGTATGAGAATCATAGGTGCTTGGCCGAATCATTTCACTTTGCCGAACATGTTCAAGTAGTGTGATAATTCAAATCGGCTTATATTAGAAAAGAGTGTTCATGGATGAATTTTCAAGAATCGAGTGTTCCAATGGATGTTGTGTTGGCAAACCTTATTCTAAAACATCAAATCCACCGACTTGTGTACTATTGTCGAATGTATGTGCAACAACTCATGGACTAGGAGATTTTAAAAGAAAAAAGGGTCTATTGGTGATGTGAAATTCAAGTAATTTTTGGTTTCTTTTGGTTCATGTGTAACGTCCATGTATGTTGCCATGTGGGCTCTCCACATCCACATTAGCATCATTTAATGTCTCTCATGGTGATGGCATAAGGAGATCTTAAACTGTTGCATTTTAAGTAGTCGAGTTACTTAAATGAATAAAAGGGAAGTTTAGGTACTTAAATGAACATTTTTAAAAGTTCAGGTACTCATGCTGGCATTAACCTTGCAAATCTTACCTTTACCAACTGACAGCAAAAACAAAAGCATATAGATCATCAAACTACATATGATTTCAATCTAACTTACTTTACTTTTATGTTTTGTAAATAGTTGCGCTATATTAGATTATTATAAAAGTTTGAAATAATGTCTTGTGTTACATTATAAGAAGAATCGTGACAATACCGTGTGAATTGCATAATATTATGATGATTGCATCATGTGTGGAAGTTATCAATTTATATCTACCGAAATTATAAATTAGCAAAATGTTGTAGAATAGATCTGGCATGCATAGTTTAGGTGAGAAAATGACCCTACTATTCCATTTAAAGTTCTTTGAGTAATTGACGTTTACTAGAATCTGAGTTTGTATCAATTTCCTTTTGGCTAGCATTAACGGATTTTAGAAAATAATTTTGTCCTGTTTTTGACTATCTTGCTTTTGTGTTTACCAGTTTGAAGACATTGGATATCATGGCACCAAAATAATAATTTATAACCTGTGGTTAAATGATGAAGGCTTGTACGAGTTGAGTTTTGCTGATGATGATGAGGTATTTTTCTTACATAAAAAATTCTATTCTAAAACTGACTTTTCCTTATTTGAACTATCTGCAGCTTGAATTACCTCTTTACTGAAATGGACTTTGTCGTGCATTTATTTAGTGAGCCGTTCAGTACCTTAAGCTTTGTTGTGTTTTCTAGGACTCAGCATACTTAGTATTACAGAGACTGAAGATGCTCTTTCTTTTCATGATGTTTTACATCCTACATGTAATAATCTGATTCGTGGACAAATCTTAGACATTGAAATCATGTCGCTGCAGGATGTCAGGTTGAGGGATGAAAAAAACCATGGAAATGCAACCACAAAGATGCACTATAAATTACTCAGACTCCAATCGCATATATCTTATTGTTTCTGGTAATCTTTAAGGGTAGGCCTTCTCATTTCTTATTTTCTATTGCTCTATGCAGTTTCTGTCAATTGTCTGAGTATTGTCTGCTAACCATAGTTTTCTACAGGCATATGCTTCTATGCTATATCTCAGAAAATTTACAAACTTCAAGATTTTACTGAGGGGGAAACCTGTGGAACAGTTAACATTGTGGATGAATTGAAATACTCAAAGTTGGTTACATACAAACCTCAGGTTGCTGCTGCAACAGAAGTGGTCAGATGAATGGTGTAGTTACGAAAAAATAAAACATGAGCTTTCTGTGTTTGTTTCTTAGAAGCATGGTTATGCCTTTTTATTGCATAAAAAAGAAGCAGGGTTATGCATTTATCCTATTTTCTTCCCCATGTCAACATTAATGCAACCCCTGCGATTTTATGTGAAAATTCGTGTTTGCTGGTTTTCCTCTAGCTTTCGCTTCATTTTTCCTAAAGAGAGTAATTAGCTTGAAAGTCTCAAAGAGGAACATATTGTGGTTTGGGGTATGAAGGCTTGTTAAAGAGATCCCACCTGTTAGGGATGCTCTATATTATATGTAGAATAGGAAAATAACAGACATATATTTACGTTGTTACTTTATTTGGGAGATACTGTTAGATCATCGATATTATTATTTTTGTCTATTTAGGCCAAGAGAGCTTGTACGCATGTTATTCCAATGAGAAATAAAACATGCCAGAAGTTATACCTTTTCTTTTAATGGTTCATGAGATCTGAAGGGTCTCCTTCAACCTTAATCACCATAGATTCCACCAAGAATGGTTGGAATCTGTTATGGGCCCAGACTTTATGTTCTAGTTAATGGGTGATTAATAGAAAAATCATTGATAACAACTTTACGGTTGTTTAGGTTTTGACTACAGTGAAATTAGGCTTAGGGTTAAGGGCTTGTTAAGAGAGAAACTTGCGATTTTATAAATTGTAAAAATAAAAGATAATAATTTCATGCTTATTTTATTTGCTAGAGTAATAGTTTATTTATATAAGTTTTGTGATCTAGCTTGCCAAAAATGAAGGATAATGATAAATCTAACAATATTTTCTAATTATAACCATAAATATAAGAAGTAAAATAACAAGATAAAGATAAACATCTAATTTCTAATCTAATTATTTTAGAATCAAGTCCATAACATTGCCCCACCCTTGACATTAAGCTTGTCCTCAAGCTTGAAGGCTCAATGGCTATTATTCAATTCCTGAATCATTTAGTGGTTGGTCGTCAAGATACTCATTCTCAACTTCTATCTCAAATAGCTTCTTGTAGCTATGTTCATATGTGAAAGGCTTGTCAAGGATAAAGCATAGACCCTTGATAAGTTGCTCTACTACTTCTAACCCCTTCAAACTATGGATATCAGATGTTGGTTTAAGATCTATACCTGCACCAGCAACACTTAATCCTCCCTTTTGCCGACTGCACTACTTGTATAGTTTTCAAGTATTTCTCTCTAGTCATCTCCTTTAATTATCTTGTGCTAAGTTCACTGCATTGTCTATTGTCTATAGGTAGATTTTGGAACTCTACTTCCATTGTTATTGCCACTATTAACCTAGGGACTAATATGGAGACTAGCTGCTTGGCTGACATAATGGGAACCTTGACTACCAATTTCAAAAATTTTCTTTGATACTTCTTCACCAACTAGTTCTAATTCAACTTCTTTAATTTGCCCGATGAGTTAGTCCTCAGAGGTGGGCTAAATCTCATATTGCAAAGATCCTTAAGATGGGGCTACATCAAGTGGTGTTCTTATTAAGTAACCTTGTACTAGCACAATTGGATTTCACTCACAAGATGAAACAAAGCCAACCCATTCGGTTAAGTTTCAATGTTCCCTAGTTGATGAAAAATTATTTATACATTTTTAACAAAGTTTTGGTTTTTAGTGCCATTGTAAGAGGGAAATTCCCACTTAGCATAAGGTATGAGTAGGTTTACAGTTGCCTCTTGATACTACCAGAGGTGGTTCTTCATGTGTTGTCAATTTTTTTTTTGGGTAGATTTAGGGTGGTTGCTCACACTTCAATGTGCTAACACCTAGGTTGGATGACATTAGCGGATCGAATTTGAGATCTGGTTATAGGACAACCACAACTTATTTCCTCTTGCAGAAACCGTGTGTCCTTACTCCTCTTCCTTCCGAAACAACCTATGCTTAATGTGTGTAGGGCTACTAAAGAGAGAACCCTTAATGTCTAGGAAAATTGATTAGAAAAATTTTAGGAAACAATAACCTAGGCATATCTTCCTAGTTCCATTATTCAAACACTATTCAATACAAGGCAATTACAACTCCCCCCAACTACCTACATTACATTTTGACACATATACAAACACTACTAGATGTATGCTACACTTATCTGCTACTTAGGTAACCTGACATGCATCATCTTATTCAAACAAAAATGTATTAACTAACAATGAAAACAAATTAATTAATTTTGTTTTTCCTTCTAGAATACACATGCTTAAAAGGGATAACATTACTCCCCCCTTCAAGAACGCGCATGACCTCAAGCGCGAAAGTAGGGTAGTGACGCTTGAGCAGGTTGGCATCTTCTGAAGAAACTTCAGATGGAGAATAATTATGTCAATGGATGAGTAGCTCAGGAGAGGATGCTATCTTGTGAACTTCCAAGATTACTTGTGATGTCGAAATAACACGTCCTTTATCCATATCTAGAAGTGAAGGTTGAGTTGGAGTTATTCCGTGAAATTTCTTCAAGCAAGAGACATGGAACACCGGGTGAATGCGAACTAAATATGGAAGTTGGAGGTGATACGCGATTGATTCAATCCTTTCAATGATGGTAAGAAGACCATAGAAACGGGGAGATAACTTAGCATACTTCTTGATGTCCAAGGATTGTTGATGATAGGGATGTAATTTGAGAAGGACCAAGTCACCAATATGAAATTGAAGATCTCAATGTGTAGCATCATAGGTGTTCTTTATATGTTGTTGTGCTTGTAGGAGTTGATTTTTGGCTTGTTGGATGATCTAATCACGATTAAGTAGAGCTTATTGCACCACTTTAAGCTTGGTGGAGCCTGGACAGTAGTTGAGAAGACATGGTGGAGCCCAGCCATACACAATTTGAAATGGTGTGGATTTTAAAGTGAAGTGATAACTTGTGTTGTAACAATATTCCGCTCAAGAAATCCAATCAATCCACTTCTTAGGATGATCACCTACAAAACATCTCAAAAACATTTCAATGGTGCAATTAGTGACTTTCGTTTGACTATCAATTTGGAGATGGTAAGTTGAGGAAAAACAAAAGCTTAGTGCCACATAATTTGAAGAGTGCGCGCTAGAAAACACTTGTGAAAGTTGCATCTCTATCACCTACAACCGTTTCAGGAATTCCATGAAGATATACAATGTTGTCAAAGAATGCTCAGGCAATTGAAATTGTAGTATAAAGATGATATAAAGGCACAAAGTTGGCGTATTTTGAGAAACAATCGACGACTACTAACATGACTGATTTTCCATAAGATGAGGGCAACTCATCAATGAAATCCATTGATATGTCGAACCAAATCTGGTGAGGAACTTAGAGTGGCTAAAGAGGTCTAGGTAGTTGGAGATGGCCATTTTTATTCTTTTGGCATATTAAGCAAGCATGTACAAAATCTTGAACTTGCTTCTTGAGTCCTTTCTAAAAGCAATCACGTGTCACTTTGAATAATGTTTTCTGATATCCTTCATGTGTGCTATTGTAGATAGCTGCGATGATGGAAGTACAAAGGGTAGATGTGGGGTGGACATAAACTTTCTATTTGTAGAAGATCAAACCATCGTTGAAGCTCTAATTCTGATCGAGTTCCTAATGCTCAATGCGCAGGATAATCTGTTGCAACTCTGGATGATCATGATTTTCCTATTTAATGGAGTAAAAAAAATTATATTTGTGGGCAGGAAATGGAGGACAACATACTCTCTTGCTCATTCTTGTGTGATAGAGCATTTGCTACTTGATTCTCTTGTCCAACTTTGTACTCAATGTAGAAATCAAATCCTAATAACTTGCTTATCTAATGTTGCTATGGAGAGGTGGTAACTCGTTGCTCAAGAAGAAATTTGAGACCATAATGGTCTGTCCTCACTAAAAACTTGTGGCCCCATAAGTAAGCTCTCCAATGTCGTATGGCTTTAGCTAACCCAGTGAGTTCATTTTCGTAAGTTAGGAGTTTAAGATGTCACTAGGCAAATGATTGGCTATAAAAAGCAATAGGACGTGTGTCTTACTAGAGAACCACCCTTATTCCAATGTTCGAGGCATCACATTCAACTATAAAATCCACATCAAAATTAGGAAGAACCAATATCGGAGATTTGGTCATTGCATCCCGTAAAGCCAAGAATGCGGAATTAGCTTGTTCATTCTGAAAAAAAAAAAAACTATTTTTTCATAAAAGTTGTGTTAAAGGGGTTGTAATTAAACCATTATTCTTAACAAATTTTCGATAATATCCTATTAAGCCAAGGAATCCTCTTAATGCCTTAACGTATCAGGTCTTGGCCAAGTTAACATCGCCTCAACCTTTTGAGGATCTGCTTAGACCCTTTTGCCTGAAATGATGTGACCAAGGTACAACACTGTTGTTTGTGCAAAGATACACTTCGATTGCTTCAAATATAGTTGATGCTTTTGGAGAACTAGGAAAACCATCTTAATGTGTTATATGTGCTTCACCTATGAACAACTATAGATCAAAATGTCATTAAAGAATACTAAGGCAAACTTTCTCAAATATCCTTTAAACACCTCATTCATAAGTGCTTGAAATGTCGATGGGGCATTAGTTAAACCAAATGGCATGACTAGAAATTCAAAGTGGCCATGATGAGTGCGAAATGCAGTTTTATCAATATCTAATGGATGTATTTGAAATTGATGATGTCCAGAACATGAATCTAACTTTGAAAAATAACATGCTCTGTGCAATTCCTCTAATGATTCATCAATAACAGGTATAGGAAACTTATCTTTGATAGTCTTGTCATTTAAAGCACGGTAGTCAACACAAAACCTCCACGTTTGATCGACCTTCTTAACTAATAAAATGGGAGATGAGAAAGGAGATTGACTAGGTTGAATAATTCCTTTAGCTAACATCTCCTCACATCACCTTTCAATTTCATCCTTCGAGTTATAAGGATAGCAATATGGGCGTACCACCACTAGAAGAGTTCTTTGCTGTAAATGAATTTTGTGATCACATGACCTCCAAGGTGGAAGACCTGTTGAGCTATTAAAAAGTGGAGAAACTTATATATATAGCAGCTTCAAATCCCTTTCATGATCAGCTATGTCTTGCATGATTGCAACCATGGTTGTCAAAATCGCGATTTTACGTAGAATCATCAGGGGGTCCGTAGAATCGGAACGTAAAAACGTAAGTTTTTACAACCTTTATAAAATAACCTTTGAATATTAAAAATTTACTTACGGTAATCATTAAAAAATATAATGGATAATATAAATTAAAAATTTCAGCATAGAATTGGGTCATAAATCACAATAAAAGTCATAATATAGATAATCAAGCATAAGTTGTATAATATAAATAATCAACCAAAAGTCTCAATAAAAGTTATGAAATCATAAATCATATTACAAAACAAGAATTAAAATAAATTATCACAATTTCCACCATCTCTCTCATCCATATCATCATCATCATTTGCATCTTCATCTTCTTCTTCTTCATCAATGTCAACATCATCATGAGGTGTACTGCTACCAATGATTTCCATATCCTCTAATTCCAAAATTTTTGAAGTTCCTATTTGCATTTCAGCTTCAACATTATCAATATCATGAAGGTCCAAATCATTTGGGATTAGGAACTTACTGACAGGACTCTCCAAATTGACATAAGCACCAATTTCATCCTCCTCCGCATCATCTTTATCTTCATCCCTTGGACTTGGAAAGATATGCAACACACCTTGACCTTCATTCTCATTTGATGAGTCAAACACATTTTCTTCTTCAACTATCCATTCATCATCAGATGAGAGATCTTCAACAGTGAAAGTAGAAGTGTCAGTGTCAGCAATGCATCTTTCTTTCCTATTTCGTAATTTCAAGTTATGCATTACAAAGACTAAATCATTCATCTTTTGTTGATGCAACCTATTCCTCTTTTTTGGTATGGACCTGAGAATGAAAAAGGTTATACATAACTTTATAAGATTCATAATCTTAATAAGTAATAATATATAAAATTAAATAAAAGAACTATTTGTATCGTACCATTTCAAATGCACTCCAATTCTGCTCACAAACTGAAGAACTACAAGTCAAACTTAAAACACGAATAGCAAACTTTTGTAGTTCTGGGCATTCATCTCCATATGAATCCCACCATTTAGCTGGAGCTTTTTTGTTTCTTGCTAACCTTGCAGCTTCAATGCCAAATAGTCCCTTAGCATCCTTAAATCTTTCAAGCTGCATATCAATCTTACACCTTTCTGTTGGATTAGAAACCATACGCTCTATGCAACCATATAATCCAATCTTAACATCGGCATCAACTTTAAAATCATCACTATAATGATAATGGGGATTCAAATAATAAGCTGCAACATGTAATGGTCTATGAAGTTGAAGCCCCCATCTCTTGTCAATAATCTTGAAGATAGGTTCATAACTACATTAAATAAATATGATTTCAATTTAGAAATGAAACTTTAAAATTAGCACTAAAGAAAATATTATATATAGCTAACAAGTTACGATATTACCTTTTCTTCACATTGTTGAAGTTTGCTTTAATTTTCTGCTTAGCACGATCCATTTCTGGATAAATGAAACCCATAGCTAGTTGATCATCAAAATCCACTAATCTAAGCACTTTAATCAAGGGAAATGAAGCTTTAAGGCAAACAATAACATTCTTCCAAAACCACTTGTTGAATCCGCTTTCCATCACTTGTGGTCGAATACTTACATGATTTCCAATGACTAGAAGTGAACATCATCATCAATGCACTTTTCAACTCACTAAGGCAACCTAATGTCAAATACGAAGTGGCAAAACGAGTTGCACCAGGTCTAATCAAGTCCCTCCCTTTAGTGTATCTTCTCAAAATTGAGATAAGTATAGTCCTGGAATAAATATATGTAGTAATTTGCCTTCCTTTTGCAATTGTCCCTTGATGGATCTTCAAATTCTTCTCAAAGTCTTCCAAGGTCAAATCGATGCAATGTGCAGCACAAGGTGTCCAATATAAGCATTTTCTCTTCTCCATCAATTTTTCTCCTGCTGCTTTATAATTTGCAGCATTATCTGTAATAACTTATACAACATTTTTCTCTCCAACCTTCTCCACAATATCATCTAACATTGCTAAAACTTTGTCGGTTATCTTGGATACATCAGAAGCATCTATAGATGATAAGAAGACCATTCCTTTAGGGCTATTAACCAAGAAATTGCATATGGAACGCCTCTTTCTATCAGTCCATGCATCAGACATAATAGAGCAACCTATTTTTTTCCATTCAGCTTTGTAGTCATTAAGTAATTCCATTGTTCGAACTACTTCTTTCTTCAAACAAGTCACCCGTAGCTCATGATAAGAAGGAGGTTTAAGCCCACATCCATATCGACCAACCACTTGAAGCATCTTCACAAACTCTGGATTTTTGACACAGTTAAATGGAATTGCACTAGTATAGAAAAAACGAGCAATTTGTTGGCTACATTCTTCTCTCAAATCTTTCTTCATGAATTGGTTAATTGTACCTTGCGTTGCCCGTGTTCCACTTTGACAATTTTTTTTTTTTTTTTGTTTCAGAAAGAAGTCCATGCAATTCCTTTCTTTTTTGTTTATCCCTATTTGCTCCACCTCATCATCAGTATCATCAGAATCTTCAATGCCATGAATTTGCTTTCTCTTCATTTCTAATAATTTTGTCGCTTTTAGCAACATTGTTAACATTTCATTTTTTACATCATTCGGGACACTGGTGCATGGCTCTACATCTTTACACGTACACCTCAAGTGATTCTTGAATCTGTAAATGCCTCCACTAACAATTTTATTACAATACTTACATTTAACTTTTTTCCCATTGTTGTCTACATCAATTCCATGCTCCCAGCCTACATCAAATCTACTTCCAAGTGAATTCTTTCTTTTCGAACTATCTCTAGATGATTTGGAAGATGACATTTTAACTCAATCAATACTTAAAATCCTATAAAAAAAAAGAAAAAAGAAAAAAAGGAGTAAAGAGAGCTATAGTAGAAAGTAGAAACTATAAAGTACTATTACATATTTACAAATTACATTTATAAAGTAAATTGCTCATGCTCATGCTCATATAACAAATAATTACTAATTAGAACTAGAAGAGATAGCAAGAAAAATAACTATAAAGCTTTTCTTTAAATCATCATCAAGAAAAGGAAAGCAAAACATAAGGGGTAACAAGCTTTACATTCCATAAAGCTAGAAAAATGAGTATATTATAAATTTATAACTAAGTAATATAATCCCATTTCCAAATTATAACAATATAACTTAGCACACTACATGCTCAACCTAAACCCTCCAAATGCAACTTGTATGAAGGATTAAGTTTCTCTGGAATTGGCTTCATTGATATTTAAGCACATAATACATTTGGACGGGGTTGCAATAGTATCCTGATCAAAGAGCTTACGAAGGGGATGAGCGGAATAGGGAGTTTATTGGATGGGGTTCAACTAGCGAAATTCCATTACTTAGCCTTAGGAGCGGAACATATTCCACTTTCAAGCTCAAAGATTAAATAGCTAGCTTACTTAAAATTTTTTAACAGCTGAAAGTCTTTATATAAGTACCTGATAAGTACAAATTAACACTTGGATTGAGATCGAATATCAACTTGGATTGAGATCGGATAAGAAAACACGAAGAAAAATGCTTTTTGGAAGGAATAGGGGAAGAGCACGGCCGGGTAATTAAATTGCACGATCGTGTGTCAAGGAAACACGCCCACAGAAGCACACACGGTTGAACACACGGTTGAAGGCACGGCCGTATGTTGAGCTTGGAAAATCCACGAAAGCACACACGGTTGAGTACACGGTTGAAGGCACGACCGTGTGCTGAGCTTGGAAAATCCATAGAAACACATACGGTTGAGTACACGGTTAAAGGCACGGCCATGTATAAGCCATGTGTCGAGACCGTGTGCTTGAAAAAAGTCATCCGTTTCAGGAGATTTAGCTATCAACTCATCTTGAAGGCCTTGAAAGCCATCAACTCATCTTCACTAGAAGTATTGCCCATTCACAACTCACAAGCATAAATACGAAATTCAAATACCCATTCACAATCATAACTCACAAGCATAAAAATTCACATGATACACTACATTACAACTATACAAGTACAAGTATTGCTAGTCATACAAGTCATACCTAACGCAAAACTCGTGTCTATGAAGATGGATCTCAACTCGGTGGCTTGCTGTAAGAAGGATCGCTACTTAGCGGCACTCACTGTTTCCAATTTCGTTCAATACACAATCGTAACAACACGAAGGAGAAGGATCACTAGCTCGCTGCTCGTTGCTCTTTGTTCTGATAGTATCAGCTCAGCTCAGTGTGGAAGTGGAACTATGGATCTCGGCTCGCCTCTCCTGTTTTCACTGTCTCTCTTCTCCTCTCTCTACTGAACTTTGAAGAACTTCAACGTACAGGCTACAGCAACAAGTTGGAAATTGCAAAGGACGCGCTGAGTCGCCGGTTAGGCTGGGCCGGGCTGGGCTTGGATCCGATCCGAATGGCTTAAGCTTGCAATTAGAAATATTTGTGGAATCGGTTGAAACGGATAGAATCGCAATTTTGAACGATTTTACTATTCAAAATTGTAATTTTATTCCGATTTTGCTTCTCTCCGATTTTGTGTACGAGTTAACTAGGAATATATATACAAACTCGTAAAATCGTTGAATCGTATGAGTTAAAACGCGATTTTGACAACAATGATTGCAACCTTAAAAGGGACTGTTTGATCAGCAATTTTCACGGAAAATGATTTGCCTCTAATGTAAGATAAATTTCATCTTCATTGAAGAAAAATCCCAAGTAATTATGCTTGAAGATTTAAGCCAATTTACCCTTAATAGCACTTCAATTCCACATAATTGTAAAGAATACAAATCCACGATGAAAGAATTATTTTCAATTTGTAAGGCAACATTTTTGTAGATCCTTGAACTTTGCACACGTTCACCATTGGCTACTACCACCTTCAAACAATCTTTAAGCTCCACCTATATGTGAATTAATTATACCAAACTTGAACTTATGAAGTTGTGGGTACTTCCAGAATCTACCAAGATTAAAACGGAATGACCCTTGATCACCCCTTGTATCTTCATCATTATTGGCTACGAAAGTCCAACAATTGCTTGCAAGGATATTTCTAATTCCCCCTCAGTATCTTCTATGAGACCAGACTCCTCTAGTGGATCTAAACTGGGCTTTTCTTCTAGTTCCAACAAAAAAAATTTCTTACACTTATGTCCAATAGTGAAAAGCTCATCACATTGTAACTAAGTCCCTTTTTTCTCCTACTTGCCAATTCCGACCTACTCAGCCTATGAATATAAGGGCCCTTGTTATTGGAAATAGATGGAGTGAAAGTTCTCCTATATGAGGTCATCTTGTCCTTGACGAAATGGATGCCCCTTCTCTCATATTGATGCGCTAAAGCCATGGCTTGATTCAGACTTCGAGGTTGGTGGAGCTCCACTTCCACGGCAATATAATCCCTTAACCCACTGATAAAAGTGGCGATTTCATCTTGAGGTAATAGGGAAGTGGTGTGGGTGGCCAATTGCTCAAATCGTTGCTAGTAAGCTTCCACTATTCTTGTTTGTTGTAATTTAGCAAGTTCACCTAGTTTATTAGTGCTTAAGGGAGGACCAAACCGAATGTTGCGCATCCTCTTGAATTTATCTCATGTCAGTTCTGGATTTTCTCTCTCTAACTTCAAGAACCAAAGTTGCGCATCTCCTCCCATGTGGAATGCAGCTAACTCAACCATGTTGGTTGTTGCGATCTTCTGATGTTTAAAAAAGTGTTCACAATGATTTAACTAGCCAATGGGGTTGACATTCCCATCATGCTTGGGAAAAACAATCTTAGAGAATTTTGGAATCATGATGCCTCTACTAGAGTTGTTACCTTGGCTATTCTTGCCTTCATCCATTCTCCAGTGGTTTATTCCACCATCCAAGTGTTTGCTAGCCACACGAAAACATAACCCCCTCGCAATAGACTCACAATTTCCACACCCAACTATTGTTGTCTCAACTCCATTCTTTCCCAATCCTCTTTGTACATCAATAAGTAGGTTTTGAACTGTTGTTATAGTTGCTTGATTTCTTCCATTGGCTCTAATACCAATTTGTTAGCAGATCGAATATGAGATCTAGTTATAGGACAACTGCAACTTATTTCCTCTTGCAGAAATCGTGTGTCTTTACTCCTCTTCCTTCCAAAATGACCTATGATTAATGTGTGTAAGGCTACTTAAGAGAGAACCCTTTATCTCTAGGAAAATTAATTAGAAAATTTTCAAGAAACAACAGCTTGGGCATATCTTCCTAGTTCCATTATTCAAATACTGTTCAATATAAGGTAGTTACAACTCCCCTCAATTGCCTATGTTACATTTTGACACATATACAAACATTGCCAGATGTATGCTATGCCTATTTGCCACTTAGGTAACTTGACATGCATCCTCTTATTTAAATAGAAATGTACTAACTAATAATGAAAACAAATTAATTATTTTTGTTTTTCCTTCTAGAATACATGTGCTTAAAAAGGGATAACATAGGCGTTACCACATAGGTGTTTAGGTGTGTGCCTCTACGTGTAGAAAAGCTGAGCACACTCCATGGTGTGCCTATGGAGGGTGCCTTGTAGGTTGTGCGACTGTTGGGGTGGCTCCTCCTTTGACTTGCTGCTGTTGCTAATGGAGGCATAGGTTGCTGTTGCTCCAAGTTGGAGCTTAGTGAGCATGCATGCCATGTTGTCTATATGTGCTGTAAATATCAATGTGCCACTTTTTCTACTTCTTTGTCAGCCTTATCCTTCTCTCTTTCTCTTTGATTTTCTTTCATAAAAGCCACCAATTGTTTGCTCAAATGCAAAAAATCTCTCGAGCTTTGATATGAATATGTTATTAAAGCTTGAGATCAAGTTGATGGGAGATTAATAGCAAAATCGTTGATAATGACTTTGTCTCTATTTTGATTTCGACCCCTCTTGGGGGAATCTATAGTGAAATTAGGTTTAAAGTAAACGATACATAAAAGGAGAACTCTTTAATTTTGTAAATCGTAAGAATAAAAGATTATAACTTTTAACTTGTTTTATTTATTTGAGCAATAGCTTATTTTTAGAAATCTTATAACCTAACTTGCCAAAATAGAAGATAATGGTAAATCTGACTATATCTCCTAATTATAACTATAATTTTTAGAAAATTATAGCAAGATAATAATAAAATATTTTATTTCCTAATTTAGTTATTCTTGAATCAAGCCCATACATATCTAAGCAAAAGCACATCTTTTTTTTAGATTAATTTTCCATGAATGCCCCCGACTAAATCTAAGCCTTTTGATGGGAAACAACCTTCGCAAGCTCCTCTCGGCTTTTTCTCTCTCTTCAAAATTCAAATTGTAGAGTGAGAAAATCCTTTGCCCCCTCTTCTCCTCCTTCCTTCTTTCTTCTTCTTTTCTCTAACCTTTAGCCCTTTCTTCCTCGTCTCTTCCCAACCTCGCAACCTCGCCTCTCTTTCTATCTCTTCACCTAGGCTTTTCCTCTCTTCTCCTTTCTTTTGTAACCTGGTCCTTTAAAAAAACCCTAGTTTCATCTTTTGTCTTTCTCCTACTCGTCTCTCATTTTCTCCTTTCTCTTCGTTCTCTCCTTTTCTCTTCTTTACTCATGTTGTCTTCTCCTTTACTTTTCTTCCTTCGTCTTGTTCTTGGTTTCTCATGGTTGTCTCTATGAAAAAGTTTGCTCGTAAACACAAGAAAGTGTACTTTGACAAGCTTGCGTCTAAGGCACTCGTGCCTAGCTTTCTAGGTTATTCTCGTCAGGGTTGGAAAATGCTCTGACCAAGTTTGAAAAAAGTTCCAATGGAGGTGCCTTCTCAAATGAAGAAGTCTAAGGTTGGTTCTGGTGAGGTAAACATTGGGAAAGAAGTTGAGGGTGGTGCTGTTCTCAAGGTGGGTTTAGGGCCCAAGGTCAAAAGTCGGGGATGTGAAGTGACGTCTGCTGGGTCTCCTTTTACTACTTCGAGTAACACCAAAGGATCTCTTTCTGACTCCACTTTGAGTGAGATAAAAAAGGTTGCAGATGAAATTGAAAGCTAAGCTAACTTTAGCCCAGCTGGAAAATCAAATCCACAACCACCACTCTTTTGAAGTCGTGGTGGCCGAAGTTAAGCAGTTGGCTCCTGACCTAGTCATGCCTCCAAAGGTCGATGTGGCTTTAAAATACTATCCTCTGAAGGTTGACGATAAAGTTTGGGTCAAATCGCCAAGATCAGTTTCGGAGGTAGGTTAGCGAATTTGGAGGAGCATGCTTGTTGGGTATTTCCTTAGTAGAAGCTCGCCGTTTCCTATGGTACAAAAGATAGCAAAAACCATTTGGGCTAGTGAAGGGTTGCTTGAGGTTACGACGAATGGTTGTGGGTATTTCCTTTTTAAGTTCTTAGATGAAGATTCTTTTCAAAGGGTTTTGTAGCAACCATGGTTTTTCTCCAAAAAACTTCTTGCCCTGGAGAGATGAAGGATAGGTATGTCTCTTTCATGTGTGCAACCTAGGAAGATGTCGATTGAGGTAAGATTATGGGGTGTGCCAATGGAATTTCTATACAATGAATGTGTAGGTTATGCTGTCAGTGCCCTTGGGAAGCCATTACAGGTGGATATTGTAACTGCTCTAAATACAAGAGTTAAGTTCATTCAAGTTTCGGTGGACATGGAGGTTGATGGGGAGTTTGTAGCAGACTTCCAAATGGAATGTGCGGATGGTTCTATACAGAGGGTGGATGTAGAATACCATATTTACCACTCCAATGTTTGAAATGTAAAGTGTTCGGACATAGTGATGTGAAATGTTTAGACCTGGAGGGAAGTGGAACGGTAGCGGTTAGAGGAGAAAGTCCTAAGTGTCACCAAGCTGTGGAAGCATCTCTACCTACTAATAAGGTTGCAGTGAAATCAGTTGATGGTATAGTGATTGAGGAAGGTGGTTAAAGTCTAGCAAAGTCAGTGGTATAGTGATTAAGGAAGGTGGGTTAAAGTCTGGCAAAGTTGTGGCTTCAGTAACACCTGGTAAAGGAAAAGCAAAATCCTTAGTTATTGTTGAGGAATCTAGCTGCTCTGATTCTTTACCTATTCTTAGGATGGGTGAAGGTCCTTCATCTCCTCCTATTTGTTCAGTGTCTTAAGGTGAATATGAAGATTCTGGTGTGTTGGGGGATAAATTGAATGATGTTGAAGGGACTCTTGCAATGTTTCTTCATCCTTCATGTTGGTCAATTTGACCTCTCCATCTTGTGTAGTAGAATCCCCTCTCTTCCCTCTTTGAATTCGGAAGACGCAAGTGTTGCCCCAGATATAGGTGAGCCATCTAGCCCAGATAGGCATGCCTCTATCAGTTTAGAAAAGAGGAAAGAGAAATGGAGGAAAAAGCGGGCTAGGGAGAATAGAGAGAGGGAGAAGGTTGAGGCCTCCTCTAGGTTGTCTTGCTTTCGAGATTCTTGAGCTGGTTGCTGTATGTATATATTGTAAATGCTATGTTAGCTTCTTGGATTATTATGGGGCTGAATGACCTTTGTAAATGGGATGCAATTAAGAGATTGTTTAGAGATTTTAAAATTTCTCTGTTGAGTATTATTGAAATGAATGTTAGATCTTCAAAGATTGACTGAGCTTAGAGGTATTTTTGGTCAAATTGGAGGTTGGAGCCGCATCCTAGCGGTAGAATCTAGGTGATTTGGGATCTAAATGTTAGGAATATTTAAGTCTTGGAATCATTTGACTTGTTTACCCATTGTAGAATTCATTTAACTGGTCAAAGCTTTGGTGCTATGTGTCACGATCCTAGGTTCTCGCTAGCACAGCAAGATCGTGCGATGCTTATTGTCTTGTCTTTATAGTTGTAAGCAAGCCTAATCGCTATTTGGTTAGCTCAGATTGGCCCGTATACCTGTAAACAACACGCAAGGACAATAAAAAGGCAATAATAAGGAAAGGGATATAGGCAATAATTATATACTTTTATTGATATCGAATGTATAAGGGATTACAGTGTGTGCATGAAAGAATAGTGTATAAGTAGGTTTCTTTGCCGTGAGTAGTAAGTGGTGAGTAAGAGCTTGTATTTACAAGAGTACTCACTCCCTCTTTAAAGAGCTTTATGGGCTTTTCTAGCTCCTACAGGAGGAGGCATTAAAATTGTTAAAATGACAATATGTTTAAAAATAGAAACTGTTATTTTAAGTAAGATATAATAGAAGCCAACCCTTACTATACAGTGTATACATTGTTACAATTGATGTGATCTTAATAACTTCCTTCACTTAAATCTATTGAAGTCCTCCTCAATGTGTGCTAGCGCTTCATCTTGTTGATGGAGGTCTATTGGTGCTATTGATGTTCTTTTTGATATTGGCATGATGTCATCTTTTGTCTCCTAGCTATTGCCTTTATCTGCCTGATCTCTCTACTTCATTAAGTATTCGGTGTGTTCTTCTCTAGTGGAGGGGTCTCTGACAGTCCTCTTGATAAGGATATCTTTGATAGCTTGACCAACATTGAACTTGAGCTTGATGTGCAGCCACTTTGATTTGTTGTGAAAAGGGTCTTCCATGTTTGAATGGTAAGGCTTTAGGATGCTCACATGAAAGACTTGATGGATCTTCAATCATGCGGGTGGTTCAATCTTATATGTAGCTCTTTCAATCCTTGAAACAATAGGAACTAGATCAATATATTTTTGAATCAGTCTTCTGTTCTTGTTCCTCAGTGATCTGATCTACTCAAGTAGAAGATTTATGATGGCTTGGTCTCCAACATTGAATTCTCCACATCTGCGCTTCTGATCTACCCATTCTTCATTCTATTGGAAGCCTTCTTAAGGTAAGCTCTAGCAACTTCTGAATTCTATTTCCAATCTTTGGTGAACAGATAAGCTCTGGGGTATTTTCTTGTGTAAGGTATGGACACTGTGTGGGGTAATAGTGGTTGTTGACCTGTGATGATCTCGATAGGGCTCTTGTTAGAGGAAGAGCTCCGCTGGATGTTGAAATAGAATTGAGTGATATTTAGCAAGTCAACCCAATTCTTTTGGTTAGTGGACATAAGGTGCCACAAGTGTTCCTCTAGCAACCCATTGAATCTCCTTGTTTGGCCATCGCTTTGTGGTTGATAGCTAGAGGTTGTGCTCAATTCGGAACCCAGGAGGCTGAACAATTCTGTCCAAAATTTGTCTGTAAACTTGGTGTCCCTATCACTCAAGATGTTTTGGGGCACTTCCCAAAACTTCACGATGTGTTTGAAGAAAAGCTGGGCTGTCTCTTCAGCATTTGAGCTCTTCATGGTCAAGGAGTTGTAGAACCTCCTCCAATAGTCTTCCATTGCTCTAGTTTGATTCAACTTCACCAAGTTCGCTGAGGTTTTGATTCTCAATGATGCCTAAAACTAAAATGCCCTGTTTCTGGTTGTTTTATCTTGTAAAACAATAGCTCTGCTCCAACCACCATGTGGAAAGATGTACACCCAACCCAATTCATCTGCAGCGTCCCTTGGAGTCGAAAAAATTGCTTGCCCCAGTTCAGCCATGCAAGTGGGTCCTCACGACTGGTGTACAATTGCAATCAAGCTTGGCATGGCATGAGACAACTGTCAGGTTTGGCCAAGCATTCTTTTGTCTCTTTATGCTCCTTGGGTCTGCCTAAGCAGCTATTTGAGGTGTCTCTAGTCGGGTAACTGAGCATATAGCCGGTCCTGGGTTTCTGCTGCACATAGCTAATGCTCCCTTCGCTAGTGCTTGTTGAGTCCCTCCTGGCCTTATCCTTACAAAGCATCCACCTTATCTCCATAATTGTCCATATCATATTTTTTGTGCTGCTCGTGTATATCTGCACAGTTTACGAGGAACAAAAGTACGAGCTTCATGCCATAAAATCCTTGAGAAGATAAAGTAGTGTTTTTGTGGCATGGCTCATTTGTAATTTTCATTCTGAATACATGATTTGAAACTATTGTGTTGTGGTCATTTCTTTTAGAACTGCAGTTTTTAAGGATTTTTTTTTCTTTTTATATATAATATATATGATTTAGAAGTGCTGTAAGGACAGGAAATCACCCATTTTTTATCGGATAGGCCCTTTACCCTTTTTTCTCCACTCTTTGATGTATATAACTGCTTTCAGAAGTACTTAAGGGGATTTATCTCTGTATTAAACAATTATTCAAGTACATTAGTGCATTTTTCACATGCTTTTGATGAAAATTTTTCTTTCTTGGTTTAGGATATTGTGGAGACTACCATTGGATTTTTAAAAGGGGCACCCAATATTGCAGTTTATGGGTACAATGTGTACCATAAAAATTGGCTGATCAAGGTCAATCTTGTTTCTGTCTTGGTAGATTTAGATATAACTAGCATTTATTTCTCTCTTTCTTAAAAGTTCTTGTTGTAGTTGATAAGCATAATGTGACATTTAAATATTAGTATCGAACTTTCACATGTCAAATATAGTTCTCTTAGGATGCCACCATGATCTTTCCACCATAACCACACCACTACTCTCTCTACCTCATCCACCACTAACAAAGCGCTATAACCTACACGCTTCACTCCCCTTTTACACCAAACAGCTTGCAAAGCTGCACATTGTCTCTGATGCACATCCACTGTAGCCATTACTTTGCATACTAGCACATACTGATTATCACCACATTTTAAATTCTGTTTATGTTAAATATGTTAGCACAAAACTAAGTAGGATAGAACTTACTTTGTTGGGCTTGCCATTAACCTTGAGATGTCAGCCTAAAATGGAAATACCATCTTATCCTTTGAAAAAGGCTACCCTGATTTCCTCTCAGCTATTCCTTTCAATTTACTCTCTATGTATCTCCTGGGAAGCTGTCAATAGATTGGTTGTACATTGGAAGTCGCCTTACTGCACACAAACAATGTCAAATTCAATACAGCTTATCCTAGAGAAATTGAATGTTTTATCATTAGGTTTTACCAATCCAATTAGGACCACAAGAGGAATGCAAATTGGATGAATATCCATTAACCTTTATAGCTGATAAAATAGTTACTTTACTCCTTGTGAGATGGTGATAGGAGCAAGAAGGTGGAAGGTCCTTTTTTATAAGCCATTTTTTCCCTTGAAAATTTGTAATGATACAAATGTGGATAAAATCAATGACACCTTATGTTATCTTGGTACTAGACCAAAGTTAAATGAGAGAAATCCTCTATTTGGGCACATATTCATTACAAGTTCTAATGAAATTCTGCAATATTGGAGGACTTGGAAGGCCCTTATACATACCTATGATAGGAGGAAGTATCTTGCCATATGCTGGGAATGTGAATAGAAGTGAAGTGCCAATTTTTATAGAATATCAATGGTTGCCATATAGGTGCTCAATATGTGCATTTGGCAACTTAATCTAATGAAACCATTAAAATGGTGAAACAACTTTCAAAATTGAAGAACTAGTGAGTTGACAAAGGAATAAAAGCTAAGGGAATCAAAATAAGTGAAAGTTTTCAAACTCCTATTCTTGGATTACAAAAACATGAAAGAGGAAATGAGGTGGATAGAGGACAAGGCATCCTTATTGAGAAATCCACATCCTGGAAGATTAGGAAAATGTAGGGGCTTTGGGATACCATTGGGTGAAGAAGAAATGGAACAGCCATTTGAGGTAATGATTCTGGGCTATGAAGGGGAAGAAGAGATTTTGTGCAGCCAACCCACATAACAATTGGTGGCACTAGTTGCTGTAGAAGGTGAGGATCACAAGTGGGAGGACAATGTAAGTAAAGCCATGTGAAGTTGGGGAAACATATTTTATAGGAACTACTATTATGTCCCAGACACCATAACAACAAGAAAGTGCCATCCCCTCCAATAGATATAGTAGTGGCAAAACAATGCCTAGGGAGTGTGGAGGAACTAGAAGTCAAGGGAAGACCATCTCTGAATTTTTGCACGTCTCTGAATTTTTGAGATACACATTAGAAATTGGAATAATACATCTAGTCTTGTCTAATAACAGATCTAGTCTTATCTAAAGGTAAGGTAAAAAATACACTTGGATATGATACATTTAGATAAGCTACCAACTGAAGAATAATCTGGACTAAATCTAAACAAACATAAAAAAATCTAGTCCATAAACAAGAGAATCATCAATTCATACACTGATCTGGAGAACTAATGTGTCCCAACTTATTTTCCGATCTTGCCCTTATGCTGATGAATATATATTGATCATTCCTAACTTGGAAATTATGTCTTGAAATCGCTTGTTAGCAACCTTTAGTCAACACATCAGCTAGCTGCTATCTCAAGGGTATATATGGTGTATTGGTCGGTCCTTTGTCAAGTTTTTTCTTTAGGACACGTTGATCAATCTTTATATGCTTCTTGCGATCATATTGTACTGGATTATGTGCTATGCTTACACCAATTTGTTGTCGCAATTTAACTTCATGTCCCTGTTCTCTTCTCAAATCGACAAGAATAATTTTAATGCACAAGATGTTCTTTCCGAGAAACATGAAGTACTTGAATTGGCTTCCTATCCACTTGAGAACCTGCATTTGTAATGTCTGTCGGCTTTTGCAACCATATCACCTCTTCTCCAGAACACGAGTCCTTTACCTGGACATCCCTTAAGGTATTGTAAAATTCTATTGGCTGCACAGAGATGTTTTGGTTCATGTTTGTGATATTTTTAATATGAGAGCTGGTCACCCTACTGTTCAATTTCCTACTTCCTTTAGCAAATCGAGGGTTTACTTTCTTTATTGGAATATGCAACTTCAATTCCCAAAAAATTACTAAAGATTCTCCAAATCTTTGATCTCAAATTTTACATTTCAATTGCCCATTCAATTTTCTTCTCTCCTTGTCATTGTTTCCCATTATTATTATGTCATCTACATACACTAAAACCCCTCTTAACTTTATCATTTTGATGCATGCTTTAATGAATGTGTGATCACCTTGGCTTTGTTTATGATCTATTTTTGTCAAAGCTTGAGTAAACTTTCCAAAGCAAGCTCCCTGTTGACTGCTTTAGGCCATAGCTCCCTGTTGACTGCTTTAGGCCATAAAGAGCCTTTTTAATCTGCACACTATTCTTTCAAAATCGTTGATGAAAACTGGCAGTGGATCCAGTAATACTTCAAAGCAGAATTTAAAAAGGATTCGATGAGCACTAGTGTTTCATAGGTGGTTCAACATGCACAATGGTAAACCCATTGTGAGAAAACTGGAAAAAACACTAGCAATATCTCTGAACTTGTGGCATCAGAGGCTTAACTAATTGGTCTGAGAATTCAGATTATGCTCTTTGCATTGTGAAATTGAGAACAAAAGCCCAAGAAAGGAAAGGCCCAAGTTTTTGGCCGAACTATCCTGAATTCAAAGCATTCTGGAAGCAGTAATGGAAGTACCAGGACTACTTTTGTACAAGTTATGTGCATTGAGGTCAGCCAGTTTTGTGTTAACAAGTTTCTTGGCAATGGATACTGTGAAGGAGTTGATTGATTATCATGGGAGATGAAGGAAGACCATACTATGGGGAATAATCTTCTGGCAGTGAGGAGGGTCTGGTAGTTATACTTGCTCATGGCAAATTCCCTAATATGCTAGAAGTTCCTCTCACATCTTTAAATTTGAAATAGGATGACTGCAACAATCTAGTCCAGATTATCACTCATCATATTAATCATTTCTGTAGAAGATATTTCTTATTCACTGGGAACTTCAACTGATGTAATCAGTATTCTTTGCAAGCTTGTTATATTGGGCTTTTGCTTTCATTCTCTCAATGAACATTATGATATTGATTGAAAGTAAGATGCATAATTTCCTTTGGGCAATTTATGAGGAAAACTACAAAGCTATCAAATGGTGCCCGGTTTGTATTTCAAGGAAGTTGCTAGCTGTACTGGACTTGGTAATCTGGAGAAAGCGGTGCTTATTAAACATCTCTGGGACCTTATCAAGAAAGGACTATGGCCAACGTGTATTAACTCTTATTTATTGAAAGGATGAATATGGAAGAAGATTATTCCTGGTATTGTTCTTGGCCGTGGTGCCAAAATATTTCATACAAGATTATTAAAAATAAGAATCCAAATAAGACTGAATCTGTTTTCCTGTCAATAGAAAATTGGAGGTGGTATGTCTAATTCGATATGGTCCGTAGTGGCTGCCATGTGGGGCTTTAACTAATGTAGTAGGAAGGGAAAGTTGTTGGGGGAGGGGGGAGGGGTTGGTTTCCTGGGGGTGGGTGTGGGTGTAGTGGGGGGTGGTGTGACAAGCTAGAATGGAGCTTGACTGGCTGGAAGTTTGGGTGTTAGATTTGTATTGCATAGCCTTCTAGAGTTCTAAACTGAAAGCCTGGGGTCAAGGTGGTTGGTTTGCTAAGGCTTTCCCATGGCATGCATTTATATGATGGTTTGCAATTCACCTATAAACTACATAAACTGGACAAGTTAATGCAATGGAAGATGTAAAGCATCAACCTATTTTTCACTAAAAGCTGGACCACAGAAGTATTGACATCTCTTTTTTCATTTTCCAGTATCCAACGTTATCTTGGGAGGATTTTCTGGTAAGGTTAGCCATGCAAACAGTCATTTAATCCTCTATGTTTATGCCAAAATTCAGTTAAGTTCTTTATGTTCTAAGTGAGTTATTGGAGTCCTCTAGGGTATATAGCTATAAATAAAGGAAAATTTTAACGGAGGGACTTGCTTGGTGCAAGAATACGAGCTTAAAGAATTTAAATAACTTAGTTACAGCGTAATTGACCTACTTGAATTTGGCATGAATTTAGTGGATTAAATTGACTAAGTTAAGACATAACAGACTTGATTTAATTTTGTCGAATATATAGAGGACTTTTAAGGTATATATACCCCCTTTTTTTTTTCTTCTGTATATTTTGTTTGGCATACACATTGTTGAAAAAGAGTGGTGAAAATCGAATGACTCAAACCAGCATTATGAGACTCCTCTGGCCCTTTATATGCACCAATATTATTTGAAACCTGTTTGATTTCTTTTAATGCATCAATACAATATATACAATTACTGAAAATCTGTCTAATGTTTAGAAACATAGAAGGAAAGTGAAAAGAACATGGTTCCATCCTTTAACTTGGAGAACTTATCTAGAACAATTTTATTAACAGAGGAATATGCAAGTTTTTCTTATGAAAAAAAGTGGATTATATTTTCAGCCATTCTGGACAGTTGCTGTTCACGAAAGAAGTCATGGTGTTGTTGGTAATAATTTCCTTCCTAAATTTTCTTTTCTTTCAGACATTTATTGGCTGAACTAGGAACAATAAGATGCTTATTGCCACAATCTGCACATACTGCAGAAGTTTTAGAAGCTAACTTTATTGAACCTGCACATGACAAGCAAGATTTTGAAAGATCATCTTTGTGTATTCGTCTAGAGGCCAGGCTGAAGCTAATACTCTCTGATTACTGGTTTGTTGTTCTTTTTACCCTTCTAAGTTCTTAGATTTGATTTCAGATGGTGATCTATTGCTTCAGCTAGATTTATTCCAATTGTCACATACCTTCACTTGATGTATAGTATGTTATTTAAAAATCTGTCTGTCTGTCTATATATATATATCTACTTGTATATATTTTTACTCTTCACTACATGTCAAATGAACTAAGAGAACTTAGGGGAACTATAATTATCTTTTCTGAAGATTGGATCTGTAGACACATGGGTTGGCAAAGTAGTAGTACTTGCAGTGCAATGAAATCGGTTCTATAATTAGCTTTTATTGCTTGCCTTCTTTCATTACATTTGGCTATTTAAATAATATGGCTAGGCTATCATTTTTGGTAGTATATAACAATAAGGTTTCTAACCCCTTTGTTGTAGGATTTAACAAAAAGGCATAATCTTCTAGAACATTTTGTAGAGTTATTTTGAGATCATTTCTTTGCTCCCATAAGACTGAAAGACATAATCTTCTAGAATATTGTACAATAATTTTGATATTGTTTTATTGCTGCCTTAATTTGTGGGCTTTTGATTGTAGCCTTGACTCTTGTCACCTTTGTCTTGATTTTGTTTTACCATGTAATCCTCTTTTCCTTTTTAAGCTTGATCCTCAATTGGTTCTGTTCTGCCTTCTTCCGTAATGCCCACCCTAGAAAGCATTAGAACCATGGTTCTTGCCAGAGATCATGGCATGGCTTTTATGGGTTAAGATGGTCATCTAACCTCTCTTAAGAGCACTGTGGTTGGACTCATTGTGGATTTAATTGTGCTGGGTTACGTATTGTGTCGGTGGATGAGAACTAACTTTTGGCAGCATGGTGTTTGGATATTGTCTGCTTCTTTTTCTCCCTGGTCACTAGTAGTATTTGCAGCTGGATCTGGTTTAATCCTTTGACTTTTTTTTTTTCCAGAATGGCCAGATGGCTTTGCCATTGGGATATCTATCATGTCCAGCCTTTAGGCTATCTCAGAAATTTTTGGAGGAATGCTTATGATCAATCTTGCTTGAAATCACCCATGACGAGTGGCTGATACAAAGTTTGTTTTGGGTTTAGGTTAGGAATGTAAAGGGGTTGAGGACTCATATGATAGAATCCTCTGATCTTATAAACTATGCTTATTTCTAACACTAATTTAGGTTAATTTTAGAATTAATATGAGCAACCTTTCTATTCAATTTTCATCTCCTTCTAGAAGTCTATTGTGCACTTTGCTGTGATAAGAAAACTCTTGCTTGGAATAAGTGAATTGTGTTCCTAAGAAATACTTAAGTTTAACTAAAATCTTTAAGTTTAGATTCATGAGTTAGATGTTTCTTTAGAAGTCTCTCTCTAGTGCATCATCACTAGTCATTGTAGTGGCGTCAACATGCACAAGTATGATGTAAACTTCCCATCTCTCACTTGCTTAATGAACATGGTATGATTCCCTTGATGTTGCTCATATTTATTGTTAACCAGAGCTCGAGAAAATCTCATAAATCATGCTTTAGGGTGACCATTATATGTAATAAATAGCTTTCTATAACTTATACACCTTATTACTTCCAAATTTAGCATCAAGACTTGGAGTGAGTTCCAAAAATATCTCTTCTTCTAGTTTCCATGCAAAAATGTGTTTTTTCACATCAAATTGATGGAGCTATCATACATCATTGTAACTCTATTCATCTTTGTTATTAAAGCATAGATCTCCTCGTCATCTATCATATTGAGTTTATGTGCATCCCTTTACTAAAGTCTTGCCATATATTGCTCCAAAACACCATTAGTTCATTGTAAATGCCCATTTACAACCAACTATTTTTTTTATTTCTTAGTAAATAAAAGTCACATTAATTTACTTTCTATAACATCCTTTCAAGTTGGATTATAGATATTTATCATTTCCATCTTGTTAAGAATACAATTGATTGAGACCCCATTCAAAGCTTTTGTAAAGATATCTTCTAGTTGTTCTCCAGGCTTTACATATCTTATGAAAATCATATTTTGTTGCATTTTTTCATGAGCAAAATGAGTTAGTTTCGATATGTTTGGGTTAATGAAATATAGGATTAGATGCAATGTAAAGAGTAGCTTGGTTATTACACCATAATTTTGTAGGTATTAGTAGCTTAATACTAACTTTAGTTAAGAATTAATGAATTCATATTATTTTACACATAGATTGTGTTATATCTCTATATCTAGATTTCGTACTTGAGTGGGACACGATATTTTGCTTCTTACTTTTCCTTAAGACCAAATTTTCTCCAACAAAACACAATGATCTGTAGTGGATCTTCTATTTATCTTAGAATTTGCCCAATCTACATGTAAGAGTGTTGACTTATGTGTGAATAAGATTATTATGCTAGCTATAAGAATTATATTTAGAATCAGTTTTATTATATTTCTTAATATAGGGTTTTAGGAGTTTTATTATATATCTTAACATAGGGTTCTTATAATTGTATGTAAATCATATTTTTTCCTATGTAAAAATGCGAGAATAATAATAATAAAAATAATTTTTTTCTCTTAAATTCTTTATGGTATCAAAGCTTAAAACCAATTTTTTAGGTTAAAATTTCCCAGTTTTGGTGTTGCCTTCAAAACCTTAGAACACCTTAAATTGGGGCTTCCTTAGTTAGAGTGGGAGGTAGTCAAAACCACCCATCCCAAAAGCTATACCACTTGATTTCTAACCTATCCTTTTTTTTTTTTTCCGATCATTGGAATCTGCGCGTGTGAATCACTTGTGTTGCTTGAATCTTCTACAACTTGTTAGAGTGAGAGGTGTGTGGTCTATTTCGGCGTGTGTGCGGTTTATTTTGGCCACTGTTATTTTGGTCGACTCTCTATTGGTATTTTGATGTCGATTAGTTGTCATCTTGGTGATTTCAATTCGATTTGAGTTCTAGATTTATAGTTTTTGATCTGATTTGGTAAACTTTACTGTTTACCCTAGAATGTTGATTTGTGTTCTCTCTATTTGTGTACATGGATTTACAGTTTATAGTTAGAAGACCTTGTTAGATTTTTTTTTTTTTTTTTTTTTGTTGTCTTGATTGCTTGGATTATTTTTTTGCATTTTTTGATTTATGGAAACTGATGAGAAAATTACCGCCACTAGTAGTAATAATCATTCACTGCAAATCAACCTTGTGAAGTTTGATGGAAATGGTTAAACTATTATGGAAACTGATATAGTCAAGTTTTAGAAATTGCTTGCAAAAGAAAGGGTATATGATTTTTTGGTCGGGTCGAACAATGAATTTGATCAGATTAGAGTTCATGTTTTAGGTAAGACTCCTCTTCCTTCTCTTAGAGAGGCGTATTCTTATGTTCAATAAGAAGAAAGCAGTTGTAGTGCTATGCTTTATATCTCGCAAGTTGAAAAGTTTGCATTGGCAACAACACCAAAGATAAATAGTTCTAATAAAGATCATTTGTGATGTGACTATTGTGGGAAACTGTGCCATACTAAAGAGACTTGTTGGAAGTTACATGGATGACCAATGAAAGGTTGTGGAGATGAATGAGTCAATTCTACAGACATTCAGGCCAATTTGTCAAAAACTGTGGAATCAACTCTTGAGATGACTCCCTTTGATTTCTTCTCTCCTGATGAGATTTAGCATCTCAAGCATCTCGTCTCATGTAGACTCTTCCTCCAATGCCAAATTTAACTTTGTGAAGTTAGGTAATGCTTTTACTGCTCACTGTGATACTGATTATTGGATTATTGATTTTGGTATGAATGACACATGACGGGCTCCTAAAAAATCTTCTTGAATACTCACAATGTTTAAAAAGGGATAATGTTTAAATAGCCGATGGTTCTTTTACTCCTATATCCAAAACATGTTCTATTTTCTGCACTCCCTGTATTAAACGATCCTTGGTATTTCATGTTTCTCAATTTTTTGTTAATCTCTTATGATACAGAACTTCCATTAACGCTTGAGAACCCCTTTGATTATTATGAACTCTTACGGTAGTAACGCGAAAACCCTCGTAGTCAATTTAGTTTAATCCCCAAGATGAATTAGAGTTAGGTTTCTCTTAGATAATGATCAAAGAAATTAGAATAAAAGAATTGCTCTAATTGTAGAACACTCCACAAGAAAGTCGATTAATCTCTCTTGGATGTTTCTAAAACATGTATTCTATGCAAGACTATAAAGGATAAGCAATAACTTTTATGATTATTGTACAACCAAAATTGTCTCAAAAGGCGGCTAAAGGAGACAGTCCATTTCAAATCTCTCAAGGCTAAAACTATATGCACATCATGTCTCATTCAAAGCCAATAGAAATGTTCATATAGCATATCATAGGTCTTATTCACCCTAAAATGCCCTATTAAGCTTTCTACATGTGCCTTCAAACTAACAATTCCCTCATAGAATTCTTAGGAATGCATAATCTATTCTTTGTAAATAGAAATCCATTACACATAGAAATCATTTAACTTAGCCCCATTATCACAAGTAGTATAAATTTCACAAAAGTTAGCATCATGTGGATATAACTCCTTCACAAACTCAAAGCCTACCAATGAAATACTGAGTGAGTCAAGTAAAGCGTACCTTCTTAACAATGCATCAGCAACCACATTTTCTTTACCTTGCTTATTCTTGATCACATATGGGAATGTCTCAATGAATTCCACCGACTTGGCATGTCTTTTATTCAGCTTATCTTGACCCTTCAAGTGCTTCAAACTCCCATGGTCAGTGTGCACCACAAACTCCTTGGGTTAAAGATAATGCTGCTATGTTTGCAAAGCTTGCACCAAGGCATATAGTTCCTTATCATATGTTAGATACTTCAAAGTTGGCTCACTCAACTTCTCACTGAAATACATTAGTGGCCTTTGATCCTACATCAAAATAGCTTCAATTCTTATGCCATTAGCATCACATTCAATTTCAAACGTTTTAGTAAAGTCAAGCGAAGTAAGTAACGGTGCATTACACAATTTATCCTTAAGTTCATTGAAAGCACGTTCTTATATATCACCCTAAACAAATTCAATATTCTTTTTAACTTATTCATTTAAAGGTGCAATTATAGTGTTGAAATCCTTAATGAATCTCCTATAGAATCCAGTAAGGCCATGAAAACTCCTCACCTCACTTGCATTCTTAGATCTAGGTCACTCCTTAATGGCTTTAACCTTCTCCTCATCAACCTCAATACCTTGACTAGATACTACAAAACCTAGAAAATTAACTCTATCCATGCAAAAACTACACTTCTTAAGATTAACATACAACTTTTCCTCTCTAAGTTTTTTTAGTACCAATCGCATATGCAAAATATGATCATCTAAACACTTTGAGTAGATTAGAATATCATCAAAATAAACCATTACAAATTTAACTAAGTACTCTTGTAGCACATGATTTATCAAATGTATAAAAGTGTTAGGTGCATTAGTAAGACCAAACGGCATGATAAGCCACTCATATAATCCATATTTAGTTTTAAATGTAGTTTTCCATTCATCTCCAACTTTCATGTGAATTTGATAATAACTAGGTTTCAAATCAATCTTGGTAAAAAAGTAAGAATCATATAATTCATCTAACCTAGGAATAGGATGACGACACTTTACAGTGATTTTGTTAAGAGTTTTGTAGTCTACACACATTCTCCAAGTCTTATCCTTCTTTGGCACAAGTATCACAAGAACAGAACAAAGACTGAGACTCTCCCTCACATACCCTTTAGTTAGCAACTCATCCACTTGTTTTTGGATTTGTTCGGTATGTTGGCCTATTGGGTATAGCAGTTCTAGGAATGAAGTCTATCTAGTGTTCTATGCCTTTGATGGGTGGTAATCCACTAAGAATCTCTTTTGGAAACAAGTCTTCAAATTCCTATAACAAATCAAATGACACACTAAGCATAGATGAATTGAGGTCATTAGTTGCCAAATAAGCCCCTTTGTGCAAAAGTACAAATATAGGCCTATTGGAATTTAAAGCTTGCCTAACCTCACTTGACCTAGCTATCAAGCTCACATTCCTTATTTTTTTTTTCTCCAGGTCAATGTTGCTTTCCTCCCCCCCATTCTTCTCACTTTTTTTTAACTCTTTTTTATCTCACTCATTTTCTTTTCACTCTTTTTATTTTCACTCTCTTTCTTGTCACTCTCTAAAGTACTCTTTTGACTCTCCTTTTCTTTTCCTTTGACCTTAACTCTCAATCTTTCCATTGTGCATTGTTTGTCATATACTTCCTTTGAGGAAAGTGGTGATAAAGTTTTCTTTCACCCATCTTTGGTAAATGAATGCCTATTGAGGTACCTATCATGCTTTGTCTTCCTATCAAATTGCCATGGTCTTCCAAGTAGTATATTGCCAACATATAGGGATAATATCACAAAGCACTTCAACATTATACTTGCCAATGGTAAAAAAAAAAAACAAGAGCTTGTTTATTTACCTTAACCTCACCACAATCATTGAGCTACTAAAGTTTATATGTTCTTGGGAGTGTTTTAGTAGACAATCCCAATCTCTCTACTGGTTATCTCTCCATTATATGCACCAAGCTTGTTACAAATATACCTAATACGAGAACTCTTAAAAGATTTAGTTAATTTATCAGCTAATTGGTCATTTGAGTTGACATGGCTAGTGATAATACATTTAGAGATTATCTTTTCTCGAATGAAGTGACAGCTAATCTCTATATGTTTAGTTCTCTCATGAAAGATTGGATTAGAGAATATATGTCATTTGTGATATTTTACAAAATTTTAATTGCTAAAGTAACTGTTTCAACCAAATAAGCTCACGGGATGCTAAGGCCATGGCATGGTATTCTGCTTCTACACTAGCCACAACATCTTACTTCTTACTTTTTTATGATACTAGGTTACCTCCAATCAACACACAATAACCTAAAGTAGAACATTTATCAGATGAAGAACTTGCCCAATTAGCATCACAATATCTAGTTACTTGGGAATGACCTTGATCTTCATATAATAAGCCTCTACCTAAAGCATTTTTTAATATATCAAAGAATCCTGACAACTGTATTCTAATGACTGTTATAGGATGATTGGAGAAACTGGCTAACAACACTAGCCGTAAAGTATAGATTAGGTTGAATGATAGTAAGATAACTAAGTTTACCAACCAATCGACTGTATCTACCAGGGTCTGCAAATAACTCCCCTTGTCTTGATAACAATTTCACATTAGGATCCATTGGAGCATTTACAGTCTTACAATTGAGCATCTTAGTTTCTTCCAAAAGATCTAAAGAATATTTTCTTTGGGAAGAACTATATCAGAACGAGATTGAGCCACTTCAACACCAAAGAAGTACTTTAACAACTTGAGGTCTTTGGTTTGAAAATACTTGAATAGATGTGCTTTTAAGTCAGTAATACTATCTTGATTGTTACCAGTTATGGTAATGTCATCTATATATACAATTAAGTAAATATATCTCCCCTTAAATGTGTGTTTATAAAACATTGAACGATTAGAATGAACTATGAGTCATAATAAACTCCATAACTATCGTACTAAACCAATCAAACCAAGCACATGGAGATTGTTTCAACCCATACAGTGAGCGACGAAGTTTACATATCGGATTAGACTCCCCTTGAGCACCAAAGCCAGACGATTGCTCCATATAAATCTCCTAGAGTTCACCATGAAGAAAGGCATTTTTGATGTCTAACTGGTATAAAGGCTAGTGTTTCATAGCTGTAATGGATAGAAACAAGCGAATAGATGACATCTTAGCAATAGGAGAAAAAGCATCAAAATTGTCCAAATCGTAGTCTTAAGTATAACCCTTGGCAACTAATCGAGCCTTAAGCCGGTCATCATGGCCATCGGGACCAACTTTTATAGCATAAACCTATTGACACCCAACTAGAGATTTTCCAGGAGGTAAAGGGACCAAGTTCCAAGTACCATTAGCATATAAGGTAGTTATCTCCTCTACCATTGCCTTTGTCACCTTGAATCTGAAAGTGCCTATCACTTTTTTAGGAATAGAAACGAAAAATAAAGATGAAATAGTAATGCAATAAGATGGGGACAACCGATGATAGTTGAGAAAATTATATATAGGTTAGGGATTATGAGTAAAACGATTACCTTTTTGGAGGGCGATTGGAAGGTTTGCTTTAGAGAGGTCCTCAATCGATGGAGGTGTTGGAGCAGAAGATGAGTTGGTAGGAGCATCTGAAGGAGGTAGTGAATCTACGGAGGGTAGATTTTGAGAGCATCGATGGTATACTTGCAACGATAGAGGGGAAGAAACAGAGTCAGAGACGAGCGACAGACTTAGGAAGAGCTAATTGAGATGGAATAGGTAAAACCTCAAACATAGGACTCTCAGATGAAGATAAGGAAAAGAAGGGAGAAGATTTAAAGAAAGTGATATTAGGAGATAGATAATAACAACGGGTAAATAGTACTTGTAACCTTTTTTAAGTTTGGAGTAACTAAGAAAAACACACTTGATCTTATCTTAATCGAGAGACACATTGCGAACAAAGCATGTGCAACCAAAGACACATAGAAGAAGAGTGTACAATGATTGATCAGGGAATAAGATAGTTTGAAGAATTTTGTGTTGAAGGATAGAGGGAGGCATTTTATTAATGAGATAACACGCGGTAGCATAACATCAACCCAAAAATGAGTAGGAACATGGTGATGCAAAAGAAGTGTGCGAGTGGTCTCGATTAGATGTTTATTTTTACGTTTAGTAGTACTGTTTTGTTGAGGTGTGTAAGCATAAGAGGATTGATGTAAAATTCCATGGGATGACATAAATTGAGTAGAAAAATATTTAGGGGCATTATCACTATGCAAAATTTATATAGATGTATTAAATTGAGTTTTGATTTCAGCACAAAAGACTTAAAAATAGAAAATAGTTCAGAATGACTTTTCATCAAATATAACCAAGTACATCGAGAATAGTCATCAATAAAGAACAAAATATTGAAAACCTAAAACAAAGATGATACGACTAGGGCCTCAAATATCTAAATAAACTATGGAAAAAGGAGATGCTGCTCGATTATTGACTCTCTTGGGAAATGAAGTTCTAGGCTGTTTTCTAAGTTAACACGACTCATACTCTAAAGTAGATATATGCGAGAAATAAGGAAGTCTTCTGGAATTTGGCAAAACTGGGATGACCCAACCAATTGTGGAGAAGAGTTGGAGAGACTGTAGTAGAACATGTAATCGAAGAAGTTGGTGATTTATTAATGTAATAAAGCCCTTACGACTCACATCTTGTACCAATCATCTGTCTCGTATTGAGGTATTAGAAAATAATAGAATGAGAGTCAAATTTAATAAAACAGTTTAGTGCACGAGTGATTTTACTAACAAAGATAAGATTAAAAGGATAACAAGGAATATAAAGAACATGTTCCAATGGCAGAGGTGATAGGGGTGGAGCATTACCCACTACTTTGGCAACCGTATGTGAATCATTTGTTATGGTTATTGATGGTAATGAGGTAGATTAAAAAAAGTGAGAAAACAATTGAGGATTACCAGAAATATATTCAAAAGCACCAAAATCAACCACCCACGAGCCTAAAGAAGAAGACTGAGAGAGACACAATAGAGTTATCAGTATGAGCAAAGGAAGCAGTAGAGGAAGGTGACTACTTTGAAGCTTGATACTAAAGATAAGTTTCTAGATTAGCTCTTATGAGTAGAAGAGAGTCTTGATGCTGTTCTTTAAATGGTTCAGAATTAGTATTTTGAATGATATTAACACGTAGAGAATGTCCATGTAACTTGTGGCATTTGTCTCTAGCATGTCCCCACTGATGACAATACGTTCATCTAGGATGATCTCCACATTATGCTACTCTTGGATTTATTGGAGCTCTAGGAGCCACATGAGAAGCTAAAGCTGAATTGTCCATAGGAGGAAAACCATGTAAAGGTGCATTAGGGATGGATGAGACATGAAGAAGGCGGGAGAAAATTTCATCCATAGATGGTACGATAGGACTAGCTAGTATTTGATCACAAATTGGAGTAAGATCAAGACCAAGTATAGCAAGAATGTAGATCGTAAAGAATTTCTCTCTTCGAGTTAAATTATCCTTGAGAGATTGATTGGGAAGAAAGAGAGTTATATTTAGTCTTAATAGATGCTCATCTCTTAAGAAAATTAGTAATAGATATGTCCGACTATCTCAAGTTAAGTAGATTAGAAATTACTGAATAGAGATGCTATATACCATTAGTATAAAGAGTCTTTGCTTGAATCCATACATCATAGCATGTGCGATAATGATTGTAAATTGGATGAAGGGAAGAATCAATAGATTGCCATAGAAAACTTAATAGTAAAGCATCGACTTTTATCTAATTATCTCTATTTTCCTTTTACACATCTACTTTAGTTGTCAAGTGGTCCTGGAGACCTTGACCCATACACCATAACTCCACTATTGTAGACCAAGATAAATAATTTGAACTGCCTATCAGTTTCATGGTTGCAATGGTAGGAGATGGAGATAATAAGCTTGAAAAAGGACTAGTTTCCGATGAAGAACTATCATAAGTCTTATTGGATTAAAGGAACACCTAAAAAAGAATGAAAAAAGGGGAAAAGAATAAACAAACAGTAGTTGGCTAGCAGCAAATAGTGGTGGTTGGCGGTGGACGAAGGCGAACAAAAGTGGAAGAGGATAGTGTTGTTGTTCCATGCCTCAATAAAGCAAAAACTAGTGTGGAACACGAAAGATATAGTTAGAAATTTTAAATAACAAGAATGTAGTGGATAGCGATGGCGTGTGGAGAAGCTTCCGACAATAAGGTTTCTAGGATATGACATTAGAAGAGAGGAATAAGTGAAATGATCAGATTTCAAATCCGACATCGAAAAGACATGCAATAAGCTTGACTCTGTCAAAATTAAGGTTTATGTTCGAGCAATTTAGGGTTAGGGTTTATGTTTAGGATTTTGATAATCTAGGGTTTCTCATTTCTTAGCTTTGATACCATGTTAAGAGAGAAAAAATAGAGAGAGAGGAGAAACGAGAATCTTATTTTCTTATTTAATATTATACTGTATAAGTATTTATATACATATACAAAAAGATGGTATTTTATAGATTAAGCTATGTGGGAAAAATGTACATATACCATTTAACACTTAATAAATATTTTGGCACATTCAATTGAAATAAAAGACATGGTAACATTTAATAGTGTAGAAAAGTTTAGTTAATATTTTCGGTTTTTGGAAGATTACCCTTATTAGCTAGGAGATTTATGTTTATCTATTTAGATTAGATCAAATATGAACTAATTTGTTTCTAGGGAACTATCCTTATCCGTAGGATATGCCATTTTCGTTGTAGATGTATTGAACTCCATCTAATGTAAAAAATGACTTATGAGAGTTTCTCTCTAAAATTCGTTTCCTAATTTCATTATGGTATTAGAGCTCTAGTTGATCAAAAATTGACTGGCTTACTCCAAACATGAGTGGGAAACCCAAGAACACTCTTAGACTTAAACTAAAGTTCGGGTCCCTTGATCACCTAACTCTACCAGGATAGAATCTTAGGGCTATTTCATTTGTAGTAGTAGACCAAAACATGTTGCAGATTGCTTAGCTTAAACTCAATAGAGCAAACTTCTATGAATGGTTTCAATTCATGAAATTGGTTGTTAGAGGGAAAGGGAAACTTGTATATGTGATTGAGTCAACCACCATTCCAGACCATGAATTAGACGAGTATGGAGTATGGGAGGTCGGAAACTCTATGGTCATGGCTTGGTTGATAAATTTGATGGGACCTTGCATTGGTAGAACATACCTCTTTTGTGAGATGGCTGTGTGTGGAAATTCTCACAAGATTTAGATTAGGATTTCATATTTGATTTGTTTATTTTATTTCCATTTTTATTTAGTTTCCTAGTTTAGGTATATTAATAAAAGGATCTTATCAGATCATATAAAAACCTCCCTTTATTAGGTAGGATTGTTACTAGATTTAGTGGCTTTTTTTAATATAGACCATTCCTATATATATATATGCCTCATCTTATATGAAATATATGAAGAAAATTTCTCTCAAATCTTCATGGTATTAAAGCTTCCTCTATACACCCAATTCTTCATGACAAAGTACGGTATGGCTATAGAAAGACTAACCTCATCATCATCGAAAGTCACCTCCACTCCACCATCTATCAGAGCCCATCATGGAGGAATTGAAGCTACCCTTTTCTCATCACTAGCCACAAACTCAACAGACAAAATTACTTACAATGGTCAGCCTTTTCTCATCACTATCCTTTGCTTTCAAAATTCAAACTACAATTCCGAAATCATCAACTCTCCTTTTGCTCTTCTTTGTTTTCAAAATTTCCACTTTTTCCAAGTGATCACAAAGAAACACTACTCTTCCTCACGGCAAGCTCAAGGACACCACGTTGCAATTTCTTCAATCAACATACACACAACGCCACACACACATACCCTTCACTTAACACACAAACACAATGCCACACACATATACCTTTTTACACATGGTGCAGCACACACACACACACACACACTCTTCCACACTTGCACTTCTCCACTTCAAATACACATTCCAAATCACAAATTACAAGCAAGGCAACTCAATTCAAAATTCAAATGAGTTCAATTATTGCAATCTTTCTATAAACGGTAAGGAGCCACTTTCAAATTCAAATGAACACACAATTACTTCTATCACTTAATGTGTGTTTTGAAATTCAAATAGCTTCCTTAAATCCACACTCTCAATTTTGAAAATGCACACTAAGCCCCCTTATGTCTGAAAAACAAACAAGTAAAATACACTTCCACTTCTTCACAATTGAGGCAACTTTAAGTTATGAGTTTTAAATCACAAGATATGCTACTACTCCTCTTCTTTTCATGAAAATTAACAACCAAATGGAGCTTCAACAAAACCTCAAAATTCACTTCAACAAGCAGTAAGTTCAACTCCTTAATCAAGACAATTACGCAACTTCAATCAATAACATCAAACAACTCAATTTCACTTTTCAATATTTCGGATCAAGATGCAAAATCAAGAACCCTAAAATTTCCAAAATCAAAATCAAATAATCCCTCCTCTTAAACCACAAGCTCTAATACCAAAAAGATGATGTGCTAAAAACCAAGATTAGGCACATACAAAACCAATTTGAAAGACAATCAAACAATGTCAATCAAACTAGTAATCAAATGGCGTAAGTCCTCACTATTTATGAACCAATTCTTAAACAATGGTGTGATCAATCTTAATTCCAAGTATGATGATGATTTGATACAAAAAATATGATGTGCCTAAATGGGAATTAAGCACAAGAAAAATAATCCAACTAACAATCCCCTAAAGATAAGGTCAATTCGGTTCAATTTAGAGCAATATTGTTGCGTGAACCCTAAATGCAATAGTTGATCCAAATGATATATTCCATGAAATGAAGTATCACAATGATATATTCCTCAACGAAGATCACTAATACTCTTGAATACCATGTGAAATATTACATAAATTCAACAATAACAATGACCATAATTCCACCTTCCAAAAGGATTGATTTTATGGTTTAAATGAAGCAAATATTGATGGTAAATAACAAGTGCTAAAAACCAATCAATTAGGCAATAATAATTTGATTACAAATGCAATCAAATCTGATCAAGAAGACTTCAATCCAACCCTAGATATGATTCACTAGAGATGAAAAGAAACATAACAATAAGAAATTGATATAACTCACAATTTCTTCTTGTTGCACTCGGCACAATTCCAATTCTTAGGATTAAAATTGATAAGAGGGATTGAACTAAGGATGAACCCTAATTCTCTCACGAAAATATCAAGTGTATATTTTGAAAATTTCTCTCCAAAAACCCTATTTAAGTAAGTATTTATACTTGCTCCCTTTAGGATTAAAAAGTTCATAAAATTACAACTATGCCACTTTTAGGATGGCCGATCCTAAAAACATAATTACAAGCAAATGAAAGTATCCTAAAAAAAAGATTACAACATAAATAGTCCAAATAAATAATTATAAATAGAAATATTCTTCATCATGCTAGTTCTTCCATAAGATTCGTCGGCCTAGCTCATCGCCGGTTTAGGTCGGTCTATGGATAACCCATAAGCTGAGTCTTAGTGAGTTTGTGCATCGCCCTATAAAGTATGATAAGTGTGCCCGTTGGAATATATAATACATGAATAAGAGAAAAGAGGTTAGTAAACAAATAATTCCGGGGTTGATGTGCTCAAAATGGGCACTCATCGCCAAGATTTGAAATCCTTTGGATCTTGCCTTAATGATAGGTCTTGACGAATTTTGATTCCTATCATATGGTTACTTTTTTTTTTTCCCGCCATTTGCAATTTCTAGTAGTATTGGTGTTAGTCTAGGTCATTTTCCTTTAGTGCAAATTTGGTAGAAATTCCTAATAGCATTTTATGAATAGACTAGAATCGAAAAAATCACATGTTTAGTTTCTATATGGGATAGACATGACCGTGTCTACTCCTATGTAGGTCATGTTCATATCTATACTCTTGGTCATTTGTAGAATTGTAGTGCCTTTTTGTACCTTTCTTTAATATAACATTAATGAACGGTATGGGGGTACATTTAGGAAGATTTAGTTCTTTAATTCTTATAATTAGGATCATCATGCTATCAATTTCTAAAATCGACCTAGAATGAAAAATATGGCAATGTTAGTACTAGGTAGTTGGATTTTTCTTGTCAGATTTTATTCCCTTGTTGCCTAGTGATGAAGTAATCTATATTGAAGTACTTTTCTTTCTGATCACATAATGGCACTAAAATAGATTAGAAAAAAAAAAAAACAAGTCCAACGAAAGGGTCATTCGAGAGCATCTACTTCCTCAGCCAGAATTTCCATCTCAACTGTCCCGATGGCTTTACCACTAGCACTGGATCATCCCATGTTGGAATTCATAGAAATGGTTGAAATGGACAGATATAAACTGCTAAAGAAAAAGATGTTTAGCCAAACACCTTGCCTCAACTAGGATGTTATCCAAAGGCTTCATATGGAAGAGGAAATAAGAGGTTTAATTAGAGGGGGAGCTTAGGAACAATTATTCTCGTTAATAGCCCCAGTCTATTAGGAGTTAACCTTAAAATTCCTCACAACTTATAGATTAGATATGAATAGTTTAAATTTTAGAATTTGAGGCCAGCCTTATTGAATTTCTATACTTGAGTTACGTACCTATCCAGGTCTATATGATGGAGATTATGTAAATTCTGAAGAATTTGTTGCTCTACCATACCAACTCCCACGTGAAGTGCCGTCTTGGTTATATTGGAGAAGCATAAGTGACTAGCACACTTGCAACCCTAAGGCTTCTAAAGTGTCCCACCTCCGTAACCTAGCCTATAGAGTACTGCATTAGCTTTTATCTCATACGATAAGTGGAAGGGCAAAAAGTATCGGAGTAGTATCCACCCATGATGTTCTCTACCTGTATAGTATGATTGAGCGGTATCTAATGAACTTAGCCATTCTTCTCGCATTTTTCATGAGATGTCAGGCCATAGATTCTAGGGTAGGAAACATTTGCTATGGCCCCTATATCACCTTCCTGGAAAGTGTAATGGGAACCATACATAACCCTCATCCTATGACATCTCTTAAGGAAGTGATTTTGATTATATTGAATTCCTTCCGACAGATGCATCTACTTCCTAAAATAGAGGGCCAACAAGGAGAAGGGTTAAGTAAATCAACTAATGCCAATTGAGGTTTAAGATCTCCTTAGGAGATGGTCGAAAGAAAGGTGGATAAATTGATAAAAATGATTTGGGAAAATCCTGGATTTGCAATGCCGTTATCACACGAACCTTGCAAGAGTAATCTAAAGAAAAAATTGACTAGAAAGGTTTGCTCACAACGTAGCTACACAATTTAATATTGACTTCTAGTTGATACAGATACAAGAGAGTAGATTCCAGGACTATACGATGATGAAAGTGATTAAGAAGAGGAAGTTGGGGAGAATTAAGAAGGAGAGGGAGGTGAAGAGATAGAAATAATGGATGTGGAAGAAGATGTGGATGAGGAAGAGGGTAAAGAAGAAGATGTGGAGGAAGATGATGATGACTATAGTGATTGGTATTTTCTATTTTCTTTGATGTACCAATGGGACTTATATGACTTGCTAAACTAGATTTTTAAAGATTTTCTGTTTCTTTTTCTTTGTTGTTTTCTTTTCTTTTAGATTTTGTACCTTTTTACCTTTTTGTAGCCTTTACTTGTTTAGAGCATTCAAGATCAACCACTTTACATGCTGAGCATGTTTTCAAATGGAACAAATGCCATAATCAAGGGAGTACTAGTTCTTTTCCCACTACCACTAGTTCTTTTCCCACTACCTTTCTCAATTTTTTTTTATTCTTATTTTGTTAATTTTTCTTTTTAATTGTACATTGAGGACAATATATGATTCTAAGCATGGGGAAAGGGGGTTATAAAATTTGTGGTAATTTAAGAAATCAAATTTTTTTATTTAATCTAGAAATCATTGAGTTAACTTGCAATTTGATATAGGATAACTCTTTAGGTAGTATAGAACACTTGATAAATAAGTGCTCAAATGGCTACTTATTATTTAGTTTTGAACTTGAAGATTTAGAAATTTGAATAACATCACTAGTTAATAATTAGTTATGAATTTCTTTTGACCTTACTTTGATATATATTTTTCCCATTTGATATTTTTAGAGCACTATAATCTTGGATAAGTAAATAGTTGATATTTATCCTTTGAAAATTTCTTGAAAAATCAATATAGTTAAAGATGGAGTAAATAAAATAAATAAATTAAATTGAAGTTTAGCTCTGAGCCTTATTGACTCGAGTGATTAAACTTGCTTGGTCCCTCCTTTGTGTAGAATAACACTTGTTAACTTGAGTGATGAGCTTAGGATTATCGGTTGAAAGCTTGCTAAAAGGGTTAAGAGAAAAGTTCATATTAAGGCTAAACATAAGTAAATAAGCTTTACTAAATAAAGATAGTGGATGGTTTGAGGGAGCATCTCAAAACCCAATAGCTTAAGATTGTTTAATCTAGGACTTACTAACAGATGAAACCACCTGAAAAAAAAAAAAGGAATGATTAAAAGATAAGTGGATATATTTATCTTGGATTATAATGTTTAGTAAAATTGAAGAAGGGGGTGTATGCATTATAGTAAAGTTAGTAAAGTGTTTATGTTTTTTCTTGATTATGGAGATGATAGTTCAAGTTTCAAATCTTTTGTATGTTTAAGATAGTTGGTTAAGTAAAAAAAAAATATAAGAGTTATAGTTAATCTTCTTATGAAACTGCAAGTTAATTAAGAGTTTGTTCTTAAACTATTATGGGTTTAAATAAGAATTATTTTGATTGATTTATTGAATTATAGTAAGTTGATTAAGTATTTATTATTCTACTACTTGATTTGATTAATTTGCATGAGGACAAGCAAATGCTTAAGTGTGAGGAAATTTGATAGGTGCTCAATTATATATGTATATATTAAGTGAGATTTAATGTATTTTCCTTGATTTTGGCATGTTTTTAGAGAATTTTAATTTTAATTGAGTAATATTTTGATTTTAGGGCCTTGATGAATAATTGAATGAAAAAGAAAGAAAATGAATCCAATTTTACTCAATTTGGAGTTAAATAAAAGGAGTTATGAAGCTAGATGTGGTATACACATAGCCATGTCCAGAATGTGTTAAATTTGAAGCATAAAACAAGCAATTACATAGGGGCTAGACATGATTGTGTTTGTTGGTCGTGTATCTCTTAGAGAAGATTAACTTTAAAGCAAGATTTAGACAAGATTGTGTCTAGGCCGTGTCTACTTCAACATGTAGTTTTACAAGATTTTGACTGATGAATTTAACACAACCTGAAGCATGACTGTGCTAGATAACATGTTGGCTTAAAATACAGAGTTTTTGATACTCATTATATATAGGAAAAGGGGGACTCAACCAAAGAAAGAAGAGAAGTTATATTTTAGTTATACTAGGAATTTTAGAGAGACTAAAATGCTATCTTTTTATACTTTAAGAATCTAGGGTTTTCTTAATTTTAATTGATTTTCTTGCTGATGCATGTTTATACATCATTGAAGAATTCTATTTTCAACATGTTTAGTGCTTAAATTTTCTTAGTATTTAGACTTGTGGATCTTAAAATTATTACATGGTCGGAAATTTTATTATTCAATGAATTCTCATATTTCTTGATTCATACATGTGTTCTTGATTTCGATTAGATTAATATTTCTAGAATACTATTCTATCTATTTGTTATTATATATTAGGATTGAGAAATCTATTGTGTAATTAGATGTAGTATGTTGAAGAGAGTTATAGTAATATTAAAGATAAGTTACACAATTCTTTTAGATATAAATAAATTAGTTACAAAAATTTATTGTTTTTAATGTGGTTTTTGAATTGTTATTGTGAAGAGATTCAAATAAGTAATTTTAAGATTAGGGTAATAAGCTTGAGAAAGTTATTAAACTAAATTAGAAATTCCCTCGTTGAATGAAATTTAAGAAGGATTTGAACAATTTTTGTTAATGTCACATAATAATTTATATGAGAAACAAAGTCCAAATACTAGTTTTACCATCATAAAGTTAATTTTAATTTGCTCTAATTTTCTGTCTTTCAATAAAATCTTGGTTCATTAGTTAATAATTAGTTATAGGTTTTAGATCAATCAATCTCTATAATTTACCAGTTAAATAATAGGGTGTAGGTTAGTATTAGTATTTGTAATCCATGTAGGATGATATTTGTATTTAATACATTATATTAAAAAATTTTGATAGGTATATTTGCCTTCCATTAAGGTTATGTTGATATTGATTGAGGCTGTTGTTGTGAATGAATTAATGATAATGTGTTATGTATAAATATGGAAATTTAACTAGTTGTAGGAAATAGTAGGGACAACTTAAGTGTAAAGTGATTCGTTATCATGTGGAGAATTGTGGCTTTCCACACATAGTGCTACCCTTTGTTGATAGTAGGGTTTAGCTAATGTAATAGAATGTGAAAATCTTGAATAGATGTTAGGATTCCTAATTCTTACAATGTTGGATATACGAATTAGGATAACATGGTCCTAGTACTCAATCAAGCATTGTGCAGTTCGGATTGAACCTCAATTCTAACTAGATTAGCTAAATAGTGATAGTGCTTAGTTAAGTACCAGTAAAATGTAGATGGGGGATTAGTAATATAATACTCTTGCTACATAATAAGATCTTCCATGTGAGAGTTGGTTGTGAGTCTTGTGAGTGTGGTTCAAATCTGTAATTATACTAACATGATCATCTTTGAGGCATAATAATGGTAATTTCCTTAAAGTGCAGCATAACTCCCATAATTGTAATATGAAACAATTTGAGCCCAATAGATAAGAGTTTGCTATGATCCACAATTATTTGCATTGTTAAATTTCCCTTAATTTAGTTTTTGGTTATATGCCTACTACATCTATTATCATTTGATTTAGCTTAGATTAGTGTCATTATAATCCAATCCCTACTTTGGCCTTTTATTCGTTTTCCTCTTTATGAAAAATATGACCTTGGTTACCCACCCTACACTACTAATTGATTGATATGCTTGCCGTTAGTGTGTATTGATTCCACTTTTACAAAGGGAGCTATGTTCTAAATAATGCGTGACTTGTGGAAGGGTGAAGTGAAGCCATGTGTTAAAGAAGTTGGGCAAGTATGGAGAAGACAATTGCAAGAGAAGGGACTTGAAGATTTTTTAATTTGTAGTAAAAGCATGTAAATGCATCTAATGCTCCATGCAGGTGAAGTTGTGAAGTTCTATTAGCTTTTAGGTGCCAAGTTGTTTTAAAATGGTCCATAATAACCAATATTAATGTTTGCTAGTAGCTTCACTAATGAAAGCTTCAATTTGTCATAATTTAAAAAATCTAGCACTAAAATGAAATTATGTTAAGTTAGGGTACTGAAATGAACTTTTTTTTTTTTTTTTTTAAGTTTAAGTACTTGTGCTGACTTTATCCCACTTTGATACTTATGCTCCCATTGTAAGGATGGTCTCAATTGAGGTTCTTATAGCCTTAGCTTCCATTTTAAGTTTCATATACATCAAATTGGTCTTAAAATAATGTTTCTAAGTGTGGAACTTGATGAAGAGGTCTATGTAGAACAACTAGAAGGACTTGCTCAATCTAGTTTTAAGAAGAAAGTTTGTAAGCTTGTTAAGTCATTGTATGGGCTATAATAAGCTCCTAAATAATAGCACGAGAAATTTGATTAGATAAATTTAGCTAATGGTTTCAAACACAATAATGCAAATAAGTGCATTTGTTCTAAGTTTACTAATAAGTATGGAGTGATAATTTTTCTTTATGTAAAAGATTTTCTCATTCTTTGAGCAAACTTAAAAGGTATTAAGAAACTAAGGTAGCATTTGGTTGTTTAGATTTTGTGGTATAAGATTAGACAAAATTTTTTATCCTTCATTTGGTTTACATATTTGGTTTAAGTACTGGACAAAAGAAGTTCTAGAGTATTGAGCAAAATTCTTCAATTTTGTACTATAAAAAATAAAGTTAAAAAATTAATTTCATAGGACAAAATTAAATATATTTTGAAATCTCCAAAATGTCCTCATTGTCCACTTGAAGCAATCATTTTTTTTTTCATTTAGTTAACTAATCATCATCCTTTTTCCTTCCATCTCCATTCGCATGCTCCATAGACATCCACTCCAATCAAAGTAGATCTATAGCTACAGGTGTGTTCTCCTCTCTCTCTCTCTCTCTCTTTTGCTCACTCTATAACCTAAGTAGATCTATTATTTTGAATATAGTATGCTTGTTAGGGTTCTTGTGTTCTAATTTTTTATTGTGAGTATTTTAATAGGCTCTTTGTTCGGTTTTAATATGCTCTTTGGAAAATAGGTTTAGACTTTTGTAAAGATTTGAGGTGTTGAAGTTGAGGATTGTTGAAATTAAGGTCTTTGGTGTATATTCATACATGAATCGAAGATTGTAGAGGAAGGTATTGAAGAAGGGGAAAGGGGAAGGTAGTTGAAAAATTAATGAAAAGATGTGCTACTCTGTTTCTGTCTTCCCTCAATTCAAAATTCAATTTATTGAATGCAAATGGATGTAAAATATGGACATGATATTTTTAGATGAAGCATCGACTTGTGTCTCCTTGCATCGGTCATACTCCATAGGTATCACACTTAGAAAAGCATTTTTCTCATTAGTAGAATTAGATGACGTGGGGGAAGGTGCTAAGAACTCCATTTTTCTTAAGTTCCTAGAGCCTCTAGCGAGTAACATGAACACTAGGTTGAGCAATTAGGTTTGATAAACTAGAGTCAGGGTTCTCTTCTTTGGCTCTCTAATTTTAACAACCCATTTGCCCCATGTCCTCTACCTCACACCTTTGTAAGAATAGGTAGCATTTATAGGACCACCATAGTCCCTGGTAGGGCCTTTCTTCTAAGGTTTTAATGGGGAGCTTCTACATTTGTCTATGATGATATTGCTTAATGATAAAAGCAAGTGAAAGCAAGAGTGAGAGTGAGAGTGAGAGTTGCTTGAAAGAGTGTAATGCGTTTTGGCTAAAAGGTGTTAGGATATGTATACGATGAAGGACCGCTTGGTATAAATGTGATCACATTTGATGAGACAACAAATATCATTGATTAGAAATTTAGGTTATTCAAATGGATCTTCTGTTCTTCCATCATATATTCTATTAAAGAGGCCTTATATAACCACCTGTAACTCTTGAAATGCCCAACTCTTGATAATAGTGAGATGTGCTTCTATACAACCACCTATCCTTGGATAAAACTTACATGTCCCTATCAAACTCTAATTCTTGAATATTTCCTCTTAGCTGTAGTAAAGGCTTTATGGGTGGGGTTTGAAACTTCCTTCTCCTCTCTAGTCAGCCTAGTATGTTTATAGTGTCTCACTTGTCATTGTAGGAAATTTCTCTTGGCCAGGCGCCAGATTAGAAGCTCTTAAAGCTTACTATCTTTAGAAAGATGGACTACTTCCTTCATTAAGGTGAAAGTAACTACATCATGAAAGAAAGGAAAGAATGCTCTTTTCTCTTATTAAATTGATCTTCTTTAGAAGTAGGAGTGGATGTTGTCCATGTACAAAGAAGAGATTAAAAATTAGATACACATGATTTGATGAGATGAAATTCTATTGAAAGGGAGGATTGGATCACCACTTGAACATTTCCCATTTTTACGAGCTCTAGAAATAAATCTTAATGTGAAACAAATTGTTAACAAAATGAAGAGGTGGTCAATTAAGCTGTCAAAAGTTGTTGATATGAGGAATACTAGTGGATTTGATTTGGACGATGCTAAGAAATGTGTTATAGTTAACAGTAATCAAGTTCTTGCCAAATATACGGAGGTATAGTCAACACATTCTTTATTTTGTAGTATAATCCTTTTTATTTGATTAATTCTCAATTGTTATAATAATTACTTAAATTGATATTTAGAAACATCCAAATGTTGGTAACTATGCTAACAAGGAGTTCAAAGAGTTTGAAAGACTATGATATGCCAATATCCAATTTCAATTACATAGTGCTAATGCAAGATACAAATGAACAATAGTCAATCAAATAGGCGTGAACCCTAATTGACATGAAATAAGAGTGAAAGAGGCTCCCAATTCCTTACCAGATATAACATATTAGTTGAAATTAGGAATGATTTACAATTGATGATGTAACTCACAACAATTCAAGCTCACTCGCCAAAACCCTAATTTAGAATTGATAAGAGTGTTTTTGTGAAAGAGAGAAAACCCTTTTCACGTGAAAGCAAGTAGTTGCAAAAATAAAATAAAAAAGTCCCTTTGTGTCCCCTTTTACAAGTATTTATACTTGTTCTTAATATGGAAAAATAAAAAAAGAAAAAGAGCTACATAGGCCGGTTCTTGAAGCTCTTCCATGGTCAATGGAACACAATGCTAGGCCGATTTCTTATTGATTCATTTAGGTTCGTGAATCACCCACAAACTAAGCACTACTGTATTTGCTTGCCATCCTGTAATACTGACAAATGTACTTGATTAAATACAAAACAATTATCTAAAGAAAACAAAGACACTATGTGAATGTCTTTGGGTTCCGATTGTTCAAAAAGTATCATCGACACTAAGTTCTGTAGTCCTCTAGCTCTCGCTCTTGTTATGGGTCCTGTCGATGTATTGGTTTGATTCCCATCACTATAGGGTATTTTTGGAAAGGATAGAGCAAATGGCAAAGGAGTTGAGACACCTACAGATGCTATGAAAGATTAATAAAATAAGGGTCAAGATACTTTTGAAGAAGAGATGGAATTAGAACAAGTGCCATAATCCCCTGAAGCCTCTAGCTATGCCTCATGTGGTCCATTTGTGGGACCCACTCGCAAGTTTTGGATAGTAGAATATGCTGCTAAATTCATTTCAACACTTGAAAAGAGCATAAGTGATGTTAAGAGCAATTTCACTTTACTTGCTAGGAAATTGTGAATCTTCCAAGGGATGATATGGTTGAATAGTTGAAAACTTTAGGATTATTAGAAAATAAAGAGTTGGATGTTCTTATGCAAATGATTGCAAATCTACAATATGAAAAGTTCTTTTGAAGTCTCCAAGGAGAATAGAGGCTAACATTTGTTAGTTGCCTTATTGGTTGATTTTAAAAATATTTGAAGTATTTAGCTAATTGAGACTTCTTTGATTGGCATGTTTTTAGTTTGCATGGAGCCTTTTTTATTTTATAATGCTTATGGTTGACCTTATTAAGAGCACCTTTGATGTGCATATTTTGTTTAAATGCTAATCTTGTTTCCAATTTATGAGTCATTCCTAAATGCATCATGTGATGATTTTTGGTATTTGTCAATCATATTGATAGTCTATTAAGAGTATTGAACTTTATTTTTACAATAATGCTAGTTTCTTAATATTAGTTCTTATATTATTGACTATTATATTAAGGATATTGATTTAATTAATTTATTAATATTGTAGTGATTAAATCTTAAGATAGACTATTGGAATTTGCAATATGTATCAAATATTATAATTTTGATTAAAGTAACATTGTAGTTATTAAATATTGAGGCAAATTATTGTAATTTAATATGTATTAATTTGTTATAATATAATTTAATTAACATTACGATTATTAAATATAACATAAATTATTGTAATTTATAGTATAAATGATTAATTTTTTAATTATATAGCAAATCAATTAATTTACATTTAATATTTTATATAATTTTTTCAAATACGTGAATTAAATAATCTCTTCAAATTGTATTTTTTTAATGATATTAAAAATATAATTAAATAACCATGATATTATACAAATAATATAATTGTCAAAATACAATGTTCAGTGCAGTATTTTGTAATTCCAAATAATGAACATTACAAATTTTTTTGTTTAGTACTAAACATATCAAATGTGGTACAAATAAATTGTTTTATCCTGTTTTCTTTGTTTTATACTATCTAGTACTACAAACTAAATGCTACCTAAGGATTATCTTACCTTTAAGTTCAAGATAAAAGATTTTAGTGAGGTAGATATGATACTAGGAATAAAAGTGCTATAAAATAATGGAGGAAGAACCTTGAGTTAATCCAATTATGTTGACAAAATTTTAGGTAAGTTTAAACATTTAAGTTTTAAAGAAAATAGTACTCCATATGATCTACATGTGAAGTAAATTGAGAATCATGATAAGGCAGTAGTATGTTTGACATATGCATCACATTGCACTAGACCTAATATCACATTTATAGTATGCAAGTTGCCAAGATGCACTAATAAGCCTAGTATATAACACTGGAAAATAACAATTAGAATTTTTGGGTACTAGAAGAAAACAAATGAGTTGCAATTTAGTGATTTTATTGCTATAGTTGAAGGGTTTCTAAATGAAAGTTTTATGTAGTGTGAAGTGTGTATGCCTAAAGATAGGAGAGAAAAGGATAGTTGATAATTATCCATAGTTACACTAAATAAAAATATAATAGGATACTAAATCAATCAAAATAGACTTTTCTAATTTAGTCAAAGATTCTTTAACTCTCTAGCGTGCAATGAAAAGATGTAAATTTGACATTGGAAATAGACCTAATCAGTGAAGTAGTTTATTTTAGTTCAAAGTAGACTCAAATTAGTTTTTATTAACATATTATAGGCTCTATAACTCTTCATAAGAAAAAAAGGTATGAGGCTTCAAAATTGAACTTTGAAACTAAGCCTTTGTAGTAGTTTTTGACTCTTTCTGATGGTTTCCAACAACTTTTAACCCCTTTGGAACTTGTTGAACTCTATTTTTGAATGACTTTTGATTCTTGGCTCCTGATTTTGCTATCTCTTCCAATGCTTCCAATTCTTCTACTTATTCTATTTCTAACGCTTCTGATGATTGAAGTACTCTATAACTTATAATCTTAACTTGTCTACGTTTGTCTCCTCCACTTAGAAAAAACTAGATCTCGAGTTTAGGTATAAAGGAACTCACGAATCATGAAATAAGGATAAATCCACCACATTAAATGTTTTAGAAATGCCTAAACTATCAAGAAGTTCAATTACATAAGCATTGTTGTTGATCTTCTAAAGCACTATATAGGGGCCATACTTCATAAGTTTTAATTTATTATAAGTCCTAATTAGAGACTTCTCATTTTGAGGATGAATCATAACTTATCATCCTCATTATATGTCTTAAGCCTCCTATGCTTATCTAATATAGCTTTATACTTTTGATTTGCAACCTTTAGTTTGTCTTTCACTTCCTCATGGACTTCATCAACTTGCTCTATCATGTTTTTTACCAAGTCATTAGTTCCTTTGCCTTTAGGCAACTTAATCAGATTAGGAGTGCATTGAGGAACTTTAATATACATGATTGGAAATGTTGATCTTCCAATTATGCTATAAACAACATTATTATATGCCAACTTTACCTATGATAATGCAATATCCCACTACTTACGCTTATCTCAATAGATACTTCTAATCAAGTTCACCAATGTCCTATTCACAACTTTAGTTTCCTCGTTAGTTTGTAGATGAGCTGGACTACTAAAATTCAAAGAAGAGTTCAACACCTTCCACAAAATTCTCTTAAAATAACTTACAAACTTACTATTGTGATTAGAAGTACCAACTTTGGAACTCTATGTAAATGTATAACTTCCTTGAAAAACTACCTAGCCACACTGATTACATTAGAAGTCTTCTGATAAGGAATAAAATGAGAAATTTAAAAAAAATCTATCAATCACCATGGAAAAAAAAATCAACTCCCTTTTAAGTTGTAAGCAGTCCCAATATAAAATTTATAGACAAAGCTTCCCAAATATTTTTAGGTACAGGTAAAGGTATGTACATTCTTGTATTCTTTGTTTGCCCCTTTGCCCTCTATCATATAATATATCTTTCAACAAATCTATATACATCTTATCTCAATTGTGGACAATAAAATCTCTCTTTCACTACTACAAGTGTCTTATCATAGTCTAAATATCCTTCTAAACCTCCTTCATGTAATTTCCAAATCACTTGCTCACGTAGGAATGTTCTATGCAAACAAAAACAATTCTCATGTATCAAATATCCATCATGTCTATGAAGCCCATCAATTGGTAGATTTTGAGAAGCTTTTATCTAAATATCAACAACGTTTTCATCATTCTTATATTCACCCTTAAGTTGCTTAAATCTTAAAATTTCATTGCTCAATGTGAGCAACAAAGATGCTCTTTTTCTCAAAGCATTAGCAACTTTATTTTGAACACCAGATTTATACTTCAACATGAAAGGAAACTTCTACACAAATTGACACCTCCTAGCATGCATATTACTATTATTTCTCTTCTAACTATGAGGTATTTCAAAGCCTTGTGATTAGAATATAACACAATATTTTTAGCTATCAGGTAGTGCTCTTAAGTTTTAAGAGCTCATACCATAGAGTAAAACACCTTACCATAGGTACTTCACCTCCTTCTAGCTGTACTCTATTTTTCACTAAAAAATGCCACTAGTCTCTTCTCTTTGAATACAACAGCTCCTAGTCCCACTCTACCAGCATCATAGTTTACCTCAAATAACTTGTTGAAATCTAGTAAAGCTAAAATTGGAGCTATACAAAGCTTTTTTTTTTTTTAAAAAAAATTACAAAGCTATTAGCTGTTTCTTTTCTTCCATTGGAATTGTCCTTTTGATTTGCCAATGATCCAATTACAAGTACACAAAGCCAATTGAAGAATCAACTAAACAAAGTTCACAGAATGGCGTGATTCCAATTGCCACGTGAACCTTAATTGCACGAATCAATTTGCTTTGCTACCAAATTATGATGTGCTCAATTGGAATTCCAATACCAATAAAAGAAACAAGCACAATTGATTCCAATTTCCAACTAAATGGCATGAACCCTAGATTGAAAAAATGGACCTTAATTGTGTGAAACAAGAACAAAATAAGAATAACTAATTCCTTGCTAGAGATTATGCACTAGTTGGAATTAGGATTAACTTGTAATTTGTTGATATTACTCACAATAGTTTAAGTCCACTTGCCATAATCCAAACTTGAATTGATAAGAGTATTTTGTGAAGAGTCAAACCCTTACACAAAAAGGCAGTTGAAATGTGTATGTCAAAAAGCTCCCTTCTAACCTTACTTTGCAAGTATTTATACTTGCTCTAAATAGGGTAAATTTAACAAAACAAAATTACAAGCAAAAAGCAACTAGTGACCTGTTTTAATACCAAAAGAAAATTACAAGTAAACACATCATAAGTGGACGGCTTTTCACTTCTATGGAACAATTGTTAGATCAGTTCTTTTAATTGATGTAAGTCCATGAATGACCCACAATTGATCCCTAGTGAATTTTACTCGCTGTCTTGTAAAACCGATAAATTTACCTACTATAATGCAAAGAAAAATTGTTATTAGATAAATAAAATAATATGTGGATGTCAGGGCTCATTTGTTCAATTTGATTTCCCCACTACTGGATCAAGAGGTTTGATTCCCATCATCTCCTCGAGCCTCTGAAAGATTTGTCCTCAAATTTAAGGGGTCTTTTCTTAGACTAACATCTAGTTTTTGTGTGTGCTTGTTGGCCTAAAGTCCTAAGAAGCCATTAATTTTTATTGATCTGTTCTTGAAATGTGCGAACTTCAGATGGAGACATAGGAGTTAAGATAACTCGTGCACCATCTTTTTGAAACATATAAGTGTTTCTGAACTCATCATGTAACACCTTCCTATCAAACAACCAAGGCTTGCCTAACAGTATATGAAAGGCGCACATAGGAAGAACATCACAGATAATCTCATCACTGTATCTATCTCCGATACCAAATGGCACCTTTGCCTTCTGTGTAATATGCAAACTACCTTGGTCATCTAGCTAATGTAATTTATAAGGGTGTAGATGTGGATTAGTGACTAGTTGTAAGTTATTTACTAATGCAGTAAATACGACATTAGTGCAACTACCACTATCAATGAAAAGAACACATAAGTTACCTCGAATCCAACAAGGTGTGTGGAATAGGTTCTCCCTCTATATGTCCTTAACATATGGAGATATGGTCATAACCCTGTGTAGCACATTAATAGGCAAGTATTTATCATCCCCTTTATCCTCATGTGTCTTAGCATCATGATCATCATAATATTCCTACAGAGCTATGGACAAATCTATAGGCTCGATAACTTCTTGATCATCTTCATTGTTTCCCTCTATAACAGTCATCACCCTTTTATTGGGACACTGCGTAACCATGTGTCCAAAACCTATGCATTTGAAACATTTAATTTGGTGCATTTTCCCATTGATTGACCCTGGTACTGTCTGCCTGAAATCAGCCTCAACAACCTCTTTTCTTGTCCTAAAAGTATCCCTCTCCCTATCAGTGTTAGAGATATTCTTGTCTAGAGCCTTAGCATGTTCCCCTATTCCTTTTTGTCCTCCCATTTGACCCAAGAGGTTTGGTAGAAGTTCCGTACTTGTTACTAGTTTCTCAGAAATGGTTGGATCACCTATGCCTCTCTACTTTCAGGGCTAACTGGATAGCCTCATCAAGTATATTATACCTCTGCAACTTTACAACACAAGCAATCTCATACTTCAACCCAGACACAAATCGTATTAGGGTTTTCTCAGGAGGCTCGGCTGATCCACATCTAATCATTAGTGTCTCAAACTTTTGTACATAATCATCAACTGTTTTGCCTCCTTGCTTCAGTGTTTGGAGAAGCATAAACAATTCCTGCCTATAATGCTCAGGTATAAACCTTTTCCTCAATACTCATTTCATGTCTTGCCAGGTATGTATATCAATCTCACCATCTTTTCATCTGCTAACCACAAGAGTTTTCCACCATAAGGTGACATAACCTATGAATTCCACAGCTGCAAGACGAACCCGAGTGTTATCATCAATCTCATAGCACTTGAATAGACCCTCAACCTTATCCTCCCAATCCAAATGATCATCTACAGAACCTCTGTCATTGAATGAAGGCATCTACAGTTTCACATACTCCAATCCTCGATATTGTCTGAAATCCCTATTTGGGTAAGGGTCATTCTCAAAATTATCATCTCTTTCCTCCCTAAGAGCATGATAATCTCCCTCCATTCACCTGCCCCTATTACCTCCAACAGCTCCCTCCTTATGAACATTCTAAGGAACTATTCTAGGTGGAGGTGCTTGAGGATTTGCCACTAGTGGTTGTAACATTGTCATTCGATCTATCATTGTTGCTAATGTGGTAAAAATGGTGTTGCGATTCTGCAATTGCTCCTCTAATGTTCTTCCACCTGCAGTTCGATGACCTTGATTGCCACTAACTTGACTATTGGCCTCATTTCTAATTCCCCCATTAACACTATCATTTGACATGGTTGATGAATTGATACTTACGGCTTTACACACAATTCGTACTTCAACACACACTCACTTCACACTTCAATACACACTTACTCCACGACACACACACACACAGTCACAATGTAGCACCCTTCAAACCACAATACATACACTTATACGCCACACACACACACACTTCACCCACGGTGTAACAACCTTCAACCACAACACACTCACTATGCCACACACACACTCTTCACTCATGGTGTAGCACACATACACTTCACACTCCACTTCCAATCACGGTAGCTAAGCAAAAAAAGAAACAATTAAAGATACTTCTCTAAATGGTAAGTAAATAATTCAAACTAGTCAAAGTGTATTATGATGATCAATACACAATAACTCCCTCAACTTAATGATTGTTTTTGAATTTCAAATTGTTTCCAAATCCTCTACACAATGAAAGCAAATCTGGAAATGAAAATGTGTTCTAATTCCAAAATCCCCAAGAAAATGCAATTCCCTTCTTCCTCAAACAAGCAACTCACGGCAAGGTGAAGAATAGAAAGATTAAGCTGAAATTTCCACTTCCAGTTCCGCAATAATAAAGGTATATCACAATACAATCACTTATAATTACTTCAATTCCACTTTAAATAACTTCAATTAAGAAATGGAAGATCAAGAACCCTAATTCCTAAATTGAAAATCATGCAATCCCTTCTTAAAACCCTTGCTTTGATACAAAAAATTATGATATGCTCTAAGGAACTCAACACCAATCAACAAGAACACATATACAATTGATTCTATTCCAATTAAAATGGCGTGAACAAGTTGTAGATAAAATCCTTAAATGGACGTAAATTCAAGGATTAACAATATCAAAGGGTGTGAACCAAATTGGAAGTACTACAAGGGAATTCCAATACCAATCAATTATAAAGGAATAATGTAATTCCAATCCTTACAAGAATAAAGGTATATCACAATACAATCACTTATAATTACTTCAATTCCACTTTAAATAACTTCAATTAAGAAATGGAAGATCAAGAACCCTAATTCCTAAATTGAAAATCATGCAATCCCTTCTTAAAACCCTTGCTTTGATACAAAAAATTATGATATGCTCTAAGGAACTCAACACCAATCAACAAGAACACATATACAATTGATTCTATTCCAATTAAAATGGCGTGAACAAGTTGTAGATAAAATCCTTAAATGGACGTAAATTCAAGGATTAACAATATCAAAGGGTGTGAACCAAATTGGAAGTACTACAAGGGAATTCCAATACCAATCAATTATAAAGGAATAATGTAATTCCAATCCTTACAATTGGCTTGTAACCCTAGCAATACATGAACCCTAATTTGGCGTGAAAGGAACACATAAAAGATCAACCAATTACAATTAGATATTACTCACTAGCAATAATTGGATGCAACTTAGAAAATCTTGATATTACTCACAAGAATTCCCAAGCCAACTCGCCACAATTTCCAAGTGAAATTGATAAGAGTAAAAGGCATGAAGAGGACACTCCATGGAAACAAGTCAAGTGTATATTGTTCAAAAAGCTCCCTTTTAACCTTACTTTGCAAGTATTTATACTTGCTCTAAATAGGGTAAATTTAACAAAAAAAAATTACATGTAAAAAGCAACAAGTGACTGGTTTTAACACTAAAAGAAAATTACAAGTAAACCCATCATAAGTGGCCAGCTCTTCACTTCCATGGAACAATTGTTGGATTGGTTCTTTTGATTGATGTAAGTCCATAAATGACCTACAATTGATCCTTAGTGAATTTTACTCACCGTCCTATAAAACCGATAAATTTACCTGCTACAATGCAAAGAAAAATTGTAATTAGATAAATATAATAATATGTGGATGTTTGGGCTCATTTGTTTAATTTGATTTCCCCACTCTTGGATCCAGAGGTTTGATTCCCATCACCTTTCTTTAAACACTTTATCATTGGAGTAGTAATAGTGTTAAAGACTTTGAAGAAATGCCTATAGAAAGTGGCCAATCCATGTAAAATACATAATTTTGACACATCCCTTGGCATAAGCCAATCTCTATTAACTTTAAACTTAAAGTCATCCACTTGAATACTCTCAACAAACACAATATACCTTAGGAATAATGGCATACATGTTATAAAGCTATACTTCTTAAGATTAATATGCAACTTATTCTATTGTAATGTGGATAATGTTTATCTTAGATGCATCAAGTGCTCTTCCTCAAAACCACAATAGATCAGCATCTCATCAAAATACATTATAACGAACTTTCTAGTAAAAGGCTTTAGCACCTAGTTCATCAAGCCAATGAAGTTACTAGGTGCATTTGATAATCCAAATGGCATCACTAACCACTCATATAACCCTTCCTTTGTCTTAAATGTTGTCTTGTATTCATCATCTAGCTTGATTCAAAATAAGAAATTGGTATCCCACTATGATTTTGTTGATGGCTTTACTATTAATGCACATCCTCTAACTCCCATCTTTTTGTGGCGTTAGTAATGTAGGAATAACATATGGACCGATGCTTTCTTGTATAAGTCTCTTCTACAACAATCCTGTTACCTTCTCTCTTAGAATCTCACTTTCCTTTGGATTCATCCTATAATGTGGCAAGTATAGCAAACTTGTTTTAGGGATCATATCAATATGGTGTTGTGTATCTCTCAAAGGTGAAGTTCGTTAGGTATCCCTTGTGGCTTGATCTCTTTGAACTCCTTCAAAAAAGGACACACTACTTCTAGGTGCTCCTTTAATTGCAACCGAGCTTCATTTCATCAATACTTATGTAACTACCAATACATGAGCCTTTCTTATTTCTTTAACTTTATAATCAAACTCATGATTGATAAATAAAAATGTGATCTTCTTCTCAAGTGACTCCAACTTACCCTTCAAAGGTAATAAATTATATTTCACCCCATTCTTCTCTACCTTATAGACATTGTTTCAACCTAAATGTTGCGCATCTACATTGTATTGCTATTGTCTTTCAAATAATAAATGACAAACATCCGTATTAATTACATTACAATAAACTTCATCATGATAATTGCTAATGAAGAAGGGAACCTTGCACTATTCTACTATGTCTATCTTTCCTACTTTAGCCTTTTTCAATCCTAGGTGTAAGGATTTGGGTGTTTCTCCATAGAGAGTTGCAACTTCTTCATTGCATCCTTTTTAATAATATTCTCATAACTTTCACTACCAATGATGCCTTAGACTACCTTATTATTGATGGTGCATCTGGTTTTCAATAGTTGATGCCTTTAAGTTCGTTCCTCATGCTTATGCAACAACATTAGCCTTTGAAGTAGATATGTTTAACCCTCTTCTTCATACTCCTCATTGCCTTCATCTGCATCTATCTCACAACAAATTTCCTCTTTTTCTTCATCCTTTTTTAGAATGCTCATTATCTTTCGCAAAAGACATCCATTAGATTTGTGCCTTGGTTGGTTGCATTGGAAGCATTTTCCCATTGTAGGTTTAACATAAGGACTCTCAATGTGAGCCCTTGAAAGTTGGACATATTTATCAAAGAAGGTTAGTGATGTCTATGCCATTGGAGACTAGCCAATCACTAGTTGGTCTAAGTTTTGACTAAAGTAAGAATGAGAATACTTTAGACTTGAATCAATAGAGGTTGTGTAAGTTAATCTAAATTTCGAGATTGAAGTATAATGATGATAACAATAAAGAAAGCAATGAATCAAATTAAAGAATAAGGATAAAGTATGAAGATGAAGGATGGAAGTGAAATGCCTAGGAGGTCGATATGTTTTAGTAATGAAGTATAGGATAGTTGCATTCATGTAGAATGATCTTTAGAATTTGGAGACTTAGCAATATCTCCCAAGCCATGCTATTTAAACTATAGAATTTTAGAGACTTTAGATAGTACTACGCCTTAAGGATCCTTTTGTGAATGAATCAAAACTACTAATAATCAAACTTTTGGCTACCAGAAAACTTTTAGTGCATTAAGAGAATCTACATTACGAAAATAACTTTTGTAAACCTTAATTTAATTAGAACATTTGAATATCTCTAAGGTTTTAAGACTAAATAACTATAGAAAATCTAGCGGTCTAAGAGTATAGAAAAGCAAATAAAATAAGTAACTATGAAAAAAATTATGGATAAACAAACTTAGCAAAACAAAGAATTTTGAACACTATACTAATGCTAATTCATGCCTACACATATATTCCTACATAGGACCTGATGACTCAATTAGTTTATAAAATAATTATAAACACCCCATTTTTGCTACATTTTAATTTTTTTAATAAAATAAGCTAGGTTTACAAATACTAAATAAAAATAAGAACTAAAAATGGCAAAGAAAAAAGAAAAATATTAAAAAATAAAAAATAAAATGAAAAACATGATAAGAAATACAAATATATATTGTTTTTTGATTAATAAATAGGTTAAGTATTTTGGATTAAGTCTAAATAATCAACCTAGGATAATAAAATGCTTCAATTAAACATTAATTGCACATAATAAATAAGAGACACGCAGCTTAGATGGCTCTTACTTGGGTTGTGTATGATTCTAATCATGGGTGTAACGCCCCAACTTAAGGGCCTGGAAGTTTCCACTAAAAGCTATCTGTCATGTGTGCACCTGTTACATGATAACCATCTTACAAGTCAGAAATCGTAAGACTCTAAGTAATAAATTAAACAATTATAACTATTCATATTTTATAAAATCATATAATAAGAGTGTAACTATGGATTCCATGCCTTACGGTCAACCAAGATCACAGAGAGTCAAAATCCCCTACTAACTAGTAAAATGGAATAAAACGCTAAGTTTCACAATTTCAAGTCTTACATCAAGGTCCTAAAATGGAATTTCATCTAGATAGCCTACCAATTATAATCCTTACTTTATCATTCTTGGCTTTAAAAAACTCTTGACACTTCGTATCTTATCCCATCCCAAACTTTTATAATTTTTACTTGCAAAACAGTCTGTGGAGGGGTGAGCATACTATGACTCAGTGAATGGGAGTGCAATATTCTCAATGCTACACACGCACAAGCAATTTCAAATCAAGTTATCAAATCATATGCTATGCATGAACAACCATATAAATGCAGCATCTCACGTGGTCTTCTGGTAACCGACGTGAAGTCTAGGGTTTACGCCCCCTTTGACCTTAGGTTAGGAATTTTAGAGCTACCATCAGTGCCCATGTCTCATTACCCAATTTAATTATCTTATCTCTTTGATAATTTAAATATCTTTTAACTTTGATATCATAAGCTTGAGTGTTTTCATGCACTGAGTGCTCCCGTGCCTCATGCACTGAGCAAGACCTTCAAGGACCGGCCGGACTTAGAACCGTTAAGGTGCGACAATCCCCTAGTAGTTCACACTTGGCAGAATAGTAATCCCTTGATTACTTTCGGCGACCCTTATAGTAGTAATGACCTTCAATTTCATGCAATGTCTCGTGTAATACATGTCGAATTTTTATTAACCGAATGTCATTATGTCAATTTAGATTTAAGCGATCAATCAGATAAAATAAATTAGGTAAAGCAAACCACTTATAAGGAAATAAAATTTCACAATAAGTCCACATGTAAAAACCAGCTCAACAGTAGCATATTACAACCCAGTTTCATCAATCACGCTGTCACTCAGGCTATCGAGCATCAGGTTTCTATTTCCGTATCAAAACAGAAACAATAAATTATTATTCCACTTCGAGAGATTCTCGGTTCATCGCAATCTAATTAACTAAGATTGATGTACCGTTCTTATTCTTTGGCAACAATTGAGTCACTCCATTAGTTAATCGTCAAAATCCCAAAATTTGTAAAAGTAAGTCCACTAATATACATCACATAATTATTAATCACAAATACTAAATCCATGTCATCAAAATATGCACTTTCATTCACAACTTCATTATCTTAATCTAACAATTTCTCTATTGATATTAATTTATAACAATCAACAAGTTTTATTTTAAATAATAATTTCACAATCATAATATATATGTATGAAAATGTATATATATTTATATTATCTAACCTTATATATATATATATACATATATTTTTAATTTAGCTAGGGAGGTAAGTTTGCAAAATATGTTCCTTTACGAATTTGCTAGGAGCAAAAGAAAATATTTATTAGCTTGAAAAGACAGAAATTCATACTCGTGACTTTATATAATTATATGTATAAACGTAGGTATACATATGGGGTGAAGATAGTTTTGTTCAAACATATATACATATATTCATAATTAGATTCCCATTTATGTGTAAAATGATATAGTTTGTCTCATAATATGTATACATATGCACTAATTTATATAAGGGAATAGTCAGGTTTATATATTAATTTAGTTTAAAGAAAATAAAGTTGAAATCGCGGCATCAAGCCGGTGGTGATAATATTGGTGTAACGGTGCTAAGTGCTACAGTCAAAATTGTGACATCTAAATTTTTAGACCCTTTCGTTTCCTCTACCATTAGGACAGTGTTTTTACACCATTTCTAACTCCAAAATAATAACATCCACAATAGCTATAGTAGTAGCCAGGTAAGAAAATACACATATACACAGCATATCACAAGTAAACATAACACTGTAGCATATCATAGAGTTTTCTACTCACTTGTTTATAGTTGTCATAGTCCTAATCGTCATTAAGTGATTCCGATGTGTAGTCTCTTTACCGAACAGAGTATCGAAGGATTAGCTACAGCAACTCCAAGCGATTTCCGTTGGATTTCTTGATCTCCCGTTAACTCCCATCTCTTTTCAAACTCTCTAATGCCTTTCCCCACACTCACATACACAATCATTTCACCAATGGCATGCTGCATTTCCTGGACTTCCCTTTTACAACTTGAACACTTGATCAAGCTACTTGAGCCACCACTACTACATCGATGACATCTCTTTTTCCTGTTTAATTTCACATGCAGACACACTCACCTCCTTCACATAACTCCCTCTTCCTCCTCGGCTTCACCTTTCCATTCTTTCTTCTCTCCTTTCCTTTATTCTCCTTTTTGGAAATTTCCAAGTTTGCCTCTCCGTTACATGGAGCAACTTTGAACCTTTCATTTATTAATTTGTCTCTAATATCTTCTAACGAACTACTTATAGGACAACCGTAGGATTAGCAATTGCTAAAGGTTTTGTATCACCTTCTTTCTGCTCTCCTTTGTTGACATCTCCACCAATAGGGCTTCCCATCCTTTCTACTGGTCTCTTTCCCACTTACGCTTCCATTACTACACACACCAACCATCCTTTACACACACACATGCCTACCTCCATTGCAATAACATCATACACATATGTACACACAAGCTTCACCTATACACATATATAGGATCAATACCCTCTTGACTTCATCCTTCGGCTCTTCTTTCTTTTCCTCACCCTTTTTCATCTTCAATTCTCGCTTTCTCCTTATTCTCTTCTTCCTCTTGGCTCTCCTATAAGTAACATTTCCTGTTGCTTCCTCGCTAAATTCCCTTCATTCCTTAGGCTTCTCCACTTTCCCGTTTCTTTTTCTCGTTTCTCTTCTCTCTTCTCTAGCCCACGTCTAGCTTCTCCACCCCATGTCTATGTATATGTATTTCCAATCTTTCCCTTCCCTTCCATCTTTCATTCTTGCAAACACGGCTAGCTCCAACTTCTCTGCTTTAGCTTCTCTTCTTCCTTCCCATTCCTTTACCTTAATATTTCACTAGAGAATTCAACAGTGGTAGTTTTGACACCATCTTAATCTCCTATGTCACCAACCCCACCACCTTGGTGGCTGCCAAATAAGTCTACTGAAAGTGTTGAGCACGAGCTTAGAGGCACATCACCTGTTACATTTTACTCATTTTGATATTTGCCATTGTAGCCACCAACGGCAACCAAAAACTTCTCCCTCGCAATGACTGCGGAGCAAATGCTAAGTCCCTCACTAGTAAGGAGATCTCTTTCACTAACAGATGCCAACTTTGACCAGACCAATTTTGAAATATTCAAGACAAAAGTATCGAGCAACCAATTCTCTCTAATGGCAGCACTAGCATGGCCTACCTGAGGTGTAATTACATCACCTTGAATCTCAAGTTGGGACCATTCCTTAGTTTGCAACTCCAACATTTAAAGATCATTGAAAAAAATTAAGTGCGAGCATCTACCAAAAACTAGAAGGTAGCGGTCACCATGTACAGTTGCTACACGGTCAAATCTGGGAGCTGGAGGTGTACTGCCTCAACAACTTCCCAAGTCATTGTCTCTAGATCTAAAAGATGAACATCATTGAGCAATTTTCTTCTTCTGTCCTCGCCACCAAAAATTATCAATTTAGAACCAACCATGGTGGCTGAATGTCGTCCACGTGCCCTAGGTATATTTTTCTAAAGGTCTTAATGAAGCCACAACGTTGCGGTTTCCGATCAAGGAACCTCACTTGGATGCTGTCTGAAGAGCCTCTAGAATAGCCACCAATGAGTAGTAGTTTGTCCCACCAGTGGACCACAACATGACCTGAACATCAGATAAGTATCGACCATTGTGGCTCCTACCAATTATGTAAAGTTTCTCATCAACAAAAGCAACAGCATACTTGTATCATGTGGATGGCTGCTGTCCTAGCACCCGGGGTGGGCACCATTGATCATAGGCTAGACCTAAACACCATGTGTTGATGTCCATGCCCTTCCTAGCCTCTTCTATTCCTATGCCAATATCCTACAAGCACATTGCCTCATTTTCTTGTCATCATCAAATGAGGGGTACTGTGACTTCTCCATGTAACCAAGCTCTTACCGAAGTTAGGTTGAGGGTATGGACGAGAGATTGAGACCGGAGCTGGACGAAGACGGTGGTGAGCTCTCCTCCAAAAGGAAGAGCGAGATCACCGTCGAGATCTGTTGTACAAACAAGAACCTCGCTTCCCTTATGTGTTTCAATACAGACGTGGATTCCGGTTGGTCGGATCTCGTTGGAGTTTGAATAGAAAACATGAAAGCAGAGTTGTAACTGAATTTAAAGCAGGAAATGAATAACAGTCAAATCAGTGTAGAGTTTCAGTCATATGTGTTCGTTAAATGCTAGTTCATCACCTTTGATATCGCCGGAGAAGAAAACCAAAGCCGAAAATGGATCCAAAGCTTAATGGCCCATCGGAGTAGGTGACCGGAGATGTGAAGAGGATGGAGGAGCTGGTGTCGGGGAATGGCGACGCTATCATTGTTCGGTTGAAAAGAAATCGGAGTGCTTTGTCAATTCCAAGGTTGACCAGTTCTAGGTCTCTATGGGCAGCTGGACTAAAGATGAGCATTCGGTTGTTTAACTTATAGGCTTCGGTTTTAAGGTTACATTGTTTGAGAGGGGTACGGTGTCGGAAGTTCTTTTGGCGGCTGATGGAACGTGGGGACTGGAAGAAGAAATTGGGAATGGAGCGGAGGATGTCGGAGACGGATTGAGTTGTCCATGTGGGATGATGATGTGGCTGGGGTATGGCAAATGGAAGAAGCTAGTTGGACATCAAAGGGGCGGTTTTGGATTATGAGTGTTAAGACTTGGTGGACTATGGAAGTGGAGGAGGTTTGGCTCCTTTGAGTTGGGAACATCCTTGGAAAAACAGTGGCATCATAGCGTTCGAGGCATCGGTCCGTAAACCTTGAGGAAAAAGAAAGAAAAGAAAGGAAGGAAGGAAGGAAGAAGCAGGGGACGGGGGACAGTAGGGGAGGACGACATGATCGAGAGCGGTTGATGTGAATGTGGTCGACGGATCCTGCTGATGTCCATTGATATTGACACGGCACGCATAGGAGGGACGAAAAACGAAACAAAACAGGAGCGGCTTTTTTTTTTTTTTTTCTAATAAAATATATGTTTTATTTTACACTATTTTAGTTTATTTTCGCATTTGTTATTAATTTATATATGCATATATATATATATATAGATATATATTTATCTTTGTTTGCCACTATTATCTTTATTATTACTATTTTATCAGAATTTTAGAATTACGAACCAATTTTAGAAGTAGTTGTTATTTTATTTATTTTAATATAATTTTTCTAAATTTTTATGTCATTACAATTTTTAGGTTTGAGTCCCATGCAATTGTATTGCGCTTATTTTTTTTTTCCATTTCGCCATAAAGGAGCCATGTGGTGCGTAGAGAGAGAAAAATGCATAAGCAAACATGATCTCGAATGAAAACGAAATGGATTGAATTTTATTAGGTTTTTGATGCAAATAAATGGATTCCAATGAAAAGACTTGTTTTATTTAGTTGGTTTGCATTAGACATAACAAAAATCAGATTGAATCCTAAAAAATGATAAAAATTGATTACCAGCACACCACAATTCATCAACCAAACAGCGACTTGCTTCTGCCAATCATCAAACCGCCTCTCCGTGTGTTCTGCTGTTGGACCATCGTTGCCAATAGGTTGAGAGCATCCCTGCAAGCTTGTCCGATGTGATTCTAGACTCTGGCAAAGATTGCAACCAATTGCGAGATTTCCATTATACATGTTACTCTCCGTGGCTAGGACCCGATTCGCCCTGTATCTGTGCTCCAAACTTGGTTTGACCCGACCGTGAGTAACCAGGTAAGCATTTGGTTTGACCTTTTCATATTTCTTTATTTATTTATTTATTGAGAGAGAGAGAGAGAGAGAAACAAGACGAAAAGAAAAATATAAAATTAGCATGTAGAGTTTTAAAAGTGACTTTAGTTTGCTTGTATGAAAAAAATGAAAAAAAAAATAATAATAAGAAAACTAAATGATAGTAATAGCAACAAAAATGAATAGTAAAACAAATAAAATAAAACAATAAAGAATGACATAAAATAAACTTAGGTATTTTTTAGGGCTTAGTTTATCATTGATAAAAAGTTATAATATATATATATATATATATATATATATATATATATATATATATATATATATGTATGTATGTATGTATATATAATCCAATAAAATTATAGTAAGACAGCTAATGGAAGTTTTGAGTACTTGTTGAGTTGTCATGGTATATGTCATCACTAGACGATAAATGGCTTTAATTAAAAAAAAAAAGAATAAAAAATAGTAAAATAAATAAATAAAAGAGAAAATAATGATAGGTCGTAAATAAAAAGTACCTTCCCTAAAGATTATTGTCCATGGCTTTATCACTTAGTATTTTTTTGAGAAATGAAAAATATTGATTGTGCACTTTCCAAAGTTAGGCTTTCCTAGGGTTTTAAGAGACATTGTCTTCAACTTAGGTTTTTAAGAATTTTTCTTTAATAAAAGAAAAATTGGTTAAATAATACAAATCTAGCATTTCTTCTTAAATAAAATTAGCCAACAAAATAAAGCTTCTTAAAAATAATAATAATAATAAAGGAGCTACAATGGTCTGATTTTGATTTGCAAAAGTAATAATAAATGTTTTTAGTTCCTTTTTTTTTAATTTTATTTACATTCTACTTGTGAATGTTTATATTAAAATAAAAAGGAAGGAAATTTAATAAAGTCTTTTAATTCGTACTTTTGAAAAATAACAAGTGGTAATTATTTAGGTTTTAGTAACTTAGCCCTTGAATTTAGAGTTTTTGATTGTGGTTTTTCTAAATAATCATTTTTAGAAAACTTGTAAATTAGTAGCTAGAAATTGGGTTTAATCTACCCAACTAAATCTAATTTCTTATTTCCAACTTTAGTTGGTAGCGATTGCTAATTTCTAAATGTTTTAAAAAGTTTTATTTTCCTAAATTTTTACTATCGAGTAGCTTTTGTTAAGGAAGCTTAGCATAGGTTGAATTATGGAAAAATTTAAAATTAAGATCAACAATAATTAATTAAGACTATGTAATTAAACCATAGGTTATCATCTTAGTGAAATAATAATTACAAATAAGATAGTCAAATGCCTAAATCAGTGTTAATATGGCTATATAATATAATATATACCAAGTATTAATAATACACAATCTAATAAAATAAACAAATCTTTGAGTTAAATTTCTTCCCTATTTGCTTTTATAATAACGCCATATATCCCAAAGTAAATAAGAATTTCAATTTCAAATTCAATTATGATTAATATCTCATCTAGTCTTTATCAACTAATAGGAATTCATGCATCGTTTCATTTTCCCTTTCCCATGCATGATAGCCTAACTCCACACTTAAGCTCTCTTAAAGTCTTATAAAGTAAAATTTTGCATTTCCTCCTCCTTTAGTTCTCTAAGAAAAAGAAAAATAAAACATATGAACAAAGAAGAGAGAAAACATTTCATTCCCTTCCATCACCACTAAACCAACACCATCCCCAACCTAAAAAGCCTCTCCATTTTGCTTTCCATCACCATTATTTCCCCTCCAAATCTCTCAATAAAACTTCAAGAATCTCTATGGATAACCTTGACTCACTTTTTAAACACTTGAAAATAAAATAACAATACTCTGGTTTTGAAAATTACTTTTGAAAGCGTGTTTAATTAGTAAGTGCAGTAGGTTGTGATTGTAGTATAGTATGGTGAGTCAAGTTCATATCCACAAGAAAGGAATTTGGATAAGTAGTAGATTGATTGCTATCTACTCTAATTTAGGTTGATGGAATACTAGGTTTAAGAGCAACTTGACTAAATAGAAAAAGATAACTACGCTAAATTTACCAACTAACACAATCATGAAAGGTATGGGTTTATGATAATCTAACCCCTAGACAATAGGTGATTCTTGTGAATTCAAGTATATTATTTTGTTTTTTAATGGCTTTTAGTAGAATTTACTTGAATCTATCTCATGGGTTGGGTAAATGAGATTCATTGCATAGCGAAAATATCTAGTTATGACATGTTTTCCTACATGATCAGCTAAATACTTAACTACTATCACTAGCTAAGTACTTTAGTTCTAAATATGGATTAATCACTTGGTCCACCTCATAACCTATATTTACAATCATGTTAAGAGAGTGAATTCAAGTGTTTCCATAAACTTGATGGTCACACAATTTATTAAAAACATGATGGGAATTTTTTTGGCACTCTAGATTTCTTAGAACTCGATTTGGATGATGATCCAAATCACTTATATTTTACTTTATTTCTTTTATCTAATAAAAGTTTGAGTAATAATCTTACAGGTACAATAATATTTTTCCACGGGATGCCAAATGACTTACATTAGTTGATTGCCACGGGACATCATCAGATTATCATACAATGGCCCGCTAAGATTGACATCGCTTCGATGCATTGGCTCTTTGAGGATTTATATTATTTTTGCATTTGTAATTGTTCTTTGGACTATTTATGTTGTAATTTTCTTTTGGGAAACTTTCATTTACTTGTAATTGTCTTTAAGGCTGGCTACCTTAAAAGTGGCATAGTTGTAATTAAAGGGAGCAAGTATAAATACTTGCTTAAGTAGGGTTTTGAGGGAGAATTTTCAGAATGTACACTTGATATTTTCGTGAGAGAATTAGGGTTCATCCTTAGTTGAATCCCTCTTATCAATTTCAATCTCAAGAATTGGAATTGTGGCAAGTGCAACAAGGAGAAATTGCGAGTTATATCAATTTCTATTTGTTGTGTTTCTTTTCTTCTCTAGTGAGTCATATCTAGGGTTGGATTGAAGTTTGCTTGGTCAAATTTGATTCCTTTATATTCAAATTATTAGTGCTTAATTGAGTGGCCCTTAGACTTGATTTCTATTCTTCCATTTTGAACATTTTTGAACCATGAAATCAAGTATTGTGGAAGGTGGATCACAGTCATTATTCTTATTGATTTTGTGTGTTATTTCACATAGTTTTCAAGAATATTAGTGATCTTCAATGAGGAATACAACATTGTGTAATTCATTTCATGAAATATAGCATTTGGATCATCTATTGAAATTAGGGTTCACGCAACATTTTGCTCCAAATTGAATCGATTTGATCTTGTCCTTTAGGGATTGTTAATTGGCTCATTTGTATGTGCTTAAACTACCTTTTAGGCACATCATAATTTGGTGTCAGAGCTTATGGTTGTGAGAATGTGTTATTTGATTTTGAATTTTAGAAATCTAGGGTTCTTGATCTTACAACTTCATTCCGAAATTGAAAGTAAAAATTAAATTATTGGTGTTGTTACTTGAAGTGGCTTGATTATCTTGCTTGGGGAGTTGAACTTGCTGCTTGTTGGAGTGAGTTTTGAGTACTTTTTGAAGCTTCTATGTTGTTGATTTCACCATGAAGGGAAGAGGAGAGTTAGTGCATTTTTGAACCTAAATTCGGAAGTGTGAAGTATCTTCAATTGTGTAGAAAGAAGAAGTGTGAAATTTGCTTGTTTGTTTTCGAAAATAGAGGGTGTTATTGAGCATTTCTAGATTTGAGTTGTATGGAAGATTTGGAAATTATTTGACTTTCAAAACAAACATTAAGTTGAAGAAGTTAATGTATGGTTATTTGAATTTGAAAATTACTTCTTACTAATTGTAGAAGGGTTGCAATTAGTAAAGTGGTTTGATTTTCAAATTTAAATTGTTGTTGTTTTGTGTATGAGTTACGGTTTGCTTTGGTGTTTTGTAGTGGTGAAAGATTGTATATTTGGAAGTGTGAACCGTTGGGTGTGTGTGTTGTGTTTTGGGGTGTGAATTACGGTGTAAAGAGGGAAATATTGAGTTATTAGAGTTATGTTGTGTGTGTTGAATAGAAGGGACATTAGCACCGTGACTTGAAGGTGTATGTGTGTAGAGTTGTGTTTGTAAAATTTAGTGAAGTTGTGTGTGTTTGGTGTGAACATTGTAGACAATTGTGTTAACGGCATAATTGGAGTAGCACCGTAAGCAAAGAGGAGTAGTGTGGTGGTGGATTTGTGTATTTTTGTATTTGTTGAGGTGCTGCACATTGTGGTTATTTGTAGTGTGAAATCAAGGCAAGAAAAGGAAGGTTGAGTAGTGGAATTTAAAATTCAAACAAATCATTAAAGTGTAAATGTAATTGAACTAGTTACTTAAACACTTGTTGTTGAATTTAATTCTATCTACTTGAAAGTAATTGTGTGTGTACTTCATTTATTGAATTTATTTGGAGTACTAAATTAAATCCTTGTGCCTTTAAAGCTCTTTGAGACGTGAGCTATTATATCATTGTAGTTGCTAAAATGTATGGATTGCTGTTGTTAATTGAGTGTGCTGTAAATTGTGGGACTACTTCTTCAAATTCACATCATGCCCAACGAAAGTGTGAATGGAAGGATTCGCAATGAGGCCAATAGCTAGGTTGGTGGAGGTCAGGGTCATAATATTGTAGGTAGGAGGACTTTGGAAGAACAACTTTAGGATCTTACTACCATAGTTACTACTTTGGCAACTAGGATTGATAGGATGGCATTATCACAACCACCAGTGATGAACCCTCAGGCACCACCTCGGGTAGCTCCACAGAACCTTCAGAGAGGAAGGGTAGTGGGAGAAGGAAATTTGGGTAGAAGGATAGAGGGAGATCATCACACCTACAAGGAAGAGAGGGATGATAACTTTAGGGCTAATCTTTACTCGAATAGGGATTTCAGGCCACCTCGGGGATTGGAATATGTGAAGCTACAGATGCCTTCTTATGATGGCAAGGGATTAGCTGATGATTATCTTGACTGGGAGGATAAGGTTGAGGGTCTCTTTGAATGCTATGAGATCGATGATAACACCCGAGTCCGACTGGCTATTGTCGAGTTTACAGTCTATGCTACCTTATGGTGGAAGAACTTGATTATCAGCAGGCGTAGGGATGGGGAGGCTGATATTCAGACATGGAGGGGTATGAAAAGGGTGTTGGGAAAGAGATTTATTCTTGAGCACTACAAACAGGAACTGTTCATGCGATTATAGACATTAAGGCAGGGAGGCAAGATAGTTGATGATTATGTGCATGAATTTGAAACCCTCATGATTAGATGTAGGTCAATCGAACCTCCAGAACAAACCCTAGCACGCTTCGTCTCAAGGCTGAAATATGAGATAGCGTGTGTCATTGAGCTGTAGCGATATAGTACACTTGATGAGGCTATTCAGTTGGCCTTGAAAGTGGAAAGGTAAAGGAGGTCCAACTTGTTCAAGGCTCCGAGTAGCAGGCTTAATATTACTACTAAACCCATGGCAGCTAATGATCGATTGGGAGGGAGAAAGGCGGTAGGTGAGATAGTGAGAGCAGTGGACAAAACTACTCTTAACATTGCCAGAGAAAATATACCCTTTAGGAAGAGTAAAGAGGTAATAGCACCAGATGTGAGGTAGACTGTTCCTGGATCTACTAGTGGAAAAGCATGCCAAATCAAATGCTTTAAGTGCATGGGATTTAGGCATATGGTAGCATAGTGTCCAAATAAGAGGGTGATAACTGTTATGGAGGGCATTGGAGAAGATGTTGAGGTTAAGGAGGAACAAGCTGAGCCTACAGATTTGTCTGTAGCATTGTAGGAGTACTATGATGATCAGACTGCAAAAACATATCAGGAGTGTACAGGTGAACAATATCTACCCGTTAATGTGTTATGTAGGACTTTAACCTTATCTCCTAATGCTAGAGACATACAGAGGGAGAACATATTCTACACCTCTTGCAGGATCAGAGCCTTTGTGTGCTCATCATTGATAGTGGTAGTTGTACGAATGTTATATTTACTGCACTAGTTGACAAATTACAATTATTTACTAGTTCACATCCCAGCCCTTATAACTTGCATTGGTTGGAAAATTGGGGCAGTATGCATGTTACGCTAAGGGCAAAGGTGCTTGTGAGTGTTAGGCAGAAGTATCACGATGAGGTCCTATGTGACGTGATCCCTATGTGTGCGTTCCATTTGCTATTGGGTAGGCCCTGGATGTTTGATCGGAAGGTGTTACATGATGGTTTTAGAAACACCTATATGTTTAGTATGAGAGGGTCTCGCATAGTACTATCACCTATGACTCCATCTGAGGTGCACCAGTTTTAGGAGCAGATCAGAACTACTTCCACTACATCTGGTAACTGGGAGAACGGGCCAACAGAGATATCCGGGTTTAGTTCCAGAATTGACCCTATAGATTTGGGGGCAAATCTTTCAAAAGCCCGAGGAGATGATGGGAATTTTTTCGGCACTCTAGATGTTCTCAGAACTCGATTTGGATGATGATCCAAATCACTCATATTTCGCTTTATTTCTTTTATCTAATAAAATTCTGAGTAAATAATCTTATAGGTACAATAATATTTCTCCATGGGATGCCAAATGACTTATATTAGTTGATCGCCACGAGAAATCATCAAATTATCATCCAATGGCCCGCTGAGATTGACATCGCTTCAATGCATTGGCTCTTTGAGGATTTATATTATTTTTGTATTTGTAATTGTTCTTTAAACTATTTATGTTGTAATTTTCTTTTGGGACACTTTCATTTACTTGTAATTGTCTTTAGGGCCAGCCACCCTAAAAGTGGCACAGTTGTAATTTTGTGGACTTTTTAACCCTAAAGGGAGCAAGTATAAATACTTGCTTAAGTAAGGTTTTGAGGGAGAATTTTCAAAATATACACTTGATATTTTCATGAGAGAATTAGGGTTCATCCTTAGTTCAATCCCTCTTATTAATGTCAATCCCATGAATTGGAATTGTGGCGAGTACAATAAGGAGAAATTGTGAGTTATATCAATTTCTATTTGTTGTGTTTCTTTTCTTCTCTAGTGAGTCATATATAAGGTTGGATTGAATTTTTCTTGGTCAGATTTGATTCCTTTATATTCGAATTATTAGTGCTTAATTGAGTGGCCTTTAGACTTGATTTCTATTCTTCCATTTTGAACATTTTTGAATCGTGAAATCAAGTATTGTGGAAAGTGGATCACGATTATTGTTCTTATTGATTTTATGTTTTATTTCATGTGGTTTTCAAGAATATTAGTGATCTTCATTGAGGAATACAACATTGTGTAATTCATTTCATGAAATATAGCATTTGGATCATCTATTGCAATTAGGGTTTACGTAACATTTTGCTCCAAATTGAACTGATTTGATCTTGTCCTTTAGGGATTGTTAATTGGTTCATTTGTATGTACTTAAACTCCCTTTTAGGCACATCAAAACACTTTAGTTCATTATAACCGAACCTAAATCCTTGATTTAGCATTTAGCTTTTCCTAAACATCATTGAACCCAATGGTCATGTAATTTAACTTGTTTTAAGAGTAACTACACTAAATTCCATATCTAAATACACAAACATATACTCAATCAACAATACTTATACCCAAAAATCCATAAAAACATCATAAACCCACTACTATTACTTTGGCTCATAATTAAACTAACATAAACACACATGATGCAAATAAAAGAACTAAAAAACATCATTAAAATGTATAAGAACGAGGTTTAGAGGTTACCAAAGTCGAATATAACATAAACTCACTTTGAAATTTGCTAAACCTAAGTCTCTAATGCTACAACTGAGCTCCCAAATCTTCAAAATGCACCAAAATAACAAAAAAAATTGCTAAAACCCAACAATTTTAACAAACCTTAACATAGAACTAATAGAAAAATGGAGTAAAAAAAATGAAAAGAAGTCTCTAAAATAGAAAGATGTGTGTTTTTATATTTAGTAGTTGGTGGCTAGATAGTAGTAGCCCCTATTATCCAAATGCTTAATACATATTAGCCCCTAGTCGATAACTTTATAAAACGTTACATTTTGTACCGTAAAACCCTAATGCTACCATTTAGACGTTATTAATGCTTACCATCAAGTGGTAGCTTGAATCAGTTTTGTGCACGTTCTAACCCCTAGGTGTTTGGATGTGATCTCTAGCTACCAGTTGGATGTTAGTCTTGACTTTGCTGTGCTTTATTTAGGGTTACCATCCGGATGATAGTAGAGCTACTGGTTAGATAATAACCCTATTTCTTGTAATTATAAACCAAGCTTAATATTTTTCAATATAATTTAATCATTTTCATTCAAATTGCCTATTTTTTTTATATGTTAGTCTAGTTTACACATGATTTGCTTGTTTTCCACATTTTTATCATGAAATCATGCATAAACAGGAGTATTAACTCGAGAAAAACACATAATTTCAATTGTTATCAAGAGCCTCAACTTAACATCTTTTCTTGTCCTCAAGTAAACCTTAATTCCCTTATCAACCTAGACATGACGTAAGGATAAATATTCACTTCGTCTCCCATCAACATTACTAGATGAATATTAAGTATACAAAACAAATATTGAAGCTCATTTGCACATTTCAAATTGAGTAAAATTATGATGGAGTACTAAAAATATATTCCTTTGTTTGATTGCCTTTGGTATCCCATAATGACTAATAAAGCACTTAATGGGTTCCCTTCACATCAATTAGTGCATCTGTTGTTGCTTAGAGTGCTTGCCCTAGAATAATAGTTTGTGCATTATCACTCATGTCCATGACTATAAAGTCTGTGGGAAAGTTGAATTGACCTACCTCAACTATCAAATTAAAAAGGAGTCCTAGAGGTCTTTTGGTAGACTTATTAGCAAAGGATAATGTGAAATCTACCTCTTGAAGAAATCCCTCTAAATTAAGCATTCTCATTATTGCATTAGACATGAAATTATCAGAAGCTCTTAGATCACAATATGCTCTTGGAAAATACTTCTCTAAAATAGTGTATAGGATGGTGAATTGCCTATATATATATATATATATATATGTCATCAATCTCAATTAATTGCACAAAATCCTCACTTTCTTCTTCTTTTTTATCTTTCTCTTCATTATCCTTGAATTCCTTTTCACTCTTCTTGCTTGGGTCCTCCACCTCTTGTCTTCCATATTCTCATTCATCTTCGTTGTTTCTTCTCTTTCTATTGATTCTTCTTCTTTAAATGGATCCTTTTCTTCCACTAGTCCCAACTCTTCTTTCTCAACTTCTTATTCCGCAATTGCTTCCTCTTATTTCTCTTCGTTATTCTCCACCTCTTCATTTTATTTTTCTTCATACTCTTTTTCCTCAAAGTTTCTCATCTCTTCATGTTGTTTTCCCACTTCTTCCTCTATGATCTCAAATTCTTCATCCATATCTTCCTCATCACTTGAATTAAACTCAAAATTTGCTCAAACACAATCATATAAATCCCATGTCACTACACTCACATCTTTACCTTTTACCCTTGAAGTGTCTAGCTGATCTGTGATGTTCTTCTTAATATTGCTAGGTGACACACCTTTTGATCTCTTTGCTAGGTTCCCACTTGATAAGAATCAGACTCCTACAGGACCTATCACTAGGGCTCGAGCAAATGGTCTCCATAATTTAGCTTTGAGAGTTTTGCTAGAAAAACCTAATCTTGAGAAAGCTAACCTACTTCCTACATCTCTACATTATAATTTTAGTGCATTTTAGCAGGCTTACTTATCAGTCCTATAGGATACAAAATCACCTATACTACTGAGCGAATCAGGGTTCTCAACGGGGCCTAATTCAAAAGTATCTTGAAGATCGGCATCATAAAGGATCATTTCTTTTATATATTTCTCCTTTTATGGACTATTTTATGTTGTATTTTTTTCTTTTGGGAAACTTTTATTTTATTGTAATTTTCATTTAGGACCGGCCATCTTAAAAGGGGCAAACTTGTAATTTTTGATCATTTTCTAACCCTAGGAGTAGCAAGTATAAATACTTGCTTATAGTAGGGTTTGAGGAGACATTTTTCAAATTATACACTTCACATTTTTGTGAGAGGGCTTAGGGTTTCCCTAGTTTTAATTCTCTTATCAATTTCAATTTCCAAGAGTTGAAATTGTGGCGAGTGCAACAAAGGGTAATTGTGAGTAGTATCAATTCCTTCTTTGTTGTGTGTCCATTTCATCACTAGTGAGTCATATCTAGGGTTGATTTTGGATTTTCTTGGACATATTTTTTATTGAAATTTGTGATCAATTATTTTATTAAGTTTTGATTGTTTTTAGTACTTGAAATCAACATCATCTCATTGTTGTTGGAATTGGAATTGTAGAAGAAGTTGGAGTCACGGTTTTGATCAATCCCTTTTGATTTGATTAACGTGGATTTCAATTATTATTATTGTTATATGGTGAAGACTACATATATGTATTGTAATTGCATCATTTGACCTTTGGTTTTCATTAAAATTCCAAAAGGGTTCATGTAAATTCCATTTGTAGTTGACCGGTTTGTATGTGAGTTGAGGATTGTTTTATTTGATTCATTTGATTGTGCTTGGACTTGGTTTTGAGCACATCATCTTTTGGTATCAGAGCACAAGTTAAGAGAAGGGATTAAGTGTTAGTTGAATTCTTGATCATCTCGCTCAATTAGGATTCTTCATATTGTGAACCGAAATTGTGTATTATGAATTGAGTTGTAAAATTGTCTTGATTGAAAATTGAATTTGCTGCTTGTTGAAGTTGAATTGAAGGGCTTGTTGTAGCTTCTTGTGGTTGATCATTTTCGTGGAAGGGAAGGAGAGTAGAAGTGTGTTATTAATTCAAATTTTTGAACTTAAAATTTGCACATTCATACTGTAATTGACTTATTGTTTGAAGAAGCTTGTGGAGTGTGTTGTGTGAATCCTTTGTGCAATTCGGAATTGGAGGAGTGTATTTTTCCATATTTGAATTGTGTGGATAGTAGGGAATCTATTTGAATTCAAACACAACAATTAAGTTGAGGAGTTAATGAGTGTTTGTTTGAATTTGAAAATCATTTCTTACCAATTGTGGAAGGGTTGCAATTAGTGAAGTGGTTGAATTTCAAATTTGAATTACTGCCTATTTATATTAAGTTGCGGTTAGAACTTGTGGAAAGTGGAGTACATTTTGTTATTATTGCCGTGGAAGTGGAGTGCAATTTTGTGTTATTGCCGTAGGAGTTGTTTGTGAAGTGAGTATCTTGTGGAATTTGGGGAAAAATTGTTGCACCGTGATTTGAAAGGAGTGGGGAATATTGTTGTTGTGGTGATTGAATTTGAATTCAACAATGTTTAGTGAAATGCTTCAATATGCTAATGTGTTGCGTCGAACATTAACTACATTTGCTAATAAGGATGAAGAACAAAGGGAAAACTTGTTCCATACTTCTTGTAGGATACAAGGAAATTCGTGTGTCCTTATAATTGATGGTGGTAGTTGTACTAATGTAGTGGCCACCTCGTTAGTATCGAAGCTAAGACTTATAACTATTCCACATCATAAACCATATAAATTGCATTGGCTTAGTGATAAAGGAAGTTTGTATGTGACCCAAAGAGCTAGGGTACCCTTCAGTATAGGGGACAAGTATTGTGATGAGATTGAATGTGATATCTTGCTTATGTGTGCATCCCATATATTGCTTAGCCGACCTTGGTTATATGATAGGAGGGTCTTATATGATGGCTTCAGGAATACTTATGTGTTCCAAAAGGAAGGCAAACGAGTTATTTTGAACCCTATGTCACGTTCAGAGGTCTAAAACGTCCAACAACAAATCAGTCGACCATTAGAAGTTAAAAGGGCTTTGATACAGTATGATAATTCTAAGGAAAAAAAGGTATTATTGATGGGACAAGGTGAGATGGAGAGGTTAATCACAGAAGAGGCTCCAACATACTTACTTCAGTTGAGATGTGTATTAGGGTTACAGGAGCCACAATCTCTACCTCCAGCAGTTTCTCAGGTATTGAATGAGTATACTGACATTTTTCCTGATGATTTGCCAGCAAGATTACCACCTTTGAGAGGGATAGAGCATGCTATTGATCTTCTGCTCGGTTCAGTGTTACCAAACCGACCTGCATATTGCATGAACCCCGAGGAGGCTAAGGAATTGAAGCGCTAGGTAGATGGATTGGTTGAACGGGGGTTTGTTAGAGAGAGTCTCGGCCCATGCGCTGTTCCCGCCCTTCTTGTTCCTAAGAAGGATGGAACTTGGAGAATGTGTATTGATAGTAGAGCCATCAACAAAATCACCATCAAATACAGGTATCCTATTCCTAGACTTGATGATATGTTAGATGAGCTGCATGGTTCACAGGTTTTCTCCAAAGTGGATCTTAAAAGCGGATATCACCAGATTCGGATGAGAGAAGGGGATGAATGGAAGACCACTTTTAAAACACATCATGGACTGTATGAATGGTTGGTTATGCCCTTTAGTTTGAGTAATGCTACTAGTACTTTTATGAGGTTGATGAACCATGTGCTGAAAGAATTTTTAGGAAAATTTGTTGTTGTTTATTTTGATGATATTCTAATCTATAGCAAAAACCTAGAACAACATGTGGAGCATCTTCAGGCAGTATTTTTAGTATTGAGGACACAACAGCTATTTGCAAATATCCAAAAGTGTTCCTTTTGCTAAATTGAGGTAACATTTCTGGGTTTTGTTGTATCAGGTTCAGGTGTTAGGATGGATGAGGAGAAAGTGAGGGCAATCAAAGAATGGCCAACACCCACTTCAGTTATTGAGGTAAAAAGTTTTCATGGGCTTACATCCTTTTATAGACGCTTTGTCCAAAATTTTAGTAGTATTGTCAGTCCTCTCACAGAACTACCTAAAAAGAGTGTCCCTTTTGTTTGGAGTGAAAAGGCCTAGAGGAGTTTTGAAGAGATAAAAGAAAAACTCACTTGTGCTCCATTATTCGCTTTACCTGATTTTGACAAAGTTTTTGAGTTGGAATGTGATGCTTTTGGGCTTAGAATTGGTGCTGTATTAATGCAGGAAAAGAGACTTATAGCATACTTTAGTGAGAAGTTGATTAGTGCAACTTTAAACTATTCTATATATGATAAGGAATTTTATTCCTTAGTAAGGGCTCTCATGACGTGGCAGCATTATCTCCTCCCGAAAGAGTTTATTATTTATACAGATCATGAATCTTTGAAACATTTCAGGGGACAACATCATTTGTCTAAGCGCCAAGCTAAGTGGGTAGAGTTTCTGGAGGGTTTTGCTTATGTGATAAAGTACAAAAAGGGAAATCAGAATATTGTTGCTAACGCTTTATCACGACGGTATGCACTTATCACTTCTCTTCAGTCAAAACTGCTGGGTTTTGAGTTGTTGAAAGAACAATATATATGTGATGAGGAATTCAAGACTGTCATGGAGAGGTGTCTTGGAGGCAGGATGTATGATGGATATTACGTGATAGAGGGTTTTCTGTATAAATCGGGAAAACTATGTATTCCATCTGGATTTGTGAGGGAAGCACATGCAGGTGGTTTGTCAGGACATTTTGGTAAGAAGAGAACCCTAGCCATATTGAGGGAGAATTTCTATTAGAAGGGTATGATAAAGGATTTCCATAGGGTACTAGAAAGGTGTGGTATTTGTAAGAGAGCTAAAGGCAAGAAAGGTGCACAGGGTGAATATATGCCTTTACCTATACCATATAAACCGTGGACTGACATCAGTATGGATTTTATGTTGGGATTACCTAGAACACAAAGGGGGAAAGACTCTATTATGGTGGTTGTTGATCGATTCAGTAAAATGTCATACTTTGTGCCATGTCACAAAACAAATGATGCTCTTTTTATTGCTAACCTTTTTGTACAAGAAATTGTCAAATTACATGGAGTTCCACACAGCATAGTGTCAGATAGAGATACAAAGTTCCTTAGTTTCATTTGGAAGACACTATGGAGAAGACTAAGTACTAAACTTATGTACAGTACCTCTTGCTATCCCCAAATAGATGGACAAATAGAGGTTGTCAACCGCATGCTTGGGAATCTACTCAGAGCAACAGTTGGCAAGAATCTTACTGATTGGGACTTGTGTCTTCCTATTGTTGAGTTCGCTTACAATAGGTCTACTCATAGTTCAACCAGTAAGTCTCCCTTTGAAGTTTTTTATGGCTATAATCCTTCTATTCCATTGGATTTTATAGCTGAACCAGCAATAAAGGAAGAGAGTCTTAGTGGAGTTAACCGAGCTAGGCAAATTCAACACATCCATGATCGGACAACTGAATACCTTCAGAAGACCCAGGAACAGTAGAGAATCCAGGGAATCAGACATAGGAAAGTTCATCTCTATAATCTAGGTGACTTAGTCTAGATTAATCTTAGTAGGGACAGGTTTCTACATAAAAAGTCACAGAAGCTGTCTCCCAGGTTAGACGGACCATTCAGGGTTTTAAAGCGCATCAACGACAATGCCTATCGTATAGAGTTACCGGGAGAGTATGGAGTATCAACAACCTTTAATGTCTCAGATCTATCACCATACTTAGCAGATGACATGCATGAAGACCTATCAGATTTGAGGGCAAATCTTCCAGAAGCCCGAGGAGATGATAGGAATCAGACTCCTATAGGACCTATCACTAGGGCTCGAGCTAAGGGTCTTCATAATTTAGCTTTGAGAGTCTTGCTAGAGAAACCTAATCTTGAGAAAGCTAACCTACTTCCTACATCTCTACATTATAATTTTAGTGCATTTCAGCAGGCTCACTTATCAGTCCTACAGGATACAAAATCACCTATACTACTGAGCGAATCAGGGTTCTCAACGGGGCCTAATTCAAAACTTGAAGACCGGCATCATGAAGGCTCATTTCTTTTATATATTTCTCCTTTTATGGACTATTTTATGTTGTATTTTTTCTTTTAGGACACTTTCATTTTATTGTAATTTTCATTTAGGACCAGCCACCTTAAAAGTGGCAAACTTGTAATTTTTGACCATTTTCTAACTCTAGGAGTAGCAAGTATAAATACTTGCTTATAGTAGGGTTTGAGGAGGCATTTTTCAGATTATACACTTCACATTTTCGTGAGAGGGCTTAGGGTTTCCCTAGTTCTAGTTCTCTTATCAATTTCAATTTCCTAGAGTTGAAATTGTGGCGAGTGCAATAAAGGGTAATTGTGAGTAGTATCAATTCCTTCTTTGTTGTGTGTCCATTTCATCACTAGTAAGTCATATCTAGGGTTGATTTTGGATTTTCTTGGACATATTTTTTATTGCAATTTGTGATCAATTATTTTATTAAGGTTTGATTGTTTTTAGTACTTGAAATCAACATCATCTCAATGGTGGCATAAATTGGAATTGTAGAAGAAGTTGGAGTCAAGGTTTTGATCAATCCCTTTTGATTTGATTAACGTGGATTTCAAGTATTATTGTTGTTATATGGTGAAGACTACATATATGGATTGTAATTACATCATTTGACCATTGGTTTTCATTAAAATTCCAAAAGGGTTCACGTAAATTCCATTTGTAGTTGACCGGTTTGTATGTGAGTTGAGGATTGTTTTATTTGATTCATTTGATTGTGCTTGGACTTGGTTTTGAGCACATCACCACTCAACTAACCCATCATCTTCTCAAGGTTTTGAATAGATACTTCTTGACTATTCATTTTCATATCACATTTCTTTATAAAACCTCTCATGAAGTCTTCCAAACTTTCCTCCTACTTGGGTGGTAGTTATTGTACAACTTGACCTCTTGGTCCATTAAATCTCTTGTTAAACTTACCACCATTATTTCTCCCCTATGATAGATTTGGGTGATCTCACCACCTCGGATTGTATGGTTGAAATGGGGTTTGTAGTTCCTTGCTCCCTTGACATGTTTGTTATATACTTCTTTAGAAGGAGCAAACAAATTACCCACTTAACAACTTGAACTCTCATGTCCTATTCCATCACACTAGTTGGGTTGGTCAACTCAATTGGGATAGCTGGGTAGTGAGTAATGCCACTTGATCTCTTAACCACCTAACTTCATCGCTACATCGCATACTCACTACCCTCTTAGGATATGCTCTCCCATTTTGCCACCCACAAGCATGGGTAGACATTTGCTCCAAAAGCTCATATGCTTCTTTTGTAATTTAGTTCATGATTATTTCTCCTAAAGTAGCATCTAACATCATCCTTAATTGATATCCCAACCCATTATAAAACATACTAACCTGACTCTATATAGGTAAACCATGATGGGGGCACTTTTTTAGCAAGTCCTTAAACCTTTCCCAAGTTTCAAACAATAATTCTCTATCCACTTGTTTGAATGTCATGATGTCATTCCTTAGCATTTGTGTCTTACTTGGTGGAGGGAAGTATGATAGAAATCTCTAGGTTAATTGGTCCCAAGTATTGATGAAGTTAGGTGTTAATGAACTTAACCAATTTCGTCCTTTATTCCATAATGAGAAGGGAAATTAACATGGTGTGATCGCATCATTAGAGACCCTATTTGTTTTTTGTGTAGAGTAAATTTGCAAAAAGTTTTGAATGTGGTCATGAAGGTCTTCTAATGAGGATTCACTAAATTGGTTAAGTTGTATCATTTGAATCAATGCTTGCTTTAGTTCAAAATTATTTACTTGTATTATAGGCTAGGTGATTGGAGGTGTAACTCCATCCATATCTAGAATAGAATATTCCTATAAGGCATGAAGTTGTCCATTAGCTCCATTCTATCACCATTTGCTCCTTGGGAATTGTTCCCATTCTATCCATTTGCATTAAAACCATTTCCATTATATTCACTACCATTTTTGCTATTGAGATTGTTTCCTAGATTCTCCATTTATATTTCCTATCTTCCCTTTCTTTGTTCTCTTAATTGTCTATGATAGGTTCTATTAATCTCACGATCAAATTGCACTAAGATATCTCCTATTATTCTCCTTTGCATACACATACTTTCTTCAAGCATACCATAGCAACCTCTCTCAATCCAAATAGCCCCCAAACAAAAATCTGTAATAAAGTAAAATGAGATCCAAATAATAGTAGAATTCTAGCTCAACAACAAGTTGGCTAAGGACGACTCAGCTTAATTCCAGAAAAGACAGCAAGGATTAAAGCATTCTAGCAAAAACAACCAACAAGAGCAAATTCAAGTAATTAAAAGAAAAAACAACTTCATAAAACTATAATGATTCAAACTCTACTATCTAAACTATTTTGACAAACACAAACAAAAATACCCTAGTATTAGAGTTCTTTGCCAACTTACATTAATGTTATTTTCCTTCCTTAGCAACGACACTAAAAACTTGGCTTGCTTTTTAAACACTTGAAAATAAGACAATAATGTATTAGTCTTGAAAATCACTTTTGAAAGTAAGTTTAATCAGCAAGTGCACTAGGTCGTGATTGAAGTCTAGTGTGGTGAGTTAAGGTCATATCCATAGGGAAGGAATTGGCCATGTACTAGATTGATTGCTATCTACTCTAATCTAGGTCGATTGGATACGAGGTTTGAAAGTAGCTTGATTGAATAAAAAAAAACAACTATATTAAATCTATTAACTAACATAACATGAAAGACATAGGTTTGTGATATTCTATCCCTTGGACTCTAGGTGATTCTTGTGAATTTAAGTATATTATTTGGTATTTGAGTCACTTTTAGCGGAATTTACTTGAATCTATCTTTGGTCAGGTAAATGAGATTCATTGTATAGTGAAATTTTTTTGTTATGACATGTTTTCTTATATGATCAACTTAATACTTAACTACTATCATTAGTTAAGTACTTTAGTTCTAAATATAGATTAATAGCTTGGTCGACCTTGTAACCCATATTTACAATAGCATTAAGAGAGTGAATTCAAGTATTTCCAATAAACCCAATGGTCACGCAGTTCAAAAAAGACGCTTTAGTTAACTCAAGTGAAACCTAAATCCTGGGTCGGGCATTTAGCATTTCCTAAACATCACTTAATCCAATGGTCATGAAATTCAACATGTTTTCAAGAGTAACTACACTAAATTTCACATCCAAATACACAAACATATACTCAATCAACAATACTCATGCCTAAAATTCCACCAAAACATCACAAACCCACTACAACTACTTTAGCTAATAATTAAACTAACAAAAACACACATGATGCAAAAGAGAACTAAAAAACATCATTCAAATGAACAAAAACAAGGTTTATAGGGCACCAAAGTTGATTGTAACACAAACACACTTTGAAACCTACTAAACCTAAGTCTTCAATGTTAATAATGTGCTCCTAAATCTTCTAGATGCATTGAAATAATTAAGGAATGCTAAAACCCATTGATTCTACTAAACCCTAGCAGAGAACTAATAGAAAAATGGAATAAAAAATTGAAAAGAAGTCTCTTTAAAATAGAATGATGCACATTTTTATATTTAGTTGTTGGCAGTCAGACGATTGCAACCCCTACTATATAGACATTAGACATGTGATAGCCTTTGGTCGATAACTTTATAAAATGTTACTTTTTGTACCCTGAAATGCTAGTGCTATCGTTTATATTAAAATATCCCAAAGTCTAAAAAAAAAATAAAAGTAAAAAAAATAATAATTAAATTGAAAGGAATGAATCAAGTGGAATTAGGAGGTTAAACTAAAATTTTGAAAGGGTAATCATTATATTATTTGACATGGGATAGAATATTGATTAATATATGTTAGATATTTTAAGGTCAATTAACTAAATTACCCTTAAGTATTAAAGAGTGAGGGAAGGGTATAAGGGCAATTAACATTAATTAGTATTAGCAGCTAATAAGAGTTAGTATTTATAGGCAAATACCTTTTAAAATCCTCATTTTCTCTTCTATTAAATCTCTCTCATAACCCTCTTCACTTCCCCTATCTCTCTCTTATCCCTACCCTACCCCCCCCCTCTCTCACCCCCTTTCCATCTTGTTCAATTCCTCTTGTTTTCCTTTCAATTAAACCACACATTATATGTACAACTTCAAGAAGAGGAAAACAAGCACAAATGAAGAGTATTAGATTAAATTCGGGTAAGAAATGAATTTATAATAAGTTGAATTTTGATTTTAGAGCTTGAATGGTCTAATATTAAGTTAATTGTGGAATTTTGTAAGGAATTGGATCAAGTAATAGAAGAATCAAGTGGTGCAACTCACTTTGCTAACTTGGTCGAAAATGTCATGCCCTTAATTCATTAAAGTGATGTTAGTTCACCATGTATCCTAGTTAAGTAGAATACGTAAGGCTATAATTACTAGATAAGTTTCTAAACCAATTTTAGGATCCTATAATCGTTAATTAATTTTTGAAAATGTTTAAGTGGATCATTGGATTTTCAAAAGTATTTGATGGTTTGTTTATTATGAAAATGTGGGATAAAGCAGGAAAAATTAGTCTACGTCCTAAAGTATATAGGCCCCATAAAATATATCTAAAAGGAAACAAGCTATAGAGCCATAAGCAACTCCCAAAAGTCTAAGTACAAACTGAAACATAAAAACATAATATGGAAAATGAAAGAAAACTTAATCATAATTGTAAAAAATGTAATCTGTATCTATAATCTCATCCCAGTACTCCTCCTTAAAGCTATATCTTATCAAATCATAAAGTAGATAAAAAATATACTCACTTGAAAAAGAAAAAGGGAAGTGAGCCATAAGGGCCTAGTACACAGTAACATAAACACATACATTCATGTCACATAAATGATACGAACTACGCCAACTCGTGACGAAACCCAATACCAATACGTTCGGAAATTCGTTGCCTAAGACGCCCAAACACCTAAAGTGGAAACCGCGACCCGTTGTCTATAAGTGAGACAAGAACCTTGGTATAAAATGAAGACGCCACAATTGGGATGAAAGATCGATTGATAAGTCGGGATGAACGCCACGGAAATTAATCCGACAAAGCTTTAGTTAGTTCTTGAAGAACCAAGAGAGGTGCCTCTCAAAAGTGTTTAATGTTCAAAGATGTAAGTTGTTCGTTGTTCTAAACCCTAGGAGCTTTTATACTATGGTTACAATTCGTGTAAAACAAGTCCAAAACGACGTAGTTTAGATAAGTAGTGTAAAAACGAGAAAACAGAACAAGCTGGCCGGCAGGGGATACACGGCCGTGTACACGCCTGTGTACTTTGGCCGTGTACCTTTCTGTGCCCTTTCTGTGCAACTTCTGGCAACATATACGTCCGTGTACTTTGGCCGTGTATCTTTCTGTGCAACTTCTGGCAACATACACACCCGTGTACTTTGGCCGTGTATCTTTTTGTGGATTTGCTTGACTCCATACACGGCCGTGCCTTGAAAGTACAAGCCCTCTTCAACCCGTGTCCGGTGTGACTTGTATAAGAGCAAGGGTCTTCCCATGGTTGTTCCAATCCGTTCCAACTTCATGATTGCGCCAATCCTTTCCGGCTTCATGGACATCCTTTATCAACCCGTTAAGTGCTTCCTTGAGTCGTTTCGCTCGACTTCTTATGATCGGTCCAGGCGGCACTTCAAGAGGATCCACATTCCTTCTTCCAGCTTGACTCTCATCATGGATCTCATCATTCCCCTCCTCTTGAAAAGGATTTGTCCTCAAATCGTCACCTACATCAAAAGGACTCAGATCAGTAACATTAAATGTGGCACTTACTTGATACTCACCAGGAAAATCTATCTTGTATGCATTGTCGTTGATGCGCTCAAGAACTTGAAATGGTCCATCGCCTCTAGGAAGTAGTTTAGATCGACGCTGCATCGGAAACCGCTCTTTGCGCATGTGAACCCAAACCCAATCTCCAGGTTCAAAAACAGCTTGTCGACGACCCTTGTTGGCTTGTTTCACATACTGCTCTGTTCGTTGTTCAATGTTCAGCTTTGCCTTCTCGTGGATCTGTTTAACAAATTCGGCCTTCTTCGTGCCATCTAAATTAACATACTCAGAAATAGGCAAAGGTGATAAATCCAAAGGAGTTAGTGGATTAAAACCAATCACAATTTCAAAAGGAGAAAATTTAGTAGCAGAATGCACTGTACGGTTATAAGCAAATTCAACATGCGGCAAACAATCCTCCCAACTCTTAATATTCTTTTTAATTATAGCCCTTAACAAAGTAGATAAAGTTCGATTCACTACCTCAGTTTGACCGTCAGTCTGTGGATGACAAGTAGTAGAAAACAATAACTTAGTTCCTAACTTAGCCCACAAAGTCTTCCAAAAGTAGCTTAAGAACTTAGCATCCCTATCTGATACAATTGTTCTAGGCATACCATGCAATCGCACAACTTCCCTAAAGAATAACTTAGCAATATTACAAGCATCATCCGTTTTGTGACAAGGAATGAAATGTGCCATTTTAGAAAACCTATCAACAACTACAAAAACAGAATCCCGACCATGTCTAAACCTGGGTAATCCTAACACAAAATCCATAGAAATATCTACCCAAGGCTCATGAGGAATGGGAAGTGGGGTGTAAAGCCCTTGAGGTTGGACTCTAGATTTCGCTTGCTTACATGTGACACATCGCTCACAAATCCTCTCAACATCTCGTTTCATGTGAGGCCAATAGAAGTGTTCCTGCAATACCCCTAATGTTTTAGCTACTCCAAAGTGTCCCATTAAACCTCCTCCATGAGACTCCCTCACAAGTAATTCTCTTAGAGAACAAATTGGAATGCATAGTTTACTCTCCCTAAACAAGAATCCGTCATGTTTATAAAATTTTCCATGCCCACTCTTCTCACATTGCACATACTCCCCACAAAAATCTCGATCAGCAGCATATAACTCCTTAATGTGCTCAAAACCAAGAAGTCTAGAACTAAGAGTAGAGATAAGAGTATACCTTCTAGAAAGTGCATCAGCAACTACATTCTCTTTACCTTGCTTGTAGTGGATGACATATGGAAATGTTTCGATGAACTCCACCCAACGAGCATGCCTTTTGTTCAGCTTGTGTTGCCCTTTCAAATACTTCAAAGATTCATGATCAGTGTGGATCACGAACTCTTTTGGCCAAAGGTAGTGTTGCCACGTCTTCAGGGCTCGAACCAATGCATATAGCTCCTTGTCGTAAGTAGGGTAATTCAAGGTTGCCCCACTTAGCTTCTCGCTAAAGAATGCAATCGATCTTCTCTCCTGCATAAGCACTACTCTAATACCTAATCCTGAAGCATCACACTCAATTTCAAACGTTTTAGCAAAGTTAGGTAAAACAAGTAACGACGCCTGAGTCAACTTATTTTTAAGCGCCTGAAAGGCCTTCTCTTGTTGCTCTCCCCAGCTGAACCCCACGTTCTTCTTAATTACCTCAGTAAGTGGTGCTGCAATGGTGCTGAAATCTTTCACAAATCTCCTATAAAAGCTCGCTAGTCCATGGAAACTCCGCACATTACTTACATTGGTTGGACTAGGCCATCCTTAGATCGCACGAACCTTTTCTTCATCAACCTGTATTCCCTGCGCATTAACAACAAAACTAAGAAACACAAGTTTGTTTGTGCAAAAAGTGCACTTCTTGAGGTTAGCATATAATTGTTCCTTTCGAAGCACTTCTAAAACATCCTTCAAGTGTGACATATGATCTTCCAAACTTTTGCTGTAAATAAGAATATCATCAAAATAGATAACCACAAATTTTCCAATAAAAGTCCTCAAAACATGGTTCATAAGTCTCATAAAAGTACTAGGTGCATTAGCTAAACCGAAAGGCATTACTAACCACTCATACAATCCATATTTTTTCTTAAATGCAGTTTTCCATTCATCACCCTCTTTCATTCTAATTTGGTGATATCCACTTTTCAGATCAATTTT